>JAWRVF010000464.1:0-274993 GCA_036785485.1 Physcomitrellopsis africana | reverse complement strand
GATTTGGTAATATCTAATGATCAACAATGAATTCACAGCTCAAAATTTATGTGACAAAGATCAAAGGTATGAGATATGTTTTTCCAAATTTTGAGCTTATTTGAACAGTTGGATCTTAAACTATGAATTTTCAAGTTTCTGGTTTGGTTTTTACTTATATAATTACTTGCTAATATTTTGATGATATCTGGTGATCGGTAATGAATTCACAGTTGAGAATTTTTGTGAAGATGACTAAAGAAGTGAACTCTATGCTTCCAAAATTTGAACTTATATAAACAGCTAGATTTCAATTTATAAATTTTCAAGCTTCTAGTTTGTTGATTTATTATACGCATGGTTTTGTGACTATAAAAGAAAAATTTAAAAAAGTTTGTGCATATTGGATCCAACTTGATTGTAAAGAGGGACCTTGCGTCTACCTGAGGCGGACTTTCGCCACAACAACGTGTTTGGTATCACGACCTTGGAAGAGACTCTCGATGTTTGGTGATACTTTTACAGGTAAGAACTACTCTTGATGGTGTTCCTAATGTTTTCTTTGAAGGAAGTTGTGAAGGCCTCAACAATGATCAAATAACAGGGTGGTCCTCTCGCCTTAGTATGGGACATTATCGATGGCTGAAATGACCTATCAACAACCTTCGAAGGGAACAAAGATCTGAGTATGTGGCAAGCATAATTCGACGTATTTTGGACTTTCTCAACATGTAATCACCGCTCCTTGTGGAACTCGTCTTTAGAAAGGGGGATAATGTCACAGACATAAGATTTACTCCAATAAATTATCTAAGTAATAATAGACCAATAGAAGTAAGTAAAATAAGTTGATTTGATAATATCTGATAGAGAAGCTTCCTAGAAGCTTCATAGATGCAAAATCACCTTTATACATGTCTATAGGTGATTGGTAGGTTAGAAACTTGGTCAACAAGGTAGCCACATGGCGCACATGTTGGTAGCTTGTAGAATAAGTTAGCCATGTGTCACACATTTTGGTAGCTTGTGGAACAAGCCAAGTACGTGGCGCACATGTGAGAAACTTGTCGTGCAAATTTGACACGTGTCTTGCAAATTAGACACGTGTATGAGGTCCTATAGAATACCGCTGCTATGTTGTAAATTAAAACATAGTGTGAAAGATATAAAAGAATGTATTAAAATAAAAAGATTAAGATTAGAAGAAGAGAGGATGAAAAAGAGAAGGGGTTGTGGTTATAACCACATTATCTTGGAGGTATTATGTTTATCACAAGCTCAGGGATGATAGGTAGGCCAAACTACTAATTTCCTACTGAAATTCTTACTAGCAGTACCAAGTCATGAAGCCAAGGATTTCTACAGTGAAGTCAAGTGGATTCGAACCCACGTCAACTCCAAAGTAGCTAAGAACTTAACTACACAAGCTTCTTTGACTTGGTAGTGTAAGATGTAGTTCTTTCTTTTTTATCTCTAATCTAATCTTAATTGTTTCTTTCTACTTATTAGATTTTTTTCTATTTTATCTTAGATCTACTTTACCTTTATTTTCTTCTATTTTAGATCTAAACTTAAATGTTGTGTGCTGAAATTAGAAGAGAAGTTGGTAGAAAAATGGTAGTAAGAAGATAGAATAGAAATTTATCTCAAAAAGTGAGATTCCTTCAAATTAATCCAAAAGAAAGGATTGAAGAGGTGAAAAGACATGGCTGAGGTGTCTCTTTGACCAAGGGAAGAAGGAAGACCAAGCGGGGATGACAAGAAGGGGTCGTGAAGAAGAAGAGAGAAGGTTCTTTTGGAGAGATAGGGTTTCTTTTTGATAGGTAGTATACGTTTTTGTGTGTAGAAGAAGCTTAGAGAGGATTTTAAGTGAAACCTTTTTTGTGGATTTGTAGTAGACAAGATAAGGAACATATAGAAATAATTTTCATGTCTTTTGGTTAAGTATCAAGGGAGATATGAGTCGTCAAAGTTGCAGGTGTTTAAGACTAGGGCAGTGAGGTTTACTAAATTTCGGGCCTCGGCTCTTGAGAACCATTTGGACTTTAGAGGCAAATTTTATTGGGGTTTTGTTCCTTACAGAGTTTACTACTTTAAATCAAAATCTTAAGTCAATATGATCTTTGAGCAAAGAGTTATGAGTGAAATTGTAGCCGGATGTAGGTGAAAAGAGAAATAGAGTGAAAGCAGAATTGGGGTTTGTTTGGGTAGAGTGTGTGTGTGGGTTTTTTGAATATGAATGGAGTTAGGAAATGAATTTGAGTGTGAAATTTGATAGACATGATCTAAGCAAGTTAAGAAAGAGATGAAAGTAAGTTTGACACTTATTTATCTTATGAAAAAAATGTTATGCTCTTTCAAAGTGATAGGGATCTATCTCTAAGTTAGTGAAGTTTGGGGGAGCATATCTTTGTGATAAAAATAGAATTTTGAGTAAAATTTATTGGAATTTGTAGATATATGAGTCTATTAAGTTGTGTAAAAAACTGATTGCTATTGGAGTTATGTTTAAAGAATTATGAGGAAATTTGTAGTCGGATCTAGAGTTGGTAGAAGACAGAATTAAAGGAGAAGGGTAGAGTCTATAACTCTATTTCCAAGAGGAGTTTTGGAGCAAAAATTGGAGGATGTTTACAACATAAAGCAAGCAACAAGCCTACCAAATTTCAATACTTGGGGTTTTGATAATGAGGAGCAATGAAGGTGTGAAGCAAAGGGGGTCTAGAATCAAAGGCAGCATGGAGGGATTTCTTTGACAACATGGTTCTCTCTAACCACATGAGCTATAATCAAAAAGATTATGGGGTTTGCTTCCTTACTTCCTTAAGTACTTTGTGTCCAAATTTTGCTTCAATTGATGTCATATCCTAGGATTTATGGACAAATTTGAGGGCGGGTTTCTAAAGGCAGAATATGGCAGGATTAATAAAGTATGTTTTTATGTAAATTCTTCAATTTTATGAACTTTATGAATCTCATCTTCCACTTAAGAAATGAGAGGCACAAAAGACCCAGTGTTTCTTATGGCTAAGACTCTCACCACGACACCGCCACGTAGCTCTTAGTTAGATAGTATTTATAGAGGCAAGAGTGAAGCCCTCTTCACTCTTGTCAACTCTTTTCTTGATCCTAGTCTAGTTTCAAGAGTCCTCATGTTTCCAGTCTTTGGCAATAGCCATTCCAGTTTTCTTTTTAATATACTTACTTTCTTATTTTATTTTGTGACTTTACTTTGACACAGTTTTCATTAGATTATACATCTTTTTGTAGTTCATGTCCTTGACACAAGAGTGAAGAGGGCTTCATTCTTGCCTCTATAAATACTATCTAATTAAAAGCTATATAGCAGTATTCTATAGGATCTCATACACGTGTCTAATTTGCAAGACACGTGTCAAACTTGTACGACAAGTTTCTCACATGTGCGCCACGTACTTGGCTTGTTCCACAAGCTACCAACATCTGTGCTACATGGCTAGCTTGTTCTACAAGCTACCAACATGTGCGCCATGTGGCTACCTTGTTGACCAAGTTTCTAACCTACCAATCACCTATAGACATGTGTAAAGGTGATTTCGTGTCTTTGAAGCTTCTAGGAAGCTTGTCTATCAGATATTATCAAATCAACTTATTTTATCTAGTTCTATTGGTCTATTATTACTTAAATAATTTATTGGAATAAATCTTATGTCCGTGACAGATGGTTGGATTTTTGAATTTTTATCTTTTGCTTTTAAAGAACTAATTTGAAAGTATTAGGAATATCTTTGATTGTTTTGGTAATTGTGTATAGTTTTTACTTAATAATTTAAATAATATAATAACAAACCTTCAATTATATTAAAAAATTAATCTTTATGTAATTTAATTTAATTTAATTTTTTCTACTCTCTATTATAATTTAAGATAGATATGTGATATTTCTTTGTTGATTCTATAAGTAAAAATTTTAAATGATTTAAATTTTAATTTCACTAGGTATATATGATGTTATTATAAAATTTCAAATAAATAATGAATATATATATATATATATATATATATTTGTAGTTTTTAAATTTTTTTTAAAAATAATTAAAAAAATATCATTCTTATTTACACATAAATATATAGATTTTAAAAATACACCAATGTTATAACTTCTCAATATTATAATAATAAATTATAATATATTATGAAGAATTATTTATCTTATAAACTTGAATTTTTATTATGTTACTAAAAAAACATTATCATAGTTTACTATATTAAAAGCAGAATATAATAGGTTAAAAATATATTTTTTCATAACACAAATTTTTATCAATGTATTATGGATTCATTAATCTCTTTTATAAATTACTACACAAAAAGCTCTAAAATAATCTATTAAATTTGACATATTAAAATATTTTTTAATATCTTAATTCAGAAAATATTTGTAACATCTAAGTTGATTAAAATCAAAAGAAAATTCTCTACAACCAACTAGTTACTTTATCTAAAATTAGAATATATATAAGTCTACATAGAATATAAATCAATACTTTTAGAAATATACACATTTATTTTAGTAAATTTTAGTTTTTAAAAAATTATATATTTAATTTTAAAATTTTATATATATTAAAAAATATAACTACAAACCAAAATATAATTATTTAATTAAAAATTCCTCTCTAAATTATGTGTGTGTGTGTATACATATATATATAATCTAAAAAATTTAAATTATATTTAAGAAGAAAGAATTAATGGAGAAAAAAGAAAATAAAAATAAAACTTGTATAAAAATAATTGAAGATTTTTATTAATAAAACAAAATTTTTACTTACAAAATTATTTGAAAAAATCTAACTAAATTTAAATTATGATATTTTCAAAGACTTATAATAATTATTACTTTTTATATATATAATTTTATAGTAGTTTATTATTTTTTAATTTTTTTGATAATAAAATATTTAATTCAAATATTAAATTTAATTTATTCTAATACAAGATAAGAAATTTTTTAGAGGTTTAGTTTTTGAAAATTTTTTTTTCATTATTATTAATTTATATTTATTTGATTTGTTTAAAATTAAAAATAATATTATAAGATATTATTAAAATTAAATTTTAAAAGAAAATTTATCTTTTTACAAAAATATATCCTTAGACAAGCCCTTTTAATATAGGACAATTTACTTAATCTAAGATATTTGTCTTTAAATAATCAAATAATTTATATTAATAGAATATTTTTTAAACTCACAATCTTATAAGAATGTAGTTATAAGATGATATTATATAATTATTGAGCTGCCTCTCCGATACAACTCTAGCATATACAAGAATTGAAGTCTTCTCTATTCACAAATATTTATATCCTATATTACTTAATATAAGATAAGTCAAATAATGTTCTACATTAGAAAGGCCTATCTATAAATATATGAATTTATTGTTATATCTAATATATTGAAATTAAAAAATATAAAGAATTTTAAGATAAAAGTTTTTTTTATATATATTTATAGGTTTTATATTCAAAGTCAATTTTAAAATAATCAAGTACTTTTTGAAGTCACTACACATATTAATACTAGAATGTTTGTCAAGATTAAAAGAATAAACAATATTCATCATGCATATTTGACTATTACAAATCAAATTTTTTTATTTTTTATTGGCACAAACATGAAAAATATTAATTTATATTCAAAATCAGTAATATACACATACATATACACATACAAACATATTAGAATACACTTTATGTGGCAAGTTGGAAAAGTGATGGGCTTGGGGTTCTGCATCGCGAGGAGACGTTACTACGGAGAGAGTTATCGTTACGAGGTTGGATTGATGGGGTAAGATTGGTGAAGGGGGTGAGGCTGTAGAAGTCTCGGGTTTCACGTCGATGGAAGTTTTAGCAATCACAGCACAAAAAGGAGGTGCACGCAAAGGAAGCATTTACTGCCGGCTTTTTCTTAAAAGACGTGTCAAGTACATTGTTGTTCCCAGTGCGTGGGACACATGAACACTTCCCATTGAGGGATTTTCCCTACGTTTTGCATTTCGATCACCGGATGTGTCGATCAGCTACAAGTTTCACTCTACTGGTCTCCTACCCTTGGACAGAATCGAAAGCTGTTTCTAAAACACACTGACAATACACACCCACCCCTTCACCCAAAGGTTGTTGAGAAAACTCCTGCCCTCTAGAGACCCTGTAAGTAAAATTGGCTTCTGGATTACTAAATATGTAGCCAAGTTTACCGAAAACAGAAGAGCAGCAACTTTGTGAATTACACAACGCCTCTGGGCTAACTCCATCTAACTCCAAAAATTAGGGGTGTTTTGTCCACGCATCACCATCGGCGATTACAACACGCACACCATTTCTTTGTTCACGCAGTTTTGCCCATTGTTCACGACTTCAGTCAGCGGAATTCACACGAACACATGGGACTTTTCCTGTCATACCAACTTCGGAGCTTTACACATCGCCGGTTTTTTACCAATTTCGGTCGTAATGTTACTGTTACATGTTAACGATCCAGGGAAGACGTTGTTCTGGCCCAAGGTGAGGACTGTGAAGTTTTGGATTGCGGCGAGACCCTTCCTCAGGTTTCCAAGATATACCACCGGGCGAACTGCAAAGATCATAACCAACAGGAAATGAGACCGAAATTCAAAATCACCTTCATGATTTTCACACTCGGAATCATTGACGGTGTATATCACAAGATCGGCATAAATTCACTGCATCTCTCAGGAGGTCTTGTGTGATATCTGTACCTGTGCCAACTTTAGCGGGGACGGAAACGGCCTTCACAGCCGCCGCGGCTTGGGCAATTGTGGTGTTCAATCTGATCCACTCAGCCTCCGGCAACTGAGTGAGGGTAGTAGCATTGCTGGCCTCCCTGAAGTTGTACAATGTCGTATTCAGCTCCTTGTAAAAGTTAGCATTGATAGCGGAGATCTCAGTCTTGTATGACATGATCGCCTTAGCGTCTACAGCTGATGGAGTGTAGATGCCCTGCCACATCATGCATCCACAAAATTCATCAGAGATCAGCTGAAACACGAAACCAACGTTCACCATAAATTAAACAATGAATTGACTGTGCGGGAATACAGTAGTACAGAGACTTCCGACGTTAGAGGCACCATGACGTGAAACTCACCACTGCGAAGATAACAGCGGTGGTGAGACCCACGAGGATCACGCTTCCCACCCAACTGCAGAACTGCAGAGCAAATTGCTTCCAGTTCACACCAGACCGACCTTCCATAACTCCAATTCCCACAACAGCACCGACAATGCACAGACTTCCAGATTGCGGCAGACCGTACCTGCGAGAAAGGATCGTGCACACATGAGCTGTTAGCGTCGCTGTTATGGCTAATTCAGCACGATATGCTCAACTGCTATACTAGCAACTGCAAGTTCATCCCATCGAAATGCACGATCTGTTTCAGAAAGAGGGTGATCAGGTACTCACTGGGAAGCCACTGTGACAGTGAGAGCCGTGGCCAATTCAGCTGCGAAACCACGACTAGGGGTCAACTTGGCGAGCTTCACTCCCATGGCACGCATGGTGTGGTAACCGTAGGTGGCAAGACCAATTACCAGGGCAACTGCACCGAAGAAGATGATCCACAGAGGTGGCACCTGACCCTTGGTTAGCTTTCCATCCTTCCACACGTGGTAGATTGTGGACATGGGACCTGCAGCGTATCCAACTTCTCCGGCACCGTGAGCGAAGATGACACAGATAGCAGAAAACACCTGTTGCATCAGAACGATGATAATGGTCAATCTGTTTGTTCAAGCATCAACCAATCCACTTGTAAAATGCCTACCCTGTGAACTTTGCCTTCAGAAATGGATTATTTATCCGGATATCCTATTGTCGGATTATCAGAGATTTGTACCTGAAGATACATGAATGCGTATTCGACACGGGGCTCAAACACCTCAGCGCTTTCATGAATAGCTCCCACTGTGGCGCTGGTCTTCACCACATCATGAATGTCCACATTCAGGCCATGGGTGGCTACTTTCCACACCTTCGATCCCCACTTCTGCAAGTTGTTCTGATTTAGAGGGGGTGCAGCTTTGTCACCATCGATCGCATCTCCCTTCGCTTCAACATCGGGCGCAGGAGTCATGAAGTTGCCATTGCTGCAAGCAGTCATGATTCGCAGAACGTCAACACCAGAAAAAATATATTACTACTCGACAAAACAATGAAACATTGCGACCTTTAATCTTCGAAATAACCATCCTGCTCCCTAACCAAGTGAGATGAACCGATTTTAATGTACTAAATCATGAGTGCCTTTACGTACCTGTCAAAGAGTTTGTCACAGTGGCGCTTCAACAACGGCGCGACGACAACAGCAGTGATTACAAACGCGCTGGCGGCAATGACTGCAGACACCCAAGCTGATTTGTCGTCCGTCCACTGCTTCTTCTCTGTGGTAAGCTGCTTCTTGATTCCCTTTGTGAAGATGAAGTACATGTTGATGAACGTGGTGGCGAACACAATTGGGGGCAAGGTCCAGAAGGCCAGGTTGTAGGCGTTCTTGCGGCGCAGCACTAGGGTGCGGACCACTCCATACAGTATAGCGGAGCAAGCAGCGGTGAGGATAGGAGAGAATATCCACGATACAACGATAGCAATGACGCCCTTGTAAGGAAAGGCAGCAGTTGAATCCTTCTCCGTCCAGATGATTGCCTCCGAGCCGTCCCAGATCAAGCCGAAAGAGACGATACTGGCAACTGTGCACGGCCACAGAGGATGCTACCGTCAACACACGAGATTGTGGTAGGATGAAAAATGACAAAAACAAGATTCACGTGGAAAATTAGGTTCATGAAATCAAGCTCAAACGCAGCAGTCCGAGTTCATTAGCTTAGATGTGAATTTAATTCTGCGTCGCTAAAGCTCAGCAATTTGCAACTGCGATATCCTGACACACGGACCAGAAGAACAACTCACCAATGAAGTGGGTGCCAGAGACATTTACTCCAATCCTCGAAGCTACCGCAATCCAGATTGTACCCGCAATGCAGGCGCAGATCATGCCATAGGCATACACTTCGGGATTAGCAGAGAAGCTGTTGATATCAGCCACTCCGCTCGCTATGGTGTTGGTCACCACTCGACCGAGCAGCATGGCTCCCAAGAAATCAAACACGATTGCAATCTGCACAAGACACACATTGCAAAGTAACGAGTACATTCCAAAAACTCATTTGAAGCCTCCAGAGAACAAAACAACTGGCAATGCGGAATACATGATGAACACTGCCGCTGATAAGCGACTATTCTCACTGATGGGGGGATGCGAGAGTGCTAATTAGTACCAGAACGGCCTGTTTCATCGTCAGGGTCTTGCTTCCCACCGAGGTAGCGAACCCATTTGCCAAGTCATTCGCTCCTGCACACCCAAAATACATGTGATCATCGAACAAGGAGAGGAGATAATGAACAGCACAAAGAGCTAGCGTAACTTGGAAGATGAGGGGCTAGGCGGCAAATTGCATTAGACAAGAACTATGTCAACTACGAAACTCCAGCATTTTAGACCAGGATTATCGATTTGGAGACAACTCTTGAAGATGAGTAAGACGAGAAAGTGAACTTACCATTTCCCCAGCCGAACCCGAAGGCCGCAAACGCACCGATGACCACGAACCAGAGGTACTCCGGTAGTGCAGCCGCCATTTTGAACCCACCAGTCTGAGACTATCAAGAGGAGTCAGTTCCACATGCAGTGAGCCTAGGAATGCGAGAGCTATTGAAAAGTCCTAACAACCAGCATGGAAATACATAACCAGATTGACCTTCAGTACGCTGTGAACATAACAGCGGCGTGGTATCTAGTCCAGATTCCACTACGGATGACGAAGAGTTCGATCGGGAGGACTCGAGAAGACTCGTCACTAGGCAAGCTGCTACTTAGTAAAAGAAAACCACGGCTGACAAGTTCACGACCATTCTAAAGGTTCTAAGTCAAAATTAAATGGACTCAGCTGAGCAAAAGTCAGCTGCCTTCGAGTGCCTCGCAGCAACACACCTGAAGATACTTCCTGAAGGTTGACTTTCAGCACAATCCTCCAATGCCCAAGGATCGACTACGAATGATGCAAGTCAAGAGCGCACTCGCTCTTTATATGCACTTCCCACCCATTCTATCACTTCTTGCTTTACTGATTCAATCAGCAGCGCTAAAGTGACGCCAAGATCAGGTCGCAGAAAACCAGGTCGCAGCATCATCGTGCACTGGCCCTGAAGCGGCGCCCCAGGCCCTAATTAAAGTAATCCAAAGTACAGATTGTACGCGCTTGCCGTGGTACCCTTCCGTAGGACGTACGCTTTTCCGGACAGTCCTTCATCCCGATATTTCCACCTCAGGGATAACCGCAGGCCGCAATTTCCACGTCGATCTCAGAATCACAGGTGGATGATTCCGTTTCGAAGAGGTGCTGTAACGAATTTTGAGACCGAAACCATGTGTCTTTGTGACGAGGAGGGGCTGCTGCATTTTTAACTTGTTAGAGAGACTGCGGGAATCTGACGGTGCTTATTCGCTTCTCGGTCCCTATGAGATGCTGCCCCTGCCTCGACACCTTTAGTTCGACAACCTGAATCACAAGCGCCGGGCAAGGGAAGAACTCCCCAATGCCCCCAAAACTTAATCGGTTCCATTAGAATCTTGGGATGAACTTGGGGTACTCATATTCCCGAGCGATTCCTTCATCAACACTCCCATCGGCATTGATACTGTCAGTCATCCTCCAAGTCCATGTAGACCGCCCCTTTGAGCATTGATGCCGTTTCGTGCCGAGTTGGTTTGAGCACATGCGGGCGTGTGCTCTCCACCTCTCCGAAAAATAGGTGATGAAGACAAGGCTCTCCGCCTCCAGTGCATGCTCCACTAGGGGAATTGGGAAACGCCAATTATGCCTTGTTTCGAATCTGGAGAACCAGAAATCTGCTGGAACACTGCACTGGATAGAGATATCCTCAACTCTCTCGAACAGGGTCCATCGTCTAGTTTTAAAATAAAGCATTTCGTATCGAGGTATTTGCATCTGCGGCGGTTCTGTAGTCGATCGGACACGAGTTGAAAAGAAAAATCATTGAAGTGGGAATGGGGTTTTCTATGGCGGTAAGCTGTAGAAGCGGAGTAGATCTGCCCGGGGTCTAGTTGCTATATCGAGCTGACCTGCAGGCTACCAGGACTCTTCCAACAATTTGTCGTCGCTCACCTTAATACCCTGTAACGGGTGGCGTCTCATTCTTTTACGTCCCACACAGCAACCCTCCCACAGACGCACAAGAACTCCCATACTTTTTTTATATTATGAATGCCATTGTAAGAATCGTAACTTTCCCTTTCATTCTCGTCAATGCGATGGGCTTCTGGAATCCACCCAAGCAGAACACCATCTGTTACGCCACAAGTCAAATGCTCCGAAGACAAACCCACAGCGCTAGGCCAAATCCCAATGCTCGAAACCCACAGCTTCCCGTACACAAAATCCACCCGCCTCCTAAAAGCAACACAGTCTCTCCACCTCTCAAAACCCCGAACATCAATCCAGCAATCTAGTCCACATATCCAGCATGTGACATCCTTCCAAAGCTTAGTAAAGAGCAGTAACTGCGAATTCGTCGTCGCGGTTTCACCAGGAGGGGCGAGATCAGCGCTGGAGAAGTGACGAGAGCTGACGGGGATTGAGTGACTGCGTGGAGCGGGATCTTTGATGGACGGATCCGGGTTCGAGCGTCGGACGTCTGTGGGGGAGGGCGAGCAAAACCTGGAATTGCGAGGACAGCCTGGTATCTGCAAGTAGTACGAAATGCAGCGCACGCGCTGCCTGCATGCCGACCAGCGCCCCGCATGTGCCCGGCACGCGCTACTCCCTCGCGGCCGACGACCGCCCGGTCGCCACCCTCCGTCACCCCCCCTTCGCCACGCAGCCCCTGCATGACCCCTTTCGATGAATGTCTTTTCGTGTCTGGATGAACAATCGAACATTTCTGTGAATGTATTCTGTTGCTTCGATGCTTTCGGTGTTAGACTGCAATCCTTGGTCTTTGCTCATGCAATATTAGCTAATGCAGATATTTTGATTGGACCCCTTGTGATGTTTCTTCATAGTTCTTTTTTTCATTTGCTTATTGTGACGGATGGTTATTAATTCGTCTAATGTGTGCACAACTTAGACTTGTATATAATGTTACATTATTTTTTTATTTTTTTTCTTAAGCATGTTTTAGAACTTGCAACATCTTTACTTGTGTGTTCATTACATGAAAAATAATTCACATGAATTATTAATAGGTGAGTATGCATGCTGGGTTTTTCTCATATAGATGTAAAAATAATCAACGTTTGAGCACCAAAAAAATGGCATGTGGAAGTATATGAAATATTAGCATAACCTCACATTAATGTTGTTTGTGAATGATTATTTTATTTTTAAAATTAAATATTGAATTCAAGTTTCTTATTACAAGTAGGTATTAATGGCTAAAATTTATATTTTTGTATACAAATGTAACCACCAAAACAATGTAATAATGCAGAACTTTTCTTGTTTTGACTCTATTATTTTTATGGTTGAAATCAAAATAAATATTTCTGATTAATAATTTTAGCTGAAAAATATTTTGTGAAACAATGTTTTTTTTATTTGCTGATAAATTATTCTAAGTAGACAATTAAAATAACAATCTATTAATATTTATGTGTTTTTTATAACTTCTTTTGAAAATAAATTCCAAAAATGAAGTAGTAATTTAGGAATTTAATTTATTGAATTTTTTAAGAGATTTTACCCGATAGAATTTCACCAATTTAAGAGATTATATTACCAATAGAATGTAAGATTTGCAATTAATGTATAACATGTTGTGGATAACTATAGTAATGAGTGTCACACCGTTAGTAGATGATTTTATTAAAAGTATGAATTTAGAAAAAGATTTTAAAAATACACAAAATTATGTAATTATAAATTGAAATGAATTTCAATAATTTCTTAAAATTATATTCATATTTTTTTTATTTGCTTAGAATCTTAAATATAAAGAATAAATATGTTTAATTATATAACTGTATGAAGTAAAATTTTATAATTAATTAGTTTTATAACAAAAAATAAGATAATTTCAATTAATGTTTATATTTTAAATTACAAATTGTTGGTAATAAGAAATAAAATTTGAATTAATGCAAAAAAAATCAGTAATTGACATACATATTTAAAGTGAGTTAATTTTAAAATCTAATCAGATTTAAATTTAATTTTAAAACTATTCAATATGAAAAAAATTATTAACAAATTTTAGAATATAGGAGAAAAAGATATATAAAAATAATAATGATACAAAAAAATTTAATAATATATTTTGTAATAAAATATAAATATCTAAATATTTATATTATATATACGTATTAGAATATATATTATAAAAATATTAAATAAAAAACATAGCTAATATTTATCTAAGTAGTAGACAAGTTATTTGATATGATATATTTTGTATTTAAAAAATTGGTAATTTTGATAAGACAAATAGATTCTTTATTAATTTTATAAAAATATTACTTATTAAAAATGTATTAGAAATAGATTTTAATTTATAATATGCATTTTTGTTTTATTCAAATGAAATGATGACGTTGATATTAGCTCCAAAACTCTTACAATCAGAATTAAAACAATCTTATCAAAATATTAAAAACGATTAATATAAATAATTTTTACAGCTTGAAAAAATATCTAACATTAATAAAATCAATTTTTAATAATATAATTACAAGTTTTTATTGAAAAATTAAAAAATGTAACATTAATCAATTTAAAAAAAAAAATTAGTGAAAGATCTTGTAATTTAGTTTTTTTTCAATAATTTTACATTGTAGGTATATCAATCTTAAAGTATTTAGTATTAATATTTAATATTAATCAAATTATCAAAAAGTTAAAAAGTTAAAAACTATAAAAAAAAAAACAGTGATATAATTACTAAAAAATAAAAGAGGGAATAAAAGGAGAAAATAATAATAATAATAATAATAATAATAATAATAATTTTATAATAAATATGTTAGATATAATACTTTTAAAGAAAATAAAGAAGTCAAATATGGTCTAAGGTTGAAAGTTAATTTTTAAATAAAATAATATAATACTAAATTGAAATTTTAATTTTATAAGAAAGTGATATATATACACATTTGAAGTTCTATTAAAAATTGGAGCTTGATTGATAAGATAGATTATATTACTATTTAACTTCAATAAGTAAAGAGTAAAAAAATATGTATTAAAAATTATAAGAAGAAGCTAAATAATTTACAATAAGAAGCGTATTTTAAATAGTAGATCTCAAAGAAAAAATTAGCATCCAAAATAAAATACAACAATTGGAGGTGCAAAGAACATGGTCTTTTATATAAATTTATATGGACCAATAATAATAAATATAATAAAAAAGATGCAATAATGATAATAAAGCTAATATTGATGATACAAAAAATTTGGGATGGGTAAAAGTAATACAAAGTATTTTATTATTATAAAAGAATAGCCTTGTTTTTTTTTCCTTTGAATTATAATTGTGAGCAAGTATAAAACTTGCAAAGTGGTAATTTTGCAATAAAAAAGTTTTTCTTTTTTCTTTTTTTTCTTTTTTTATGTATTAAGAGTAAGGTAGGCAAACAAAATATAAGAAAATTTGTGGCTTTAAAATAAATTAATAATTTTCGTATTTAAATAAGTTAAAAAAAATAACAAGTAAAAGAAATAAACTAGATAAAGATCAAAAGTTTTGTATGAACAAGACCAAAAATATAGCCTAAGCAAATCAGATAGTACAAAGTAAAGACAAAAGCAACAACTTTGGTTCGAACATGTTTTTTCTTTAAGTGTTTTAAAAAGTAATTAAATGTATAATTTTTTACACTTGAGGCAACCATCAGCCAACTTTGAAGATAGTAATCTATTTTTGAAAAAATTAAGACTTGAACTTGATAAAGAAGTCAAATCAAAAACAAGAGAAGTATCAAAGATAGAATATACTTTTTGCAAATTCATTTTCTAGATGACAAATATTAATCAATTTATGATTCTTAACTAAATTAGATTGACTATAAAAAATATTTGATTTCTTGTATATATTGTAAAAGATAAAAATAAAAAATAATAGTATTAAAACTATTGATTCATGAATTTCTTTCTATCTAATTATAATATATTCTTTTAGATTTAATTCTATCAATCAATTTTTTTTTTCTATTTATTTAGTTTTAAAATTTTAAGATTAAAATTGGCTAAGTTTCTTTATAAAGTAGATAAGGATCTCAATATTATTTGAAATTATTAGGATTTGGAAACTTCTTAGAATTATTATAATTTATGATTTCTAAGAATTTAGAATTATTTTAGTACTTTTTAAGACTTTCAAGGATAAAATTTGCTAATAATTACTCAAGTACAAGATTTAAAATTTATTTAGATTATTATTATTCTTTAAGATTTGTTCAAGGATTATTAGGATTTAAGTTTAGAATTTTAGTATATTTAAATTTAATATTTTTTAAGGACTTTTTTAAAATTTAAAATTTAAAATTTTTAAGAAATTTAGAAATCCTTTAGAAATTTTTAAATTTTAAGTTTTAAATTTTAAGTTTTAAATACTAAAATTTTAAATTTTAAATACTTAAATTTTAAAAAACTTAAAATTTAAGTTTGAAATACTAAATTTTTTAAAATTTTTAAATTTTTAAACTTAAATTTTAAGTTTTTTAAATTTTTAAATTTTTAAATTTTAGGAAATTTAGAAATTCCTTAGAATTTTTAAGAAATTTTTAATTTTTAATTTTTAAAATAATTTTTTAAAATTTAAAATTTAAAATTTTTAAAAAATTCTTTAGAAATTTTTAAAATTTAAGTTTGTTAAAATCTAGATTAAGTATATCTCAAATAAATATTGATTAAGTTAAAAGATCTAATAAAAAATCAAATAAACTTTAGAGGTAATATTCATGTTAGACTCTAATTATATATAATTATAAGATAAAAGAATATTGTAAGAGCTTGTATTAAATGCATATCAAAATATAGATAATATATATGTATATATGTATATATATTAAAGTATATAGTAAATTGGATATTATGTAACAATTGCATGTGATATTAAATATAATATCATTTCATAAATATATGAGGATTTATAATTTTGGTTTTACTTAGAAAATAAGAAGTAATCACTAGTCATATAATATTTTATAAATACTTAATTATTAATAAAAATTAATAAGCTTAGTTTTTATTATAAATTTTTTTATTTTTTTTATTTTTTTAATTTGAAAAATTGATTTGTGGTTGGTTAGATAAGTTTTCACAAATATTTAGAGATTAGCTAAAGTAATATATTAAAAAATTGATATAATTAGAAATATAGTGCAGTAAGTTTTTACACCAAGTTTAATAATACTTAATAAACTATTTTATAATTTATTAGTATATATGGCTCTAAAAATTTAACAAGTTTTTTTTATAATTTTTTGTAGAAAGTGTTAGGATTTTTAAAAAGATATTTTAGAAGTAAAATATTTTTGAGCTAAATTTAAACAGAGTTTGCTATTCTTTTTTATTTTTAATATGATTACATATAAAGATTAAATCTTTTTAGAAATTTTAAAATTTAAATTTTATAAAATTTTATAAAATAAAATAAAAATTCTTATTAAAGATGGTTGTATACTTTGTTGATGTCAAAATTAGGTTAGACAAATGACCTAAAGTTTTACAAGCATATATGGCAATATTTTACAACTATTTATATTATTATATCAAATTTATTTTATTATTTTATTAGTTAGCACAAAAATATCCACCTGAAATTTGAAACAATTAGTTTCTTATTTAAAGTGTTAGATTTTTTTGTTTCTTTTTTAAACCTAAAGCTTTGTGTAAAATAAATTAAAAAGTTATTTATTCTCTACATTAAAGAATCTAAAGAAGTTATATCTAAAGATAGAATCAAAATTAAAGTTTTATAGAAAGGTAAGATAGATTTTTAATCTATTTAGAATTACTTGATTTGTTTCTTTGTATCCTAGAATTAGTTAAATAGAACAAATAAAAACATAGACATAGCATAAAGAATAAAACTGTACATGTATAATGCAAATCTTATAATAAAAAATTAAATTCAATCTTTTAAAATATAAATAAATAAAAATTCTTTATTTTATTATTTATTATATTTTATATTAAAAAAATAATTTCTACTAATATTCTATAAAATAACATTATGCTATAATTTTGTTTCTACTCTTATATTTTTTATTATATTTTTAAAAAATAATTTTATCTTCTAAAAATAACTATAAAATATATATAATATTATTTCAATTTATAATATTCTATTCTAAGAAAGAATCTTATAAATTTACTATAATTTCAAAAGTTTTCTATAAGTAGCTTCTTTTACTTAATGTACATAAGATCACAAACAATATTTAGTTGAAATAATATATTTATTTCTTCTTTGTAGTTATGCTTGATTTTATTATTTTTGATAATAATAAATTTTATCATTTTTGATAAAGATAAAGTTTATCATTTTAAAATTTAATAATTTTATATCGAATAAAATTTTAGATTATTTTGATAGTAATTAAGATTATAATTGAAAATATTAATTTAAAAAAATTGATCAAATAATATGGCCTATTTCAAATGCACTAAAGTTTATCTATAACTTCAATAAAATTTTCTAAGTTTTATTATATCTTGAATTAGTTGCTATACAAGCTTGCAGTTTTTTCATAATTTCATAAAAAATAATTAATATTAATTTTGATTTCTTTCAGTAGTTTTTAGATGCAAAATAAATAAATAAATAAATGAATACAACAATATATATTACTACAACATCTATATCTAATTCTTTTTAGTAGTAACTTCAAAAGTCACTACTAAAAAGAAAATAAAGTTGTATAAACCTTAATAATAATCCTTTTAACATATCTTTTCTAAACTAGCAACCCAATCACATTCTATAACCAATAAAAGTCCACTGATATGGCTCTCATTTAGCTATGTAGTAAATTGTACATTAAATACACATGTACAATTTTTTCACATAGTAGCCGAACCACAACACGACATCCACCCCCTCCAAACCTGTGCATCCTCCGATATGCACCAAGAAGAACCAAAGTTGTGGTCGGCATTACATTATTGCTCCAGCAATATTATTGAACCCCCTTCTCCCATTTGTGTAAGTTGTTAAACTATGTATATATATCAACTCCACTCTTAAGAAGTTTTACAATTCTTTATCATAAATATAGAGTCATAAGATCTTGAGCTTGGAAGATCTGTGATGAAATCCATAGAAACAGAAGACCATGATTGTTCTGGAATAGGTAATGGCTGAAGAAGCCCAAAAGGTCGATGACGAGGAATCTTTGATCTTGAGCAAATATCACATGATTGTATAAAGTCTTTGACTGCCTTTCACATTTGAGGCCACCAAAAATCTCTTGATATAAGTTCCAAAGTCTTATTGTATCCAAAATGTCCTGCCGTTAGAAAATCATGACGTTCTTAAAGAACACGTAAACGTGCTTCTCCTTCTGGAACATATAAACGTCCTTCGAAATAAAGTAGATTATTCTTGAACTCAAATTTAGAAGCATCATGAGACTTGGAAGAATTATTCTTGATATCATGAACAAGAGGGTCTGAGGACATACTTGACTGAATTTGCTTGAGAAAAGTTGAATCAACAGTCAATGTTGATTTTATTGCTCGAAGATAAAACTACTCTGGTTTCAAGAGAACCATTCTTTGTTGCTCAAAAGCTGCATCTCCTTCTTTTGGTGCAAAATAAGAACGTCTAGAAAGGGCATCGGACAAACCTTGTTGTTTTCTTGGCCGATAAGTGATAATGAATTCAAATCTTGACAAAGACATACTCCAACAAGCTTCACGACGATTCAACATGCGTGCCAATATGAAATACTTGAGATTCTTGTGATCCGTATATACGGTGATTGGACTCAAAGCGCCTTCTAGATAATGACGCCATTCTTGAAAAGAATCCACAATTGCAAGAAGTTCTTTATCGTGGATCTCATAATTGATCTCAATTGCTGAGAATTTTCTTGAATGAAAAGCTACTGGGTGGAGTTTGTCATCTATTCCCATTTATGACATAACCGCACCCAAGGCAAAGTCTGATGTGTCTATTTCTATAAAAAATGCCTTGAAAAAATCTACACGATATAGGATTGGTGCAGAAACAAACAATATCTTCAAAGCTTCAAATGTTGCTTCCGCTTCTTGATTCCATTGGAGTTTGTCTTTATAAGTCAAACGTGTAAGTGGAGCCGCAACACGAGAGAAGTCTTTGATGAAGATCCGATAATAATTGACGAATCCCAAAAAGCATTGGACATCTCTTACCGTCTTTGGAATCTTTCAATTTATGATTGTTTGGACTTTCTTAGGATCCATCATGAGACCATCATTTGAAATGATGTATCCCAAGAAATCAACTTGAATAGTGTGAATTACACACTTTTCCATCTTGACGTACAATCCCGCATCTCTAAGTTTTTGTAATACTTGACGAACATGTATTTCATGTTCTTCTATATTCTTAGAATAGATCAAAATGTCATCTAGGTAGCAGATGACAAAATTGTCTAAGAACTCACAAAAAACATCATTCATGAGATGTTGAAAAGCAGTTGGTGCATTCATAAGTCCAAAAGGCATGACATTATATTCAAAATATTTGTACCTCGTTCGAAATGCAGTTTTCCATTCATCTCCTTCTTTGATGCATATTAGATTGTATGCTCCCCTTAGATCTATTTTTGTATAGATCCTAGCTTGATTCAACTGATCAAGGAGTCCTGATATTAGAGATAATGGATATCTGTTCTTGATTGTGATCTTGTTGAGTTCTCAATAGTCAACACACATCCGCAATGATCCATCTTTTTTCTTCATAAATAGAATTGGAGCTCCTGCTGGAGATTTAGAATGGCGTATGAAATTCTTGGCCAAATTCTTGTCAATATATGCCTTGAGTTCAGCCAATTCATCTTGTGATAAATTGTAGATTGGTCCAAATGGTGGCTGAGTTCTTTCTTTAAGGTCGATTGAACAATCATATGGACGATGCTCCGGAAGAATATCTACATTTTTTTTTTCAAAAACGTCTTGATAATCTTGATATTGACTTGGAATGCTACTTGAAGTCTTTCCATCATTGAAATAGGTGTAGTATAAATGACAAAAGGTGATCCTTCTTCTGCAGTATGCAAGAAAGCTCTTGCACCTACAAACACAGGTTTAATTCTACTAGACTTATGATTTCTTACTTGATTAACTATATTGTTAGCTATACTTTTAGAAAAGTTCAGAGTATGAGAAATCCAATCTATTTGAAGATTGTGTTTTTCTAACCATGATAGACCTAGAATAACTGGAATAGAGGGAGATCTAATTATGTTGAAAATTATACAACTTTTATGGCCATTTACTACTCCATCTAGAGGAAGTGTTTCATGAATAACATCTCCAGAAGATAAAAGACGACCATCTATGACTTCTACGTGTACGGGTTTAGATTTTTGTACTATCTGTATTTTATGGCTTTTAGCAAATTCTTCATCTAAAAAACAAGCCGAGGCTCCCGAATCTATTAAAGCAGAGGCTTTGTAATTATTAGGTCCTAAATACACATCTATTATAAAACAAAGAGATGGTTGTGAGGAGAGGATAGGACCTTCATTAGAAATTGTACAAGATCCCAGCCGCACGGTCCTTATTGTGGCTGGACAAACTCGTTTTTCGACATATTGTCTTCTTTGACAGTCGTACTCCTCATCTTGTGGTTGCGTCGTTTCTTTGGACAATTTTGAGCAGTGTGTTTAGGTTCTCCACAATACAAGCATAATCCTTCTTGACGACGTCGAGTCTTTTCTTGTTCAGTAAGCGGCTTGAAACGTATAGCATCAATTTGCATGTCCTCGACTTCTGAAGGTACATATTGAGAAGTCATTGGTGCTGCCACTGAATTATAATGTTGCTAAGGTTCTCTTATACAACTTTCAGATCGAAATTCAAAAAGCCGATTATCACACTTCACCGCAAAGTCTATTGCTTGACTTAATGTTTGAGGATCAAATAAGTTCAACATCAATTTCTTCACTTTATATTGTAATCCGTAGAAAAACTGACTAATGAGTGCAGCATCGTCCCACTTGATATTAATTGCTAGTTGTCAAAATTGTGAAGCATATAATGTCACTGATCAATTGCCTTGTCTTAGGATACGAAGCTTGTTGGTTGCAACACGAGTTGCATTTTGTTCTCCATACATAGATCAAAATTTTGCTAAGAAAGCTTTTAAATGATCTATTATTAGATCACGTCATTCCAAAAAAGATGAAAACCAAAATAAGGCAGAACCTAAAATTAGCGTACCAATATATCTGACTTGTGCTCCTGGAGTTGGAAAACTTTGCGATTGCAATTCAATCACCAGTTGGACTTGGTTGATGAATCTTCGAAATTTGGATCTTCTGCCATCAAACTTCCTAGGTAGACCAATTTTTGGTTCTCTAATGCTTGGACGATATTCTAATGTAGGAGGAATTATATGGCTTGGTATAGATGTTGAAGCAGCTCCAATCATATCTATATCTTCATTATTTGGTAACCTTGTTGCTCCTTGTGGAGGTACAGTGAGTTGATGCATTGCAAGCATCAATTCCCTCATTTGCTCTTGCATTTGTGCCATTGCACTCTTCATTTCGGCAAGCTCGGCCATGATAACACTTCAAAAAATATATAACACTACTCGAGATAAATAATAGGGAGAACAAAGAAAATACTAGGAATAATATTAGTTTAGAAGAAGATAATCCGCAACTTCTAAAATGCTTGTGTCTTATCAAGAAAAAGGGGTAATCCACTCTTAAATCAAGACAAGACAAAGCTATGATATTATAAGTGTACTCTTATCAATCTGTCAAGGACGTGAACTAGAAAGAGATGCATAATCTAATGGAAATTGTATCAAAGTAAAAGTCACAAAATGAAATTAAGAAAGTATGTATATTCAAAGAAAACTGGAATGGCTATTATCAAAGACTAGAAATATCTGTCAAGGACATGAATTAGAAAGAGATGCAGAATCTAATGGAAATTGTATCAAAGTAAAAGTCACAAAATGAAATTAACAAAGTATGTATGTTCAAAGAAAACTGGAATGGTTATTGCCAAAGATTAGAAACATGAAGATTCTTGAAACTAGACTAGAACCAGGAAATGAGTTGATAAGAGTGAAGAGGGCTTCACTCTTGCCTCTATAAATACTATCTAATTAAGAGCTACGTGGCACTATTCTATAGGACCTCATACACGCGTCTAATTTGCAAGACACGTGTCAAACTTGCACGACAAGTTTTTCACATGTGCGCCACGTACTTGGCTTGTTCTGCAAGCTACCAACATATGTGACACATGGTTAGCTTGTTCTACAAGCTATCAACATGTGCGCCATGTGGCTACCTTGTTGACCAAGTTTCTAACCTACCAATCACCTATAGACATGTATAAAGGTGATTTCGCATCTATGAAGCTTCTAGGAAGCTTCTCTATGAGATATTATCAAATCAATTTATTTTATCTACTTCTATTGGTCTATTATTACTTAGGTAATTTACTGGAATAAATCTTATGTCCGTGATAATTTCATAAAAATTCACAATTATTTCTTTTAGAAAAAAAGGATTGATCTTAAAGAGATTTAGTTAAAATAACTCATTTGTTGATTTAATAAATGTAATATTGCAATTAAGATCAATATAGCTCATATCAGTGCCTTTATACTAGAGCATGAAGTTAGACAAGATTGATGTGGCACTACTTACTTGTTTATATTAATTGCAAAACCTTTCTATCATAATTTAATATAAGATAAAAAATCAAGATCTATGTATAATGTTTACATTTATTATACAACCAAGAATTTTACCATCAATAAATACATTAATAATATCATTTATATATATATATATATATATATATATATGATAGAAAAAATTAAAAGATATAATCAAATTTATCTTTGATGGATATTGAGCATGGTCCAATCTAGCACTTAATTAGAACAAATCATTGATCATGTTAAGAAGTAAAGTAATAAAATTTTGACAAATTTAGAAACACTAATAAAGATGATTGAAACCAAATTTTTTTGCATTAAACTACTAGACTTTTTTATAGACCTTAAAATTTATAAAAAAATTATATCTGTTTTCATTATTAATTAAATAAAAGTCAAAAAGAAATACTTATATATAATAAGGGTATTTCTTTATAACAAATAAGTTATTCCAAATCAATTAGAAATAATATTTTTTTGTTTAACTAATTAAAAATCTAAAATAGAAAAGAGTATAAAAGTCGTAAAAAGTAAGATCATCCAAAACTTTGTATTTGCAAAGAAAAGTTTTACCAAATTATTATTATTATCATTAATTTTTTTATGGAGATTTATAATTTCTTCTAAAAATATTTAAAACAAGCTTAAAATTTTAATTACTAATTTTTTTGTAATTCTTTACATCCTATTTGATTATATGTATATTGCTTTTCAACACTATGTAAGATGGTAATTGCTCTACATGTTCTGCAACTGCCACACAGTCCTACTGTGTGCAAATTCGTTGATCCAATACACATACTGCACACAACAAACACAACATCTCACTATGGTGACATTACTATCAAGCCTATGCCACAGCTACATGGATTCTTTCTATACTAGTATGCAAACTTAGGCATCAAGGTCATTTTGTTTTCACCATCCACTCAATTCAGCACATGTAATCTCTAATGCAATCTTCCACCAGTCATATTTTTTCCCATTGCTGCCCACTATTCAAGATGTAGAACATCCATATTCACTTAACGTTGAAACTCAAGAGCTGGAAGCATGTAATTCCTCTCCAACAGCAAAAGGTTTGCCTCTTCTGTTCCAAAGAAATACGAAAATAAAATGAAGTAAAATACAAGTGGGTAGCTAACAGCACAATCTCTTCTCTGGGTCAAATGATGCAGAGACTTCCACCATGACAAACACTCATACTACATCGAAACACATTGAGCAAAGTTATCAATTTGGACTTCACTGTCTGAACCCTTAAACTAGATCACGCCTACATCCCTGGTTGCTGTCACGGAATACCTTCGATGTTCGATTTGGAATTGGATCTAAAAGACCGACTCATAAAATCCACCACTCGAGACAGCATTCAATCTTAACACACAACGATGATTGTGAAAAAGCCCTTCTGAATCTGTTATATGTATGTACAGCAGCATAAACGTCTAATCTGTACAACTGGCTAGCAAAAATCCCATTTCTCGGCTCCGTTTTTTCGTACTCGGAGATATGAAAGTTAGTGATACAGAAATCCTATTATCAATTCAATCGTAAAGCCGAGGACCTGGGACAAATATGGTACTTCACCTTAAACCAGGTAGAACAGACACCAAAAAATCTTATCCATCTCTGTGAACTATACCTTAAAAGAAGCTCCTCTTGCAGGGTTACACACAAGAAAACCACTTCGATTAGCGATAAAAGACCTAGTAGGGGAATTAGCCTCCAAATCCATACAGGGTTCTGCCTTGCCGTTTGAGAGCGTACACCACGTCCATGGCGGTTACGGTCTTACGTCTCGCGTGCTCGGTGTATGTAACGGCGTCCCTGATGACATTCTCCAGAAAGATCTTGAGAACACCACGAGTCTCCTCGTAAATCAGCCCACTGATACGCTTCACGCCACCTCTCCTAGCCAATCGACGGATTGCGGGCTTGGTGATGCCTTGGATGTTGTCGCGCAATACCTTCCTGTGACGCTTGGCGCCACCCTTTCCCAAGCCCTTCCCTCCTTTGCCGCGTCCTGACATGACTGACAAATTTCTCAAACAAAAAACACAAATCGCTGAGGAGAATGACGTTCCACAAACCCAATTGAGGAGAAGATGGTGCGAATGACGATGTTGGGAGGATCGAAGCATTAGAGGAAAAATCCCGGGGAGATTCAGCTCTGCTTGGGAGGTATGACCGTTGTAGCGCCAAACTTTGCCTTCCCGCCATACGATGAACAAGATACGAAAGGTATGGGGGAATTACAATTACATATCGTAACTGCAGATTTGGGAGTCACATCATCGGTGATTATCATTCCTTTACAACGCACAGAATAAGACTGGAACATTTGCAGAGGAACTCTAAATCTAGAAAATTACGGAAGAAGACTGCAAACAGAGGACAGCGCAGCACATATTCCGTTGCCGTGGAACAGGTGAGGGAGGCATCTTAAAATATTATACAAGAGTACTGTCTGCAGGCTATTACTGCGTCAAGTGCTGCACCCGAACTAAGCTCTGTTTTGAGATTTGACGATGATGAGGGGCCCGTACAAAGTTGCGTGCTATCTTTCTATAGAACCAATACATGTGGCAACCGCAAATTAGATTGCTGAAAAGAATTTCTGTGTGCAACGGGTAGTAATCGAAATAGAATGATTGGCGATCTCGAAATTCCTCATTCTTCCTCGTACTCTGGCTAATCTCGGAGAAAGATCATTAGTTTACAAGTGACGAGCAGAAATTTTGCGTTAGATGGCAGAGTTGATGTGATTCGTGTAATCGGATGTGCCAGCGCCCTCCCAACCCATCCATTCTTCCCATTCCGCCCAGCTATCGTCTCCAACGCCCATGAAGCTTTCCAAATCGTCGGAAAGCTCGCCTTCTAGCTCTTCGAACTGGGACGTCGTATTTTGAATCAATGCCTGTAAATCCACAACCCAAAACAGATTGTCAGAGGAGATTCAAATACTTTTCTCCACCTGTGTCTCCGAGAAAAGACCATGCATGCCATGAAAGGAATCACAGGCATATTCCGAAGCGCTGTGAAGCCACGTTCAAGGTCACGGAGAGAAGTCTATGAGGAAAGAAAAATGGCGACCTCGTAGGCTGCCTTGACACGCTGAAACTGCGTGGAGCAGTGACTGCCATCGCACACATCGGGGTGTAAGTCCCGTGCAAGTCGCCGGTAATTTTTTTTGATTTCTTGCTTCGTTGCGAACTGTGACACTCCCAGAATGGCGTAATGATCCTCAGTGGCATGATCATTTCGGAGATAAGCTCTGGGCGCTAACCTTGAGACTCTGCTTTTGTTTCTTGAAAAATTAACGACCATTCGGTCTAAAATTCGTGGCACTAGCTTACTTTCTCGACTTGTAAATGCAAGAGCATTGCATCCATTGAGCAACGTTGACATATCCATCCTTAACTGATATTCACTCTTTGTGTGTTGTGAAAAATGATGAATCCAAATCTCCTTCTCTCTCACAGTTTTGGTGCAGCATGTGATGTTTTCGTCTGCGAACCATGGAAATGAATGGCTTCAGCTTCATGACGCCTTGCAATCCTGATTACCAGGCTCTGATCTGATTCAGGTAAGTAGAATTTCCTATCAAACTATCTCCTCACACCTGTGTGTGACTAAGTTTCAAGCTGAGCTAGAAAATTGTTTGGTAAGATTAGGAACAAATCTCAGGCGAAAAAAATTCACAATAAACTAGAAGCATTTCAAAAGAGTTGCATTCAAGCAAGGTTAGGCATCTCACCTCTTTTGGTAAAACCACTCTAAATGCTCCCGCAACATCGGCAAATTCTTCACAAAACTCAGTGCCTCGGGAAATGCCTTCAAGAATTCAATACTCAAAATCCAACATTCAAATCTCGAATCTGTTCAGAACCGGAAAACTGAATGTGCTACATAGTCCGCGCTCAGATTGCAAACCAAAAGAAAAACACAAATTCACAGACTTCTTTTCCATAGCTAAAAACTCCGCCGCTACAATGATATCCAGCAGTTAAATATTCCAGCTGCGAAGCTTCGGATTCAATGACGTGAATGCATACCAGTCCATCTCCAACTGTACTGTAGATACAGAATACACTCAATCAGGATCTAGAAACGGAAATGATAGAAGTGCCGCATCAGATTGGACACCCAGTTTTCTTGTCCATGGGGCTACGACCAACCCGGTTAACTAGGCTGCAGGAAGTACCTCTCGTGGTGGTCCTGTTTCGCAGAAGCAGTATTCGGTTATTGACACCCACCGGGTCCTACAGTACTCTCTGACTTCGGCATCCAATTCAACGTCTCCGAAGTGTAAGACAATTCGACACCTCGGTCTCTCGAGCCAATCCACACGGACATATTGGAACCAAGTGGTCCGGTTCAGTTCACCAGCATAGAAATCTGTTGTGGCAAGTACATGACGCAACAGCTATTTTCCTCCACTGGGTATTCTACGAGCTTCTTCATTTTCCATGATACCAGTAGCTACTTTGCTTAGTCTATTCCGTGGTAGCGCTGTTGGCCACGCATTGCCCTTTTGCAGAATGCTACAGGAAAATATCGGGCCTCAAGAGTTTCCTGCCTACTAGTCCTGAAACTGATAGGTCAAACCATACTGTGAGAAATATAGCGAGTGTTTTCCTTTTTTCTTTCGCTTTCTCCCGAGGCCCAACCCCCACATTCCCAACATCAGATTCTGCATCCGAAGAAGAGACAATTAAACCCAGGTTGTTAAATATCTTTTTAATAAAAATTATATCCGTTATTTGGAACTACTGTTTTGTTCTTCGCACACAAGGGGACACCGTGAGTGAAATTCGGAGCCGGTCATGACACCAAAGTTTGACGGACTGGATTAACTGCGATACGGCCAATTTTTGTGCGCACTGGAGCTTCACATCTGCGCGTTACCGGAACGCTGACCTAACTGCCAGGTTGTGCGGTTTCAAGAGACAGAATGTCAAAGACATGAAACAGTGTAGGCATGTGTCCTAAAGGTAGAAAAGTGGCGAGTTACGTTGATTAATTCACACGGAAGCAGTGACGGATGTCAAAAGTAGTCACCAAGTTTCGGCTTCTCCGATCTCTTGTTGAGCACACAAGCAACGATCCCCATCATGTGCCACAACATTAGTTCCTGGTACAAGAAGGAATCTATCGATGAGGTAATCCTGCGAGCTCGCTTCACTAACACGCATGTAAGTGAAATACAGGACACTCAGTATTTATTCAACAGTGACCAACTATATGAACAAAACAAGGTACAAGACGGCCATGCACACAGTGTAGGATACGAGGTCATACGGGCTCCTGGAGTGTGTGATAGCCCCCACAGAGACCGACACGGACATGGCAGTGCAGTAGACTCAACGTAACCAGCATGCATTGAACCTGATCGATTCGTTAGAATGCGAGTTCTATGGGGAAGTGAAATGCAATTCTAAGCTGCAATTTTACTCACTGCCGTCACTAAAGCTAAAGCTGAGCGGGATGAACAGCGACGGTGAAGAGTTCGGTGGCCAGGCTCGCCTCCTCTGGATCCCAAGCGCTGGTTCTGACACGGCGTGGCGTGGCTGTCACTCGGGAACACCGACGACGTTGACAACTCGAGCTCGCAACGGGATCCGCGTCACCGATCCCCCCCTCCCCCCAAACACCACCATCACCATTGGTGGGAGCTACTTGGGTGTGGCCTTATGTAATTAAAATAATATAATAATTATTGTATTGGTGATATAGCCTTATGTAATTAAAATATAGTTGGTCTTGTTGCTCTTCGTTTTTTTTTTTTTTTTTTTTTTTTTTTTCCCACTTTGAGATCCAACAACGAAAGCCGCAAGGGATGAAGATGGGTAGGTACAAAGAATTTGGACATGTGAAAGTGAAGGATTACAAAAGTTGTGCTTGCATGATAAACTAAAGGTTGTATTATTGATTGGAAAGGGCAAGAAGCTGATTCCACTCATGCATCATAATAATGGTGTGTATGTTGCAACATTATTAAATTGGGTTGTATGTTAGAATATGAAAGAATATATATTTTTAATTATTATTGATATTAAGATAAGATTTTTGATGCAATAAAATTTCTATGAAGAATTTTTTAATTTATTTTAATAAGTAGAATTTTTTAAATTAATTAATTTAATAAAAATAAATTATTATTGATTGTTTAATATTTATTTATTTATTATTTAATATTAATTTCTATAAAAAATTACTTTATAATATTTTTCTGTTATAAGATAGGAATTATAATAAAAAAAACATTTTAAAATCTTAAAATTGTAGTTTTGAGATCCTAGTTCTCCTCTAATTTTTTTAAAAGTCAATTTTATAAATAAAATAATAATACTAATAATTTCTATATATCATATTTTAATTTGTCTTTTTTAAAAACGACTAAAAATTAAAAGATTAAAACTTTTAATTTTAATTTTGAGTTTTAAAATATATAAAGCATATATAGATATAAAATTTGAGATCTATAAATAGAATTAATATTATTTATTTTTATAATAACACATAGTTCAAGCTTCTAAATAAAATTTTCTACAAAAAACATAAAGAGTTTTGTCAAATTTTTAAAAAATTAAAGTTTAAATAAAGATACAATTATCCTTTGAACTTCATGAAGAAGTTTTTTGAAATATGTATTTTAATTTTTTTATAATAATTTATTATTTTAGGTATATATTTTAAACTTTATTTTTTATGCTTATATTTTATAAGTATGTATATTTAAAAAAATAACATCTATAAATATTTCTAAGTAAATTTATAAAGAATTTAATTTATAATATTATTTTATTCAAATTTAATCTATAATTTAGATTATCATATATTTTAATATATATATATTTTGACTTTAATATACATTTATATATTGAAATGATTGAAGTAAACTAATTGTATGTCATGTACTTTATATGGGTTTTGCAAAGAGATAGAATTGATTAAAAATTTGAACAATTTGAACATGAATAAATGCATGGATGGCTCAATGGATATATGAATAGGTGTATTGTTGTTGAAATGGATACACATAAAAAAATAAATAATAGATACTTATATAAAAATAGATAGCCGCCACTATTTTTATTATATATCTATATATATATATATATATATATTAGACCAATTATTATTTTCAAAACAAAGCATGTAAAACTTCAAGTATATGATAGTTTAAAGTATAGAAAATAGTGATGTAAGTTTTACTTTGGAATACATATATTAAATGATAAATTATTTCTAAAAAAATAATTAAAATTTTACAACCATATAAATTCATATTTTAAAATATTTTTTATTTAAAAATTAATCAAATAAATCAAAGAATATTTTTAAAAAAATATTTAATATATTATTAATAATTATTTATTCATCTATAATTAAAAATAAAATTTAGAAATATTGGCATATAATTTCAAGAAAGTTTAGATTTAATGTACAAAAACTAGATGATTAAACATAGTTTGTAAATAAATAGTTTTAAATATGTAATAACTTCTAAAAAGATCTTTATACCAAGTGAAGAAAAGAAGCCACAACTTTCAAACCTTTTGATTGTGTGAAATTACTAATTATTATTTAATTAACTTTATACTTAGAAAAATTAATCTAAAGGCTATAAAAGAAATAAATAAAGTGGAATATATCTTTTCTCTACATAGAATAAACAATGTTGTCTCCTAAGATTTGCAATGGATCCACCTCAACAAGATAGTTTTTATAAGAATTTAAAAAATAATGTTAAAAGTTGTTAAAAATAATTATTAAATTTTTTTTAAAAAAATAATTTTCTAATATTTGTTATAAATTGTTAGAAATAATCAAGATATGAGCTTACATATTTAAATTTATAATAAGAAATAACTTGGTCCATTTCATGACCTCTTTTCACCTTATACTCTCTCCAAAAGCTAAGTGCTCAAAAAGAAAGTTTTTCTTTAAGTAGTGGAGAGCCTTTGTAAAACTTTTGTACCATGACCTTTAAAAATAGGCTTATGATGTAAAGACCCCCTAAATCTTTATATATAAACATTCACACACATAGTCATTCTACTAAAGTTGTTTTACAACAAATTCCATTTCCAAGTTCAAATGCAATCAGAATTTGCTATAAGCTTAATTTCCTGTTGGATTGTCTGTTTTTGTGCCGTGTTCTTTCTTTCTTACTTCAACAACCAAAAATCATTAATAATGAAACCCTAAATTGCTTGCCGAGTCCCTGGCTGTGTGAAGCATCGAGCTGAGTCCAGAACCGGGCGCTGCGTTGCGCACGACGCCGAAGCACAGAGCTCCACATCGAAGCATCAAATTGCAACGATACCTGATGCGCAAGCACAATCTTCATGCTCTCGTCGGAAGTCACCGAGAGCGACCGCACTGTGGACTGCTGACGTTTAGTACCTCTTTTGCATGAAAGCGGGCCATTCCATGGCACAAAAAGCACACTGGGACAAAGCTCCGATGCCGAGAGCTGATATGGAAGGGCACCAACACCTATCCAGCTCGAAGTTATCCAGCCTCTGCTTTGGTGAAATGAAACAATCAGCGCTGGATAACCGGCACAATCACCCAGAAACGAGTGGATGAGTTGCGAGAAAGGAGGGTGAGATGGGATTGGGTACAAAGCTGTAAAACCAGCCGTTTACGCGGTGAGAATACTACCGAGTTTTCTGTTCGTTTTCACGACGCCCAGAGCTGTCCGATGTGTTGGGTTCGTGAAGCGATTGGCTCAGATTACTGGCTCAAGGCGCACAAACTCCTTGGGACTGTGCGGTAACAAGCTGGCGAGGAGAAAGAAACCACAATTATCCTTGACATATAACGTGGCTTCAGGACGTTGCTGCACTTTTTCCGGCACACAGTGTGACAGTGAATTTGTGAAACTCTCCGGTGAGCAATTGGTACCTTATTATGCTGACATTTTTTTATTTGAAACTTTCGCCCAGGTATTACTGAGGCCGCCAAATCAGCCATGGAACGTCACGTAACTTCTGAGGGCAAGCCAACACAACCACAAAGTACTGAGCAAACCGAGAGCCAATATTGAACACACAAAGGTTTTCTAATAAGGAGCTGGAAGAGGAGGGTGAATGAACCAAAGTGTCAGGGGATTTGAAACAGTGAGGATCTGCCATTAAGGAGCTTTTCTCTGGAATTGGGATTGAGGCTTCTGGCGCTAGAAAGATCTCCTGCTCAGGTTCTGACTGAATCAGACGTAACCATTATCCGATACCTGTAGATACCGGCGTCACTGTGGATTAATGCGGTGATTTGACTCCCTTTGATGACGAGAAAGCCTTCCACTTTAAAGACACTGCAGACTGGCTTCAGACCAGAGCGATCCACAGCCAAAGTCCCAGCGAGATCCTTGTTTACGGTAATGCAGTATTCCACCTGAGCGTACCCAACCAGCCACCACTTTCCGCCGTTATCGTTGATCGAGCTTTATAAGTAAATATCAATTTTTGTAATACAATTGTTGATCAAAGGGAGTTTAGCGAGCTAGATTCGACGTCTGCTTGAAATATCTCCAGTACTCGAGCACTCAAGTGTAGAAATTGAGGCCGATTACAAGGTTAGGATCGCAATTAGAGCTTTCCGCAGTTCAGAATTGTAGTGAAACATCGGAGTTCGCGTTCAGATTTCGAGCAAGGGTGTAGCTTACAGCACAACTAGCCGTGTCCATTGCGGGAAGTCCTCTCCTGGTGAATATTTCAATTCTCAAAACAAATCACGACATGAGGAAGCTCCTGGGAGGAGGCCGGGTGAGCATCACCCTCGGCTTCGCGGACAATAACGTGGAGAGAGTTGTCCTTCAGAATCCCTTATATGGTGACTCCGTAGCTCATAGTGTGACCTCTGCTAGCCCTCGGAAATCATTCAAACACGAGGACAGGATTCGGAAAGAACTGAGAAGACCCGGGAATTTGGTACGAGCTTCTCATGGAGCCTGCAGTAGCCACAGCGAGCATTTTGCAACATTAGGTCTCAGCGCTGCCGCCTCTAGACAGGAAATCAAGCAAGCCTACCGCAAATTGGCTCTTCAGGTGCTACTTCTGATCCCTCCTTTTGATACGAATCGATGCAACTTCCAAATACCGGAGCTCAATTTTCAGTGAGCAATCTCTACCTTAATCAGATTCCCCGCAGGTCCATCTATAACGGATGTTTGTCTGTGTGTACAGTATCATCCTGATGTCTGCAAGGGAGATCATTGCGCTCTCATGTTCAAACAAGTGAACGATGCCTACTATGTAAGTCCAAAACCCACCCTCTCAGTTCCACCTCCAATTCTGTGTTTCTGTATCTCAGATTTGTCTTCGTGATCTCAGATTTGGCTTGCGATCAATCAACTGCAAAGCTTCCAGTGTCGATCCCGGTCACGTTGTCATCCTTGAGATTCAATTGGGATCTAGAAACTTTGTGACAATCGAGAGGATCGCCGCCACGTAGTTTGAACTCACTGGATTTCTGCGACACAGGTTGCATTGGAGGCGGAAGAGCAAGTAGTCAATGATGTTGGCACCGACGACTGTCTAGATGGTTTCATGGGAGCCGAGGACGACTCGTGGGATGAGTGGGAGGAGTGGATGGGTTGGGAAGGTGCGGGAGCCGCCGACTATTCTTCCCACATCAACCCTGCTTACAGCTTCTGAACAACCACCAATTCCCAAACGACCGCAACATCACCGTCGACATTGTGTACATTAATCTTTCAGACACCTGAAGGGGAGCAACAACCCTAGAGGTCCTTGTGTCGACTCCTCTTCTGCACTGTGCAGGCGACGCAAAATGCTTCGCTCTTGTAAATACGTCCACAGAGGGACTACATCAAAAGCAACAACAACAATCCCGGAAGAATGCTCCCTGATTTGTAAAGTTTGCATACTGGTAACCGCATCTGGTTGCTATCGATGAGCTAACAGACATTGACGAGACATGGCTAAGCCATTTCGTAGGTCATGCTGATGACAATCGCACACTAGATCTAGTAACAGTGTAAGCTATAGTCTCTGATCCTGACTCTAGTATGAATGAAGTACTGCAACTTTGTGTTTAACATCATTTGCTCCTCACTTCTGGGTGAGCATTGAGTTTGGTGCTTGCTTTCTCGCGATCTGCTCTTCTGCTATGGTGTCTCATTTTCGTATTGTAGGGTGAAAGTTTGCCATTCATGGAGCAAGTGTATGTGTTCGCTGGAGCAACTTTCTGAGCGATTGGTGATGTGGGTACTTCATGAGCTTCAGATGGAGTTGCATTTCTGTTTGTCTAGATTGCAGCATTGTGCCTGCGCTCCTTCATATAATGATTCATAGAGGAAATTGTTACTGCTCTTGGTTTGTGAAAGCTTTATCTAACTGTTGGAAGTAGCATTTCTTAACGTCACTGGCACCAAAAGATGTGTGTCAATGCTTCTAGTTTCTTTGTTGTTATGGTTGGGAAACTGGAATGAGAAAAGATGATGAATGGTGAGGTAGTGTCATTGTTGAACGTGACTGTGTTTTAGAATGAAGAAGCGTCATCCTCAAATTTTAGATATAAGAAAAGATGTCACGTACAACTTTGAATAATTTCAATGTTGTAAGAAATGAAAAGTTCGAAAATGAATTGTTCGATAAGCAACAGAATTGGGGTTTTGGTAGAACGTTAACTTTGCATACATCTGGTATATATGGAATTTATTACGTAAAAATATTATTATTGAAGTTTGGCAATAAAGTTAGCATAGGCCATAGCAAAGGATACAAAAAGAAACTACTAGTGTTTTGTGTGCATATAGTGTTAAAAGCATGGACAAAAAAGATGCAAATGAAGGAGAATCTTTCAAGTGTAAACCATCTTGCATATGGTAAAATAATGGCCATTTAAAAAAATTAAATACATAATTTAACATATTTTTACAACAAGAAATATATCAGAAAAGGAAACTTCATCAACAAACATCAAAAAAAAAAAAATAAAAAAAAAATGAAATAGTAAAAATCAAGGAAATACAATATGATCTTTACAAAACTAAGTAATAACAAAAACTAATAGCCATAAATGATATTTATAATAGAAATTTTTAATTTTTAATTTTAGTACTTTAAAAATCTATAGAACATGTATAAGAATTATTTAGTTAGAAATATTTCATTTTGGATTTAAATAGAAATATTTTTTAATTCTATAAAAAAAGCACACAAAGAAATAAATTTTTGGACACCAAAAATGATTGGATTTAAAGTTTCAACGACAAAATTGTTATTCTTCCAGAGAATAATCAAATAATATGGAATAAAAAGAAAATTGTAATTCAATAAATTCAAATCACAAGATACCAAAGATGATTGACATAAGATTAATTAAACATCATCATTTGCAACAAGTACAAACTTACTATCATATGGTTAATATAACTTATTTCTCAAGCAGAACCATGAATTAAGAATAATGCATAAAAAACAGCAACAATCAGAACAAAACGATGTAAACTCCTACACTTCTTGCTACACTTCTTCATTCAAAAAAAGTTCGTTCTTGTGCATTTTTTCCCAAATATATGTCAGTACTCATCAATTAATGCAGATCATGTTATACCACTTCCACCCTCGCTGAAGAATTTGTCATTAGTGGATCAATGCTAAGGTAAAGAATGTGGGACTTTCTTCAAAAGTTTCTTAAAGCATGATAACGACATGTTACTTGAGCTTTTTCAAGTGAATAAAAATGCTTTGTCAGACGTGAGGTAATCGGTCACAGTAGCACAATTCCATCAAGAATCGAAAACTAGAAAACTTAAACATGGATTCTTTATCCAGTCAAAAGTGTCAGGGCATGCTCATTAGAGCAAACATAATGGGAAACTTTATTAAATCAGTGATGCAATGCTGTACCTGAAGATAAAGTAATGTCTCCCAGTTCACACGAATATTATGTTAAACCATTCAGAAAGCCAACCAAAAAGGTGTTGCATGATTCAGGAGCGGCTATACAAAAAAGATGAGAATGACTGAAACACCATGAATTAGTACACAAGCTGAGTTTGACCGCAGCAAGCTCCAGGTATGCGATTTTTAAATGGATAATGATTCCGCGGGCTGTAATGAGAAACGAATCGTCGACTCCAATTGGCGCTCTGTGGAGCTATCAAACCAATCAACCAGTTGTTCATTTCTAAATGAAAACAACGATTCTTCGTCCAAAGACCGGAAGAACGTCACCGGGCAAATATGACGTTCACTTCATGAGCTTCCAACCTCACTCTTGTGACTGGATCAAACTATTCCGAAAGTGAGTTGTTGAGTACACAGAGGGGTAAGTTCATGTTTACAAAATCAAATTATTACAGCGTCAGCACCGCAGGAAGACAAGGTATCCTTTGCATCGAAGCACCTAAGAGCCGCAATTTTAGATCAAGCTTCTCATATCCGCGATCAATGTTACTGATTCCCTCTATACGTGTAGTCCCCTTGGCCGACAATCCTGCCAAGACAAGAGCTGCTCCTGCCCTTAAATCAGTTGCCAAGATAGGTGCTCCATACAGTAAACTGCAATTGCACAATTGTGAATGTAAGAACAAAGAGGATGGGATTTCGAGTAAAGGTATCTGAACAAGATTCCAACCCGAACCAAAATTTGAGAATAAGGTTGTCCTCACAAATTTGCAACAGTCTTACTGGTGGTGGAGAGGACATCTGCAGACAAGTTAGTTTCTGCTAAATTCTATAAGAATGGATTAGTCGAAGGCACATGAAGCAGTGCACTATTTCAAGTTACCTACCCGTGTCTTTGCCATTTATGATAGCAATGTTTCGACTCATTTTTATTTGGGCTCCAAGCGTCTGCAGCTCCTCCGCTGAAAATTCGAATGTATAATGTGTTAACACAACACCCTCTCAAAGAGAGCAAAAAAGAGGGGGGCGAAAAAAAAAAAAAACAAAACAAAACAAAACAAAACAAAAGCGGGGGAGGGGGAGTAAAAGTACGCAGAACACGTCCTGGTACAAGAACGCAGAGCATACCTTGACGCATGCGACCCTCGAAAAAAGTCTCTTCTAAAACACTTTGCCAGACCAAGTGGTAAGAAGGGACATCAGCTGCGGTTGCAAGTCAGTAGGAAAGCCTGGATAAGGAAGGGTCTTCACATTGCAGCTTCTGAGCATCTCAGCGCAATTAATCTGCAGACATCAAGCCTGGAAATATTGAAAAGATTACAAATTAACAGGATAAACCATAAAAATTAAAAACTCAACTCAATCTGCATTTGAAATGACCTTTCTAAAAGACTAAATCACAAAGAATTTTGATAAGACACTACACTGGAACGGAGCACAGAGAAAGATACACTAAAAAGAAGCACGATGTTTACCCGAAGTGAATCGGACCTTGTTAGTTGTATTTGACAACCAATCGTGCGAAGTTTTTCCATCACTGATGCCAAATGTTTAGGAATGACTGGATTCATGGATATTGCAGATCGAGTAATTGCAGCAGTTATTAAAAAAGTCCCAGCTTCAATCCGATCGGGTATAACTCGGTACTCTGTGCCATGAAGTTTCCGTATTTCATTGATGCTTAAAGTGTTGGTCCCAGCTCCTTGAATACATGTTCCGCATGAGTTCAAAAAATTTGCGAGATCTACTACTTCTGGTTCCTGCACATCGTAAGTGCTAGAAATGTGAGAATATAACTAATTGATCTCAATATAAAGATTTAAATTGTCAATGATCACCAGTAGAAGCGAATATGTCGCAATGCTTGATGTCTTAAAAAGAAGAAAAGGAAGTGGAGGGAATAGATAGGTCATATAGAGGAAAAGTCGACAGAAATTTTGTGATTTTTGGAGTTAGAAATAGTTCAGTTAACACATTCGTGCGCAAGGTGGGATCGGGACACTACATTCCCGGCAGCTTAAATGATATCTAAATCTCTTTTAAAGACCCCAGATAGGGCAGGATTGCTCCTTACACACCACTCTTCTTCTGTGGAAGATCCAAGAGGCTCAAAGTGAGTCAACCTAAGACATAAACCTGTGATGGCTTTGAATCCTAAAAAATGTCTTCATTTTGAGCCAACGATAGCAGACTCTATATTTTCATTCTCTTCATATGAACAGGATGAGTGTTAGACCTCGAGCCACTGGTCACACAACGATTGCAAACCTCATGCAGTCTCACTGCACTTCCTATTATCAGACCTTAGTTGAATGGAACATACAAGATCTTCATTACAGCACTAACTCCAACACCTACATTCAATGTGTGCCCCTCTTACATCACCAAAAGAATCACAGAAGTTCGATATTTGCGGACAAGCACGATGCTGGAGCTTTCCAAGTTCTCAAATTACCATTACAATAGGATCAAAGCAAGCATATCTGAGCGACGTTAGATAACGTGGTGTGGCCATCTGCGAGAGCAGCTGCCATCATAAGCGTCTCTGTAGCACCGACGCTGGGATAGTCCAGAAAGAAACTGCCACCAGTGAGTTTTCTGCCATTGAGTGCTCGACCGAAGACTTTACCTTGCCTGCAAAACCGCGAACCTGTGAGCGACTCAAACAATTGTTCTCTGTCATTCTTTCTGTACTTTCACCTCCCACGCTCCGCTTGAGCTAAAGCGATCACCCCCTTTCCTACATTACAAGCCTCGTACCACCGCACATGCACTTTCCAGAATCAATTACATACGAATGTATAGATTGATAACCAATTCCAAGAACAATTCCAGCTATGTAATCTGGAAAACGTCGAACATTAACAAACGTGCAGATCTCGCAAATAAATTTCAAAATAGGTGACAGGAGTTACAGCTAACACAACGTCCACAACATGAGGTAAAAACCGCAAAGACGGCGAAGATCTGAACAAATCAGCTACAATTGTGTAGTCCACAAAATTGGTACCCTCATTAACAATTGATGGAAAAGAACCTCAATGATCGGACCAATCTATTCTACTCTTGTAAATGCGACGAACGTCCAAATCTGTTAGCAAATTAAACTTTATCATCTACTTGTTCCCAAGCCCAAGAGGATGAACCACATAGAAAGACTCTTGATCTGTATAAATGTGTAGCGAAGGGTCATTGGTAATTGGTAATTGGAGTGAATACACCAATCAGTTCATCTCTTGTTCATCTTTATCAAATACTAACACCCGTTGCAACCCATGTTAAGCCTACTGAAGAATGAAAACCAGTAAAGAAAAGCTAAGGTTTACTCAGTGACCACTGCTTTTAAACATGAAAAAGCACTCAAAACAATGACGAGGACTCACAATCGCTGCAGAGAACCAAATCACAGAGAAGTTGTGATATACCTGATCTCAATATCAGCACCAAGAGCTTCCAAACCTCGAACATGAAGATCAATAGGACGTGTCCCAATGTTACAACCTCCAGGCAGTGGCACAACAGCCTCTCCTTTCCGACCCAAAAGGGCACCAATCACAAAGAAGCTAGCCCTCAACTTCCGCACGGCTTCCGGACAGGGCTCTACTCAAATTACAAGATGGCCTCAATTAAAAATTGTTTATAATTGGTGTTGTAAAATGAAAGAAGCAAATAGCAAGAAGAAAAAAAGAAAAAATACAAAACAAATAAAATATGTGTAATTAAGCAATTGCACACTATAAAACTAGTTACAATCTATTCACTAGATTTTTATTTAGTATTAAAAAAAAAAAAAAATGAAAGTTATACTTTTAAATAGATAATTTTTTTATCTTTCCAATGATATAAAAAATATATAAATCCAAATTATTATAAGTAAGTTATGATAGTTTAAAGATAAAAGATAAATAATAGAAAAGTTAAGTGAGTAATTTTTACCTCAAGGATAATTTGTTTAAGAGATGAAGAGTTTGAACTTCACCAAGGCTCACAACTAGTATATAAGGGTATCTTAGAGAGACCACAAGGCCTTAGTCTTATCCTCCCATCTACATCTAAGGTGCTACAATCCATATGGAATTTATTGTCAAAGATACAAACTAAAACATATGCATAAGTTAGTAAAAATTATATCAAAGGAGAATAATAAGATAGAAATAAAGAAGTATATATATTCAAAAAGAAATTGGAATGGCTATTACCAAAGATTAGAAAATACATGAGACTCTTGAATTAGACTAAAAGCAAGAAAGGAGTTGAAAAGAGTGAAGAAGGCTTCACTCTGGTCTCTACTATCTATCTAAGAGCTACGTAGTGGTGTCGTATTATAATTACTTATAATATATAAAAATTAGTTAAAATATATTATATGTTTATAAGTCTAGATATATATTAGAATGGTTAATAAACTAAATTAAAAATGGTTGATAGAAGAAACTTTATTTTATTTTATTTTTACTTGTTTTGATTATGATGTTTAAAAATTATAAGATCTAAATGATTAGTATGAAGCCTTGAGAGAAGGTGGGAGCCTAAGGATAAAAATTTAAGCTAGTAGGAGGCTAATTGGGAAAGATGAAAATAAGGCATGGTCAGATGAAGGCAAGGAATGAAAAACTTCATCCCTATTGGTCGAATACCATGCCCAATGGACTTTGAGGAGGTTGCTTGCGACCTTAAGAAGGATTTCGGCAACTTCAAGAGGGCATTTGGAGATTAGAAGCTAGGATTGTAAGTTTTAGGATTTTAGCTACAATTTTTGTATAAAAATTAGAGGATTTGGAATTAGAGTAAAGAAATTATAGCCGTTTGAAGTTAAGGTGTCAATTTGAGACATATTATTACTCTTTTGAGTATAAGAAGAGTTTTACCATAGCTTTTGGAAATTGAAAGATGCGGCTAAAACAGCGATTTTAAAACCTACATCTTTTATAAAGGAATTGTTGCATTTGGAGTTTGTATGAAGGAGCTATAGGGCGTTGAAGGTGGTGCTTCTAAATCAAAGGCAATAAGTAAGCGGTTTTGTTCATAGTAATGGTTGGAGCCATAACTTAAGTTTCCAAACAAATTTTTGACTCAAACTTCTTAGAAAATGTGACATTTTGTATTAAAAAGCTATACATATAAATTTCGTGGCATTTAAGCTTATAGTTTGTGAGATATAAAGAAATTTGTATACATATATATAAAGACAAGGATTTGAAGCGACTGTTAGGGTTTTCAAGATATCTCAAGTTTCGCAATGAAATTATAATTGAAATTTGTTGTGGAGGTTGATAAGAATATATTAGTATCTTATGTAAAATTTTATTATGTTTGGACAATCGGATCAGGAAATATGAGGTGTTGAATTTCGGAAATTTTTTCACATAAGGATATATAAAGTTTTAGAGGATTTTAGCATATTTTGGATGTTATTGGTTATTTGAGCCTTATGTATTTGGTGTAATTGCTCCAAAAGAGAATATATATATATATATATATATATATATATAAACTTAAAACTTTCCTCATTTTGAAGCTTGATTGAGAAATTAATGATAACTAGAAGCCCAGCGCTTTCTTGAAGCAAACTCTCTCTACCCCGACAGCGATATTCTATAGGACCTTCTATACGTGTCTAATTTGCAAGACACATGTCAAACTTGCAAGACAAGTTTTTCATATATACGCCATGTACTTAGCTTGTTCCGCAAGCTATCAACATGTGCAACACATGGCTAACTTGTTCCACAAGCTACCAATATGTGCGACACGAGGCTAGCTTGTTGACCAAGTTTCTAACCTACCAATCACCTATAGACGTGTATAAAGGTGATTTCACGTCTATGAAGCTTCTAGAAAGTTTTTTTCTAAGATATTATCAAATTAATTTATCTTACATACTTTTATTAATTTATATTAATTAAATAATTATTAGAATAAATCGTATGTCCATGATATTATCCCCCCTTCTAGAGACGAGTTTCCACAAGGAGTAGTGATTACATGTTGAGGAAGTCTAGGATACGTCGAATTATACTTGCCATATATTGTGATCTTTGTTCACTTTAAAGATAGTTGATAGGTCCTTTCAACCATTGATAGTGTCGCATACCAAGGCAAGAGGACCACCCAATTATTTGATCATTGTTGAGGCCTTTATAGCTTCTTTCAAAAAAAACATTAAGAATACCATCAAAAATAGTTCCTACCCCTAAAAGTATCACCAAACATCGAGAGTATCTTCCAAGGTCATGATATCAAATATGTTGTATTTCGCCATCAATTTGAAGAAGAGCATGTTATTCTTGAAGGTCTTCATCTCTATTCTATCATCATAAAGGTTGTGATAGTTGTAATATCTCATCCGATAAGTCAACAAATGATGGCTCTTGAGTTGAATTCACTGGCTGTTAATCCTCCATCTCTTTAGTACAAAAAAATTCAAAGAAATAAAAAATAATGATACAAGGTAGAATAAAAACCTCTATAGAACCTCGTTTACTTTATAGCAAAGTTTTTTTCTTGATTCTTTATCTTAATTTTGATAGATGTTGTTGATGGAATGCATTAACTATTGCTGATGTATTTGCTAGATTCTTGGATGGCTCCCATGTACGTTCACTAATATCGTATCCGCACCAATGCACAAGATATCTTAGTCGATTTTTGCATTGCCTTGAATCTAAAACCTCTTGTACCTCAAATTCTTTATTATTGTCCATTTCTATAGCAGGAGGTGGCATTTGTCTTCTCCCCTCTATATTTATTGTCTTGTATGGCTCGAGTAGTAACACGTAGAATACATGATGGATCTTCATAGATTTTGGTAGACATAATCGATAAGCACTTAGATTGATTTATCCACAAATCAAAAAAGATCCAAGCCTACAATAATCTAGCTTGTTGCAAGGACAAATAGTCTTGATATTATAACAAAATAATTATACCTTATTGCCCACATGGAATCAAGGTTGTTCCTTGCAATAGATATTTACATTGATTTTTTATTGTTCTTGAGCTTTCTTTAATTGGACCTTCATTATTGTATGTAGCTCTGATAATCAATTTGCCAAATCTTTTGCCACAAGATTATTAGCCTTTAAAAAATCAAAAGTATCAAATCGTCGATGATAACCATAATTTATAAAGAATAGATCTACAATCATGAATATAGAGTCATATGAACTTGACTTTGAAAGATCCATTATAAAATCCATAGAAATAGAAGACTAAGATTGTTCTGGTATATGTAATGGTTGGAGAAGTCCGTAAGGTTGGTGACAAGGAGTTTTTGATTTTGAAGAAACATCTCACGATTGTACAAATTCTTTAATAGCCTTTCACATGTGAGGCCACCAAAAATCTCTTGATATTAGATCTAAAGTTTTATTATATCAAAAATGTCCTACCACAAGGAGGTTGTGACGAGTTTCTAGAGCATGTAGTTGTGTTGTGCCTTCTAGAATATGTAAGTGTCCTTCAAAATAGAACAAATCGTTCTTGAATTCAAATTTGGAAGTATCATGAGACTTAAATGAATTATTCTTAATCTCATGGATAAGAAGATCTAAAGACATATTAAACTAGATTTGCTTGACAAAAGTAGAATCAATAATTAATGTTGATTTCATTGCTCAAAGATGAAGTTACTTTGATTTCAAAAGGATCATTCTTTGTTGATCAAAAGTTAAATCTCCTTCTTTTGGTACAAGATAAGAATGTCTAGAAAGAGCATCGGACAGACCTTATTGTTTTTTTGGCCAATAGGTAATGATAAACTCGAATCTTGATAAAGACATGCTCTAATGAGCTTAGCGGCAATTCAATACATATGCTGACATGAAATACTCAAGGTTCTTATGATGCATATACATGATGATTGGACTTAAAGTACCTTCTAGATAGTGACGCCATTCTTGAAAAGAATCTATAATTGCAAGAAGTTCTTTATCGTGGATTTTGTAATTGATTTTTGCTCCTGAAAATTTCTTGGAATAAAAAGCTACTAGATGGAGTTTGTCATCTACCCCTATTTGTGACAATACTGCCATCAAAACAAAGTCTGATGCATCTATTTCCATAAAAAATATCTTAGAAAAGTCGACGGGATATAAAATTGGTGCAGAAGTAAAAATTGTCTTCAAAGCCTCGAATGATGCTTTTGCTTCTTTATTCTACTTGAATTTATCCTTACAAGTTAAGCATATAAGTAGAACTACAACTTGAAAAAAGTTCTTAATGAAGATTTGATAGTAATTGAAAAATTCCAAAAAATATTGCACATTTCTTATTATTTTTGAAATCTTTTAATCTATGACTGTCTAGATTTTCTTCAGATCCATTAGGAGACCATCATTCGAAATGATATATCCTAAGAAGTCAACTTGAGTAGTGTGAAATACACACTTTTCCATCTTGGCATATAATCCTGGATCTCTAAGTTTTTATAATACATGGCGAACATGAAGTTCATGTTCTTTTATATTTTTAGAATAGATCAGAATATCATCTAAATAGCAGACAACAAAATCATCAAGTAACTCACAAAATACGTCATTCATAAGATGTTGAAAAATAGTTGGTGCATTTATAAGTCCAAAAAGCATGACATTATATTCAAAATGTCCATACCTTATTCAAAATACAGTCTTCCATTAATCACCTTTTTTAATGCGCATTAAGTTGTATGCTCCTCATAAATCTATTTTGTATAGATCTTAACTTGATTGAATTGATCAAGAAGTCCAGATATTAGATGCACAGGGTATCTATTCTTGTTGGTAATCTTCTTGAGTCCTCGATAATCTATACACATCTATAGTGACTTATCTTTCTTCTTTACAAACAAGATAGGAGCTCATGTTGGAAATTTTGAATGGCGTATGAAATTCTTGGCCAAGTTCTCATCAATATATTTCTTGAATTCAACCAATTTATTTTGAAATAGACTATAGATTGGTCCAAATAGAGACTAAGTTCCCTCTTTGAGATCAATTGAGCAATCATATGGACAATGCTTTGGAAGAATATTTGCATTTTTTTTTTTTCAAAAACGTCTTGATAATCTTGATATTGGCTTGGAATGCCACTTGAAGTCCTTCCACCATCAAAAATAGGTGTAGCATAAATAGCAAAAGATGATCATTTTTTTGCTTCATTTATAAATGCTTTTGCACTTATAAGTACAAATTTTATTATATTAGACTTATGATTTATTATTTGATTTACGGGACTCTTATTAATACTTTAAAAAAAGTCAACACTACAAAAAATCTAGTCTATTCGAGGGTTGTATTTTTCTAGCCATGATAAATCTAAGTTGATTGGATTACAGAGAGATTTAATTATATTAAAGATTACACAACTATTATAACTATCTATTATTATATTTATAGGAAGGATTTCATGAGTAATATTTTCAAAAGATAACGGGTGACCATCTATGACTTCTACATGTACGGGTTTAGTTTTTTGTACTGAACATATTCTACAACTTTTAAAAAATTCTTTATCTAAAAAACATATTGATGCTCTTGAATCTAGTAAGACAGAGGTTTTGTGATTTTTAGATCTCAAATAGACATTTATTATAAAACAAGGAGATGGTTCTGAGGAGAGGATAGGAACTTTACTAGAAGTTATACAAGATTCCAAATGCACAGTCTCTATTATAGTTGAACAAACTTATTTTCCGACATATTGTCTTCTTTGACAGCCATACTCCTCATCTTGTAGTTGTATCATTTCTTCAAATAATATTGAGTAGTGTACTTAAGTTCTTCATAATATAAATATAATCCTTTTTGATGACGACGAATCTTTTCTTGTTTAGTAAGAAGTTTAAAAGTACCATGTCAATTTGCATTTCTTCTACTTTTGAATGTACATATTGAAAAGACGTTGATATTGCCATTGTATTATAGTAATGTTAGGGCTCCTTTATGTGACTCTCTGATCAAAATTCAAAAAGTCAATAGTCACACTTCACAACAAAATCAATTGCTTGACTCAATGTCTGAGGATTGAGTAAGTTGAGCATCAATTTTTTTACCTCATATTGTAATCCATAGAAAAATTGGCTGATAAGCGCAGCATCATCCTACTTGATGTCAATTGCTAATTGTCAAAATTGTGAAGCATATGATGTCACTAATCGATTGTTTTGTCGCAAGATACAAATCTTGTTGGTTGTGACACAACTTACATCATATTTTCCATATATAGATCAAAATTTTACTAAAAATATCTCTAAATTATCTAATATTGGATCACATCATTCAAAAAAGGACAAAAATCATAATAAATTTGATAAAAATTATGTCAAAAGAGAATAATAAGATAGAAATAAAGAAGTATGTATATTCAAAAAGAAATTAGAATGACAATTGCCAAAGATTAGAAAATATATGAGACTCTTGAACTAGACTAGAAGCAAGAAAGGAGTTGATAAGAATAAAGAAGGCTTCACTCTTGTCTCTATAAATACTATCTATGTAAGAGCTACATGGCAGTATTCTATAGGAGCTCTTATACGTGTCTAATTTGTAAAACATATGTCGAACTTACAAGACACATGTCAAACTTGCAAGACAAGTTTTCCACATGTGCGCCACATACTTGGCTTGTTCCGCAAGCTACCAACATGTGTGACACATAGCTAGCTTGTTCCACAAACTACCAATATGTGCAATACATGGCTAGCTTGTTGACCAAGTTTTTAACCTATCAATCACCTATAGATATGTTTAAAGGTGATTCCGCATCTATGAAGCTTCTAAGAAGCTTCTTTCTAAGATATTATTAAATTAACTTATTTTACTTATTTCTATTAATCTATATTAATTAGATAGTTACTAGAATAAATCTTATGTCCGTGACACTTATGCAGCTTCTTTCTTACAAGGACTATACTAGCTGTTGGTCCTTCTATTTTCTACTAGTAAAACTCATTTTTTTTAAAATTTTTGACTTCACCATGGTGTTCAAAAACATCCAATTAGCTTAAGGACCTTGTATGACCTTCAAATCTTACTCCATTTCTTCATAATGGCTCTCAAGGTGGTAAAACTCATTTTTACCAAATTCTTCAAAATTGCTCTAATTTATTTTTAATTTTTTAAAATAAATTATAAATATATTTTAAATATATTTCTAAAATCTCTATAATATTTCTAAAATAATAATATCAATTTGATACTATTTTATTCTACCTTGGTGATTTTTTGTAATAATAAGATGAATTTAAATCAACTAAAAATCCTATTTTCTATATAAATAATTAAAAAGATATGACTTTTTTTTTCTCATACTTCTTCTACTTACTAAGTAATATTTCTATGTTTTTAATAAGTAATACATGTAGATAGAAGGCCAATGTAGACATTGGTCTCAATGACTAAATACTAATTCTTATAATTAAGAGAAAATATTAAATCAACTAAGATAATTGCCTCTAAGACTTACTAAGACTCCATTTCTTTTCTACTAATACTATTTTCCTTCACTTAACATCTTCTACATACATCTTCACCTCACAATTGTAATTTTGACATTCTAAATACATTCTTTTGTCCTAAAATAATTAGTGAGTCAATTTAATGACTCATATATTTAATTTATCAAATTTCCTAATTTAAATCAAAGTATTACTATTAATACCAAATATAATAATCATATTTTGATTTTTTATTTAAAAAAATTTATAATTCTTTTTTAGAATCTCAATTTAATAATAAAACTAATAATTATTTAAATACAAAAATTAAAGCAAAAGGAGCACAAATTAATATAATTTGATTTAAATCATTGATAAATAAAATAAAATAAAATATTCCTATCATAAATTTAATTAAACATTAGATATATATATATATATATATATATAATTAATGGGAATACCGCTACTACAGCAGTGAAAGCGGCAGTGTCGAGGTACGTGAGCGTCGTTCCTGAGTCCAGAATGAAACCTCCCTGTCCGGATGTATCAATGCTGAACGTTCCTGCTGGGTAGTTCACGGCTTTGCCTGCAACAGAGATACCCGTGAGTCCAACATTATAAAACGAAGGATTGACGGTGTTGGTGAGCAAGGGCGTGTATGCGATGTCTGATCCTGCAGCTGAGTCTCCTATGTACATGGGACTAGTTTTGTTGCTTCCTAATGGCACCAAGCAGTAGGAGAATGTTTTGCTCGTGATGGCGCCTGCTTGAGAGATTAGCGACAATGGCCCCTGGCCGAGTCCCATGAGTCCTCCCGCCCCAGCGAAGGTGCCCAAATTGCGATGGCCGCATCCAAAAGCAACATTGGTGATCGTGCCTGTGCCAATAGTTATTGAGTCAGATGACAGTCCGCCGCTGGTTGAGGATCCATCGCCATACATGTAGTTGTACTGGCAGCTTGCGTTGCAGGGCTGATATGGCAGACTCTGCAACAAGCCAGCATCAGCAATTGCACGCGACAGATCAGTCAAGAGGGAAGATTCAAAGCAGAGAAGCATCAGCTGTGAAGGTGTTGGAAAGTACTTTGCAAAAGGTGCTGGTGCAGCTCACTGCTGCGTAGCTTGACGACTTGGTTGGGTCGAATTTGGCGCTGATTGCGGCATAGCAGGATTGGCAAGGCAAACATTGAACCCAAATCAAGTCGCTTCCGGTGTCCACTATGGCAGATGCTTTCTGTGGTGGGCTGCCAAAGGATACGTCAATCAGGTATTCTCCATTACCGGATGCGATAGGAGTTGAGAATATTTTTCCTGCTGCAAGGATCTTCTGAGAGAGGCGAGCGCGTCGTTCGGCACCGCGCTTCACAGCTTCGAGGAATATTTCGCTAGAGGTTTGTTGTGCCGTCGATCTTAACGGCGACGAGGGATGCTCTCTGTGGATCAGCACTGTTCTAAACAACTGAAACAGAAACCATTCCGTGAATGAGATGCTAGGTTCTGAGTTTCCCCTTAACATCCCACATAGGTCAGGATTCTCATCGACGTAAGCAGAACCTATGATTCACGGCTGCTGTGGTGATGGCCGCTGTGAATTATCAACATGACAAGACGTTTTGGGGTTTCTGGACGACGACATATTTCTAGGTCAGTGCATAAAATCAGCGAGTGAGGGAGGCCGGAGAAGGGACTTGCCTTGTCATTGAGCTTGGAATCTGTGGCCGCGAGAGTCTGGGTCATGGGAGCGTAACCCACGAAGAGTAGTACCGACACAAACAAAGCCTTGCACTTCATGACTGCCATTTCAGTACCTCTCTCTCTTCCTCGATACGTGCAACGCATTTAGCTAGGCATCAACACCTCGTATGATTATGACATGAATGGTGCACTAAAGGATGACGCTCTTGGTAGTTAATAGCAGACGGGCCACAAGGAGCGGAGAAGAGCCCACAGAAGCAGCCTGCACCCTTGAGATCAAAGCTGGCTTTGTCGACCAATTGTATTATCTTAAGATGTGAAGAGAATTATGTAGTCCTACATCCAAGTGCTTCACACCTTTGCATGGCCATGGGTGCTCGTCTCGTAAATCAGCCGCTATGATGTAGTTGGCTGCAGGTTCCCTTCAATTTAGCTGTAAGATTGATATTAACATTCACGGAAACATCTTATCGGTGATGTGGTGGTGTTTATCCTTACTGACCTCGGCTTGTTCTGGGAACTCCTACTACTCCAGTTTGATTTTGTTCGGCGAGAACAATTCATAGATTACGTTGGAATTGATTCTCTGAACACTGTTTTTTTATTTATTTTTAATATTTTTTTACTGTAATTTGGCTCTAAAGTTCGTAAAAAATCTTGACGCCATGACTGTGAATCTGAGAAACTGATAATCGTTGCCGCTCATAATCATAAAGAAGTAGCAGATGTGTCGGTTTCCAACCAGTTCTGATCAATCGATTGCTCTTGCTTCATTGAGTTCCCCGAACTCTCCCGCTTTCACCGAACTTACCGAGTGGGCAATTCTGGAAAGCTTCGTCTGTAGCTAATATGTAGTGAAGACACAGCCAGTTGTGGCTTTATTTCACACTCTGTTGCTAGATAGCCCAGAGCTTGAGCACAGCGACGAGCTAGAGCCTCCAAATCCTGTTGAAGGGTTTCCGTGAGAAACACATCACAACATTCTCTTTTTGGCGTGTGGATTTTGCAAAGAGCTTGTGACGACTTTTTCGTGATCCACTCGCTTTCGCCAAATAATTTCATGGCCCACTAGCCTGTATTTTTCATATCGTTCTTTTTGGTCATTTTTCTCTTGGAGATCGGGGGCCCTCGGTCTACTTTTGCCTCAACAGCCTTGTTCTTTGCACTTCAGGGTGATTGCTCATGGCGGATGGCCAATAAGCAATATCTGCGTGGTATTACGAATCTCAATAACAGACGCAGATTAATGCCTTGGTCCTAAATGTGTTGCATTGCTGTCGATCTGTGCAAGCCTCGCCTGTTTTATTAATTTTTTGTTTTCTTTTTAAAAATTTTGTTCTTTTTCTCAAGTTTGTTTGTTTGTTTGAATAAATTTAGTCCAGACTGGAGTTCTGCACATCAAAGCACAATCTCCTTGTTGTGAACGTCCAGACGTAAGGGTTCAGGGTTTAGGGTTTAGATTAGGAGGAGAATTTAATCTCAAATCAAGAACTTCTCTTCAGGGGAGTTTTTCTGTGGTCGATTGCGCTCATGATACAGTTATAGAAACTGATGAACTTCAAGGTGCACGGGCAAATCAATGACTGTCAGAAATGCTTGGCGTCAGAGATGCTGCACTTCCAGTCTTTTTCGGATCTCTGATACAACATCCTCGTCTCCGTCATGAACATTTGGTGCTTTCCCCTTCAACCACCTAACAGTGCGCACGCCAACTAGTTGCCTGATGAATGCGGCGCACCGCGAAATCCATCTTCCATCCAAATGTGCATTACCCAATACACTCTTTCCTCAGCGGACATCGGGCACATGAGTCAAATGCCTACATCGTCGTAAATGAGTGGGAACGACGTAAGATAATCCCAAGCCGTCCTAGTTCCTGACACCATTGACGCATGCGCAAGTTATATTAACTCTTGCAGGCCACCATCCCCAGTTGTTCAATGCTCATTGCCCCTCAATCACTAATTCAGTTGTTCGTGCCTGGCAGAGACGGTTTGTTAGAGGAATGCTGTCACAGGTAGCAATCCAATTTGCGTGCACGATTATCAATTTCTGCTGTAAAGTGATCATGGCTCCTGAACAGACTTGGTGAGCTTGAGTTGCAGCTAGACATCCCAGCGGCACTAGCTCCCGGGCATAGTCATGCTTACTCTGGCGATGTGGCTGAGCACTAACTGGCTCCATCCGGGGCCCTAATGAGAGCTCTGCTTTCTAAGAAAGTGTAGTAAGGGACAAAAAACACCCACTCTCTCCAGATACTTGAGATTTGGACTGGATGCTGATGATTGGTGGTGCTTGCCTAACTCGCTCACCGTAGCTCTTGTGGAAATTAAGTACGTGTGCATGATGTGGCCCTCGACCTTCTCCTTTCAAGTGTGTGGGTTGAATTTTCAGATCACAGAATCAACAAGGACGAGTTTTTTCAATCCTTCGACTCATGACAATTGCATGATACCCCCACAAGCAAGTACCAATCCTTCCATTTCTGAACAGAAATTTTCCGGACTCTTTCTGGAACTAAAAAAACCACCACATTGGGGTAATTATCTCAAGCAGGTTGGAGTATTTCTCGTTGGCAACAAATTGTCTCTCTTGCTTGGAATTTTCTGTAAGGAAAAGTGAAGCAGAAGAAGCAGCAATAACTCGTGTAGAGAAGACGCGGACATTGTGAATGTGTGCCTGTAAACTCTACCAGATACAATTGTGGTTGCAGAAACTTTTAAACGAAAAAATTGTAATAGAGGTTTCCGTATGTAGTTCTCATTTGGTATGACGAATTTCAAAAGACTTTGGAAGATTTGGAGCGCAGTCTAATTTGACAATGACCAAAGTTGTGAACACTATTTGTCCAGTGATGCGATAGCCACTGGTCCCTACTGCTGCACGATCACGCAATTGGGTTTCACATGTGACCATTATAGGGACGGGAGCTCGTCTCGAGCCTCGCCTGCTTGTGGGCCACTTGTTTTGCTCTGCATCCTTTTGGAGCTTGCAAGCCATGAGTGCAGATGTCTACCAACCTGCTGGTGCGCCATGGCCATGATTACCCACTTCGAATGATGTCACAAAACGATGCAATTCTCGTTGGACCACTTGTGTTGAAGAACATCTCAAAATACAAACAAATCAACAAAACAAACCTAACCTAAACAAAGAATTTACCTCGGATGATTCTTTATGATATTCTTCTCCAGGGCATGTTGAATAATTATGAAAGCAGCTCCAATGGTTGTAGTGGTAGCAGAGTTTGGCTCGATATACCAACTTAATTTGTAGGCATTTATATTCATACTCTTACAACGTTGATACCTTACCAGCTGCCCTAGTGACGTCGAAATCTTGCGCACAGTTGGGTCGACCGATGCGGAGCTGGGAGTATTGATCAAGTTCTGACTCGTACGATGAGATTCATAAGACCGGTACTTGATATGCCTATGAATCTCATCAATACTATGTTTGAATCTGTAATTTAAATAGTCTCATGTGCTTTGCAAGGATTGATAGATTAACATCGACTCGAAGCTTATATTTGATTTTGTATGTGCAGTTTGCAGACAGATTTGCGCGCTCACGAGATGTAACTTGAAAACCTCGCACAAACTGCAAATTGGTGTATTTCCTGAAATGCCTACTTTCTAATGTTTCCATTGAATGGCGCGTCCCTCCGCCCTTGCATTATGAAGTTGTTGAGCTTTTCAGATGATGCGAAATCCAGTCCGCCGGTAGGTATTGGGATTGAAGCTTGCATGGAGCAGGCTGTTGTTGGTAAGTCACGTTTTCGCTGTAGGATTTGGCTTCGAAGAGCAGGATTTGTGGTCAATGTGGTCGCATGGAGGAGGAGAGTAGGGTTCCTTCCGCCAGGGTCTCGATGAAGGCGCAGCGTCAGGTGGCAAGTAGGAGAATCCTAAAGAGATGATGCTGAAACCCGATTCGAAAATGCAATTTGTTGTGCTTCGAAGGGATTTGAGTGATATCATGAAGTGCTAACTTAGCAGTGTGATTTCACGAGGTTTAAACGTCGGTAGTTGTTATGTAGCCCTACTTTCGCAATTCTTTTCAGAACCAACTTAGCCCCACAAAGCTGAAGGGGCGTATCTTCATGTTGCTCATCCATATCCAGACCCAAAAATTAAACAAAAACTTCCTTCTGCATGTTTCATGACTGCTGACTCTCGTTGTCGGTGTGCAGTCTTAATTGGGTGCATTCTCAATTTCATGCGTTCCGGATTTGCAACAGGAGTTTCATGGATTCCGGATTGTTTGTGAAGCTGTGAGATTACTTACGCTCAGTAATGCTTCCCTTTGAGGCATGCACAGTCTGCCACTTCATGTGTCGTTGCCACCTTTCCCCATTTCCAGTGTAAGCCTAGCGCTTTGCGAAAATTTAGCAGGAACGGGAGAGTCCTTGAAGGCTCTACCTGGTGCATGCTTCTTCAGAGGTCCATGGCAGCCAAGAACCTGCATAAAAACATCCACTGAAACAGGTATGAAGAACGAAAGGCTTGCACTTCCTAGAGAAGCAACGAATTTCAGTTTCCTGTGCAAATTTTTGATTATTGGTTGCCAGAAGGTTTGATTTGTTATGACATAATCACCTATGTCTAGTCAGCTTAGCATAGTTATAAGCACTGAACAGTTGCAACTCTTAGAAACTGTAACGTTTCAGTAGATTGTCTCTCAGACTACTTAAGCCATGGTAACACTGTATAAATATATATAAATAATTAATAATGAATTCCTCTTCTTTCATCATTCTTCGCACATGGTATCAGAGCGATTCAACATCTTTGATCGCTTTATAGCTTCTGCTCAACATGTGTTATCCATCTTCACAAGAAGCAGAATGCTCAAGCGAGGATGTTCTCAACCTTTTTATTAATAAAACCGAGTTGAAGATGAACACAATCTTCAAATGTAAAATGGATTTTTCCAAATCACATTTGAAGACCCAGAAATTATACAAGAATTATAACCACAATACTCAATAATCTACTCAAAAATTATGACAACATTAGTGACTCCTAGTAATTATTTCATTCCTTCCTTACCTACCACAAATTACTCCACATGGAGTATCAAGATTGAAATGTTATTAATCCGCTCCGAACTTTGGAGCGTAGTTGACGGTTCGAAGGTTGCTCTTGCTGCAAGTGATGCAGCTGGATTAACGACTTGGCAACTAAAAGATTCCAAGGCTCATTTTGAGATTCTACTCCATTGTGGAGAAAAACAGCTTATATCACTAAAATCTCTCACTATTGCTAAAGCCGTATGGGACAAGCTTAAACAGCTTTATGAACGCTCTAACAAAGCGTCTCAAGTAAATTTACATAAACAACTATGTCATTTATCCATGACAGATAATGAAGATGTTGTCAGCTTCCTTGAAAATTGGCAATCCGTCTTACAAGAAGCGGCTATTGCCGGTTGTAAATTTGATGATACTCATTAGGTTATGCTACTCCTTGTAGCCCTACCAGATTCTTGAAGTGCCTTTGTCTTTATACAAGGCAGGGTCTCTAATCTCACATTCACAGAACTTCTGTCTAATATTTTATAACAAAATGCAATTAATCGTTCCAAGATGGAATCTTCTAAAATTTCAGCTTTTTATGTCAAAGGCAAATTTATAAAATCCCAAAATCAACCACACTGATTTCAAAAGATCCCTTCGTCAACTAATAAGTCTTTTAATCAATCCAAACGACACACAATCCCACCAACATACTATTATTTGTCATTATTGAGGAACTAAATCATAAGACCCCTGATTGCCAAAAGAAAAAGCACAACTTGGGAAATTCCAAATCCCATGATAATGTTGCTAAATCTGCTGATCCAATTTATTTATTTTCAGCGATGCTCTCTAGTCCAGTCCTTCCCGCTCCTACACTGTTCCCTACTTCTGCGTTGCACCCTAGCAAAACTGTTCTATGTGGCCGCAGTTGTCGCCACCGTGGTTTGCCAATAGTCCCGGTCCCCGCAATCACTACGCTCACAGTGGGAGCAGCCCCCACGCGCCCATTGTGCCAGCGTGGCCAATTGCGCCAATATCCGCCAACGTCAGCATTCATCGCTATGACTAATGCATTGGCGGCTTCCGCGAAGCATTTTGCTCTGACGCCACCAGTGCATGTCACAACCAACGTCGTCGTGAATCCATCAGTTTTTATCGATGTGACTGTGGCTTGCTTCCTCCGAGTTTTGACATATCGGACACTAGATCAGGTTTTCATTATTCACTTTCTGCTCAGACTCCGAGACCTGCACTTCCACTCTTAACTTGTTGGTATTTAGACTTTGGAGCAAGCCAACATATGTCTCCAATTAAAACCTTATTTCGTGATTACAAACATCTTATTGACCCTCGAACTATATTGCTTGGTGAAAATAGTTCTCATCAAGCTCGGGTTTGGTACAGTTCTTCTACATCTCAACACAAGTCAAAATTTAGTTATTATAGATGTGCTTAATCGTTAAAAATTTATTATTTGTGGTGTAAAGAACAAGTACAAGTAATACTTTGTGAAAGTAAAATTCATTCCTCAACCCAAATTATAAAGTGGCCTCCATTAAGAGTCGCTTATAAATTGTGGTGTGAAGTATAAAGAGCAATAAATAACAACAATGAAGAAGAAGAACAATACAAAACAAGTGAAATATGTGCAATTAAATAATTACACACTACAAAACTAGTCACAGTCTGTACACTGTATTTTTATCTAGTAAAAAATAAAAATAAAAAATAAAAAATATATTATCAAGTAGGTAATTTTATTATCTTTCCAATGATATAAAAAATATGTAAATCTAAGTTACTATGAATAAATTATGATAATTCAAAGATAGAAGATAAATAATAAAAAAGTTAAGTGGAAAATTTTTACCTCAAGGATAACTTGCTTAAAAGATCATGAGTTCGAACTTCACCAAGGCTCACAAGTAGTATATATGGGTGTTCTAGAGAAGCCATGAGGCCTTAGTCTTATCTTACTACCTACATCTAAGGTACCACAACCCATATCGGACTTGTACACCTCTCTTCCTAGAATGACTATATTAGCTGTTGGTCCTCCTATTTTATATTAGTAGAATTAATAATTTTACGTTTTTGACTTCACCATGATATTTAAAAATATCCTATTAGCCCAGTAACCTTGTATGGCCTTCAAATCTTGTTCCATTTCTTCATAATGGCTCCCAAGGTGGTAAAACTCATTTTTACCAAAGTCTTCAAAATTGCTCTAAAAATTCTTAATAAATTCTAAATAAATTCTAAATAAATTCTAAAAATATCTATAATATTTTTAAGATAAAAATATCAATTTTAAGCTATTTTATTCTACTTTTGATTTTTTTTATAATAATAAAATCAATTTAAATCAACTCAAAATCCTATTTTCTACAAAAATAATTAAAAAGACATGGGATTTCTTTCTCATGCTTCTTCTACCTACTAAATAATACTTATAGGTTTTTAATAAATAATACATATAGATAGAAGGCCAATGTAGACATTGGTCTCAATAACTAACTCTTAATATTTAATAATAAGTAAAAATATTAAATCAACTAAAATAATTGCCTCCAAGACTTATTAAGATTGTATTTTTATAACTTTTCTTCTAATAAGACTTTTATATTTATAAATAATTTTAAATTCTAATAAATACTTAAATAATCAAAAAGACTTTCTAATCATAATATTTGTATAATTAAATGATTTAAGACTATATTTTTAATCAATCCACCAATTAAGATCTAGTAGTGAGACTTACATATGGTAACCATCTGGGACTATTTATAAAAATAGAAAGAATCTAATTCTTACGTTTGACATGATCTATAAAAAGAATGATAGAAGAATTATAATTTAGATATTATAATCTATTGAAAGAAGTAGAATTAAGGAGAAAAAAAATACTAAGACTTTGACCTAGAATAAAAAGGCAATTGGTTGTTTCCAACTTGACATGGTTCTACATATAGCAATGTCTTGTTTAGTTACTAACTCAATACCTATATTCTATTAAGATTGGACTTAAAATCACTATCTAAATAATAAAGTATATTGGTATTTTAACCAATATTCATATCTTATATTCTTCACAAAGACTTCTATTAGTTCGTATAGGAAAGTCTTCTCTATCTAACGTTTTAAATTCAAGTAAGTTATTATCAAAGACCTATTTGATAATAAATGGTTTTGTCCAAAGTGCATCAAATTTAATTGAAAAGTCTAGTTTTCTAGCATCTTGAACCATCATCCACATCTTTAGATTAAGTAATTTTTTTTATTTTTTTTATTTTTTTATTAAAGATCTCTCATCTTCTCCTTTGAGTAGTTTCTATGTGTTGGGTTGCAAATATTTAACTTCCACCAAGTTTTTTTTAAATGCTCTAATTGTTCTTCCAAAGATTGAAATGCATCCAATCTTTTGTCAATAAAAATGTATAAGGATGAAGCTTGAAATTCTACAAATCAAATATGAATGTCTTCTTCTTTGTAAGGATTTTCTTCTAATCATTTGACAAAATCACTTTCATCTTCATATTCATATAATCCAAGGCCAATATTAGTGCTATAGTTGATATTGAATTGGATTGGATAAAACTACTTTGTTTGGCTTCTTTAGATGTTGTTATTTTTTCTAATGGAACCAGGACTTGGAGTCTAAAGTGACTAGACATTATGGTTGTTGTATGATTATCTAATGGTCCAAAAGTAAAATAAAGCTTAAAAGCTCCCTAATTTGTTACTCTTTTAGATTGCCTCAACCATCCTCTTCCTAACAAGAGAAAGTAATTATTCAATCCTTCATATAAATATAGAACATAAAATGATACGATATAATCTATACCTCTTGCTCACATACGGACATTATGAATATGACCTAGAAGTTGAGAAGGTCTTTGATCAGCTAATCTGACCTTCATAACTACCTTGTGAGTGATTTTTAATCCTAATTTGTTCATAGTAGATTCAAGCATAATATTGATGCTACTTCCATCATCTACTATGACCTTAGAAATTATTTTATCTACAATTTCTACATCTATTTCAACAGATTTATATTCTCTATTGTCATTTTTTTCTTCTATAGTGATATTCTCTTCTAAATCATCAACTTCAATTTGAGCTATTCCTTCTATATTCTTAATTTTTTTTTATAATATTATTCCTTCCTTGAGGTCTTTTTTGATATTTGGTGCTACTTGAATCAATTGTCCAAAAGAAATGTTGGCTCTAGTTCAACAAAGATCTTGCCATACGTCGTAAGGTTTTGTAGGATTTAAGGTTCTATTAGTTGTTGGTTGTTTCAAAAAGGTGCTAGAAGTTCAAGGTCCTTCCTTGCCTTCAAATTGGTATTCTTCCTCATCAAATTCAACTACAGAAGAAGGTTGTTTGTCTTGTAATTCTTTAGCTATTTTTTGAGTAATTTTTGACAATTTCATAAATTTAGGTAATTCTTTTGAAATATCTATAGATACCTCATCTTCTTCAAGTTGTACTAAATCTATTGGTTTTTTGGCATTTATACTTGTATTTACAAGCAAAGAAGATAAATATGCATTATCCTTGAAAATCTCCTTATTGTCTAGTTACACCAAGTGGGATTGAGAAGATGATAAATTTGATGTAAAAAGTACATCAAGTTGAGTTATTGTGTATTTAACATTTTGAAAAATTTGTGGCTGTTGGTTTTGATTTTGGTTTTGAATATATGCTACACATCCTTGCAATGTCCTATGATTGGTTTGAACTATTCTTGAAGGATGATGATTTTGACCATTTCTTAAAGGATCATAATACATATTTGATGGATTTTTTGTAACAATAGAATCTGCAAATCTAACTCCTTACATATTTCCTCCGACTTGGTTATTATTGTTCCTTGAAAAAGAAGTTGAGGGAATAACTTGGTTGAATCTTCTACAACAATCTGTAGGATGAGAATCTCCACAATTAGAGCATACATCTCCATTATCAATCCAACATTGATCTACTCAATGTGGCTTTCCACAAGTAGGATAAGATATCATATTATTTTTTTGGATTGAAGGAAAATTAGAATCTACTTTTTTTAATTGATGAGAAGGCTTATATAGTTGATATTGGTTTTTTTTCCTAATTTGTTGTTGTAGGAATTGTAGACAAAATTGTGTCGTATTGTTTATTTGTCTATAATTTGTACACCACAATCCAGAGGTGTAAATTCTCAATTCATGATATCTAGGCTCTATAGTTGGAGTTTGATTTTTGACAAGGCAAGACATTTATTCACTAATGGCTTTCATAGTATTCATCATCTCATTTTTGAATACTTCATTGGCTTGCCGTACTTCACTTTTAAATTCTTCCAATCTATTATTATGAAAGATTTTAGATTGAGCTTGATCATGTAGAGGTTGTATAGTTAAAGGTATTAGATTGCTAATTGGCAGAGGAAATGTAGAAGGTTGTGAGTAGCTTAAAGTTAGAGATTGATGAAATTCTATAGGTTGATATTGCAAAGGTATAAATGCGGATATTGGTTCTTCTACCCTTCTAAACATACAATCATTTTTTTTTATCAATAACCTCCACTTCCAAAGCAGCTTGAATGGCTCCTTCTAAATCTTTAGGTCTCTTGATTAAGATATCCCGAATTGTAGAAGGCATGGCAAAACCTTGGATAAAGTAGTGCCTTACGGTGTCATCGTTTAACAGATTATTAACATATCAAGTATATACTATCTGGAATCGCTGTATATATGAGATAATATCTTCTAAAAGACCTTGTATAATGTTTGTGAAGGCTAAAAGGGCTTGTTGTTGGCAAATCACATGCCTATATTGATAAAAAAATGCTACTAGGAATTATTCCTATTTGGTGAATGTGCCCTCTATATGAGATCTAAACCAAGCATATATGAAATCTATCAAGGTTTTTAGAAACCATATTAAATAGTAACCATGATTGATTATTAAGTTGGTGAAAAGTACCTCTACAAACCTTTTTATGTGGACTACCGGATCTTCATTGATAGATCCACTAAATTTTAGAAGGTTAGGTGGAATTAATGCCCTTTGTAATCTTGAAGGTACTACAATTGGTAATCCCCTAAATAACATCATTGAGTTGATTTGGATATTGGTTTGGAAGTTGTGGTTTTCTTCATTGACTACATTAGCCCTTGGAATTGGAATCGGTAAAGGCTCTACTTGAGGCTTTGAAGATTGTCTTCTTCAATCCTCCATCCTAATAGAAGCTTGTAACATCTTGTTGCAAATTTTTTTTAATACGTGGTTTTCTAAAACAATAGGCTCAATATATATTTTGGATTGTAAAACACATACAGATTGCAAAACAAGGCCAGTTAGAGAATGAACTATCTTAGATTTAATCCTAGGTGGCATACAATTAAGTATATGGATTTTAAATAACTCTCTTATGATAAAAGAACTAGTAGGTGGTTTAAAGCAAAAAAAATAGATTTTAAATTATTTTTATTTTTATTTTGTGAATTAACATAAAATCCTTTTTCTTCTTACCTATTTCTAAGGCATAGTGTCGTGTAGTGACATGGCCATTAGATGAAAGAGAGATGGAATAATTATAATATATAGAAGCTTAAATAGAAAAATTTGAACAAATTTATCTTAGAATTATAGATAATAGAGAAGAAAATAAGAAAAAGTTAAAAGACTAATATTACCTTTTTATAGGAAATATTTTTACTTATTTTGTATGACCATAAATAAGTCAAAATAAAGTATATTAAAAAAAAAAAATTTAAAAATCATAAGAAAAAAATTAAAAATAGATTTGAAAAAATTTTATTTCAAAAATCTCAAAATAGATACTTGGAGAAGACCAGTTATGAGCCGGGGTCGGAATCAAATCCTATATATATATATATATATATATATATATTTTATATTTTTATATTTTTTTACTTTATATTTTTTATTTTTATTATTTTTTATTATTTATTATTTTTTATATTTATTTTTATTATAATTTAATATAATTAAGATAAGACTTAAAACACAACAATTAAAAATATAAATGATTGAAGAGATAGAAATTACTAATATCAATTGTATTCCACTGAAGGCAAAAATCTCTTTCTACTCCAAAAGTCGCCACGAATTCAATTCTAGTTCAATAGCATTAAAATTTATACCACTACAATTATAAATTCAAAGTGCTTGTACACAAAAATTCCACTATTAAATAGTCATCATGCACTAAGAAGTGCCTTTCAAAATATGAGGTACATGAAACTGCCAAGGTAGTGAACCATTTCCTAATCTAAAATTTACTAAAAATTCAAATCAAGTCCAAATTGAATGTGCAATAGCTTATTAGAAAGCCAACATTAAGATACTTTAACACAAAAAAGTTTCAACTTAAAACATGCAATACATAAAAACTGATTGATGAAAATCCAAGAGCAAATCAACATTCAACTCAACAATGAAACTTTTTGACTACCTTATGAATTGGAAACTTGAAAAGCTTTGTATACACCAATAAGGAAGAGATGTAGAAAACTTACCAATGATGAAAATAAATTTAAACTTTTTACTCAAAAAGACCAAGCAAAATGTGAATTACAACATATTAACTGCACATTTACACACACTGTGCTTATAAATTGTGATGTGAAGTATAAAGAGCAATAAACAACAATGAAGGAAAAGAACAACACAAAACAAGTAAAATATGTGCAATTAAGTAATTGCACACTACTAAACTAGTCACAGTCTGTTCACTAGATTTTTACCTAATAAAAAATAAAAGTAAAAAATAAAAAATATATTTTTAAATAGATAATTATTTTTTCTTTTATCTTTCCAATGATATAAAAAATATGTAAATCTAAGTTACTATGAATAAGTTATGATAATTCAAAGATAGAAGGTAAATAATGAAAAATGAAGCAAAATTTTTTTACCTCAAGGATAACTTGTTTAAAAGATCATGAGTTCAAACCTCACCAAGGCTCACAAGTAGTGTGTATGGATGTTCTAGAGAGGCCACGAGGCCTTAGTCTCATCTTCCTACCTACATCCAAGGTACTACAACCCATATAGGACTTGTGTACCTCCCTTCCCATAAGGACTATATTGGCTGCTGGTCCTCCTATTTTATACTAGTAGAACTAATAATTTTATATTTTTGACTTCACCATGGTATTTAAAAATATCCTATTAACCTAAGAACCTTGCATAGCCTTCAAATCTTGCTCCATTTCTTCATAATGGCTTCCAAAATGGTAAAATTTATTTTTATCAAAGTCTTCAAAATTGCTCTAAAAATTCTTAATAAATTCTAAAAATCTCTATAATATTTTTAAGATGATAATATCAATTTAAAACTATTTTATTCTATCTTAAATTTTTTTATAATAATAGTATTAATTTAAATTAACTCAACATCCTATTTTCTACAAAAATAATTAAAAACATATGAGATTTCTTTCTTATACTTTTTCTATCTACTAAATTATATTTATAGATTTTTAATAAGTAATATATGTAGATAGAAGGCCAATATAGATATTAGTCTCAATAACTAACTCCTAATACTTAATAATAAGTAAAAATATTAAACCAACTAAAATAATTATCTCCAACACTTACTAAGATTTTATTTTTGTAATTTTTTTTCTAATAAGACTTTTATATTTAAAGATAATTTTTAATTCTAATAAATATTTAAATAGTCAAAAAGACTTTCTAATCATAATATTTATATAATTAAATGATTTAAGATTATATTTTTAACCAATCTATCAATTAAGATCTATTAGTGGAACTCATAGAAGCTCACAAAATCTTTTAAAACATTCTAGAAGCTTCTTAGTTAATATTAAGCACTTGAAAAGCTTTTTAGTTAGTAGAAGTAGCTCGAGAAGCTTTGTAGTTAATGCAAGGAGCTTGAGAAGCTTTTATGTTGGTAGTAAGAATTTGAGAAGCTTCCAAGTTGATAGAAGTTACTCGAGAAGCTTCCAAGTTGATAAAAGTTATTTGAGAAGCTTCCAAGTTCGTAGAAGCTGCTCAAGAAGCTTCTTAAATAAGAATATATAATGGAGTCAAGGCTCAAGAGTTCTTTAGTCTTGACAATGCATCTCTTGGAGTTTTAACTCACCTTTCTTGGTATTGTTCATGTACTTATTTAGATAATTCAAGTTCTTGTCGGTTTCTTTTTAAAACCTTTTTCAGTTCAAGTTTCTTGTTTTGTATTCTTATATTCTTGGCTTTATAAGTATTTTATAAGTAGATGAAATATTAATATATTAATATATAAATATAAATATAAATATATATATATATATATATATAATTTATAAGTTTTTTTTTTTTTTTTTTATTAAGTTATTAATATTATTGCTAAATATTATCAATATTATATTTTAAATTAAAGATTAAAAAAATCAAATATATAAAATTAATATTCATTCAAATAAAAAGTTTGAATAAATCAAAAATTTCTTAATATGTCTATTAAATATAATAATCTGAAGTCCAAGGGTGATCATATTTTGCCAAAAAAAAAATAGCTTAAAATCCAAAGCAATGAGATTTGGCTACAAAAAGATAGTCCAAAGAGAATGAACATGTAATTGTAACCTATATTAAAACCAAAACCATCAAAATAATATATTATAAAAAAATCTATAATAACCACTATTACCATTAAAAATCAAATGCACATCTTTTTTGTTATAAAACATTCTTTTAGCCATGTAAGTAGCTTTTTTAATTTATGTTTCTAAATTTTATATTTTAAATATATATATTTAAAAAAGGATTGTGTTTCTCACTCAATGTTTGTGTCTTGCTCTAAAACTTAGGAGAAGCTACCAAGTAATAGGCATCGGATACAACCTTCTATCCTATATTAGATTTTGTAGATGAAAATTTATTAGGGCAATATTTATCTATGGATTGAGTATAAAAATTTGTTTATAAAATCTATTATTAAGAGACCTTAAATTAATTATTTATAAAAAAATAATTTAAAAATATTACATTATTGAGAAAAAAAATAAAAATAAAAAATTAAATTCTTTTATTATAAAGAATTAAGCTTTGTGATATGGTTCTAAACCACCATCATTTTGAAAAAAGATAAAAATATAATTTTTCTTCTATTAAAAAGTTATATGTTTTGGTAAATAATGTTACTTTGAAGCTATTGTAGGATGATTTAAAGATAATTTTCTATCCCATTTTCTTATGTTTTTGCTTTGTATTGTTGGTAAAATTAATACAATAGTCTCATCCATTGTTGAAATATAGAAAATCTTTTGTTGTTATTTTATTTTATTTTAAAAAAAAAACTTTCTTGTATGCTTATTTTTAAAAAATAATATTATATACACAAGTAGAAATATACAGTTATAGATTATTATTTACTTTTTTTTTGTTCTCCAATCTACTAAATGGGAACAAGTTAATTTCTTACTAAAAACTCTGTCAGTAGAGGTATTTTTATAAAATCTTTTATGATGACATATGCTACAGGAGCAAAATTAGAACCATTTTAAATCTTGTTGAGACATCTCTTAAATGATGTTGATCTTGTGATTCCCAAAGAATTTTATACATTTTGGCTATTTTGGTATCCTGCATGTCTTCAATAAATTCAATTATTAATCTCATTTTCTAAAAATGTAAAATTCTTTACATGCACAAACATTGTTTCGCTTTAAACATCAGGTTTATTCCCTCAGCAATCCATGCAATTCTGTCACCAAATCCTTCTCACATCTACTTTACTGACTCGACCTTATCATTTCTAAATCAATCAACGTCAAGAATTATTGAATTATAAACAATTTGACCCAGTTTTAACCAAGTATAACACATGCGCATCACTTGGTCCATTCTTCAACAAATACTTCACCAAACTCGTCAGTCGCGGTGATACTGATCACATAGTCTCGAAACCATTCCACCGATATTCTACATGAAAATATACACACAAGGTTTCATAATAGACATGCACCGGGACGAGATCCGTCTTCAAGTTGAAAACAGTCTTATTGCAATTTATAAAAAAAAATATATATATATAGAAATATAAATAAATATAAATATAAATATATATATCTGTAGAATGCCCAGATCGGTGGTTTAGAGCCTGGATTTGCTTCCATACAGATCAGACTTCACGCTGATAATCTAGGCATAGAGGCCCTTCGATGTGGTTGCACTTTGTCCAATTTTACTCACCGAATAAGACAAGGTGTAAATATAACTAATCGCCCTAAGTCTTGGATTGATTCCCCACCGCCGAAACCAAGCTATTTTGGAAGTAGCGAATCTAGAGTAATAAAGTGCTTTGTCTGGTGCAAGTGCAGGGGTACCAATGTCGTCATGGGCTGTAGTGGAGGCTGGCCACCTTCCGCCACTTTCACGGTTCGCTTTCCAGCTTCACCGTATTGATGTGGGCACCATGAGTTGGATTCGAGAATCCGGGCTTCACTCACTAGCTGCAGGTGAAAAAAGATGTTTGATATTCCTGGCTAGTGATTCACTGGGCGACACCATGGTCCATACGTGCCGAAAGCGGAGAAGCAGGATGAAAGATCCGAGAGCTTGGCAACTTGTTCTGATGACACAGCGTGGTCAATAATATCTTGTTGTTGTAAAACTCAAACCGTCTCCATGAAATTTCTTCGTAATCAGGAGCAGTGAATCTGTCTGGGTCTGAATTCATCTGGAAGCATACCGATAACAGAATCAGCTGTGTTTGAGCAGCAGTGTTTTGGAGAGCACTGCGCATCGAAACGGCGACAGTTGCTAAGGATGTGAAGTGCTCTAATGTTACCACTTGAGCCATCCTCAGCAACTTGTTTTAAAAGGTGACAAAAAGTCGAAAAGTGAGGATCATGGCAAAGGGGGTTCATTAAGAAAGTTGCAGTGGTATAATAGTGGGCTTCAATAGGTGTGGGGTGGAGTGGAGAAATTGCAGGAGAGAAAATCCACTTGGCATCATTTCGACCTTTACGACAAGTGGAAACTTTGATGTTTTGTTAAAGTAAATGAAAAGTGGAAGGGGCTCACCAACGCAGCTTCAGGGGTGACCAAAATCAAATAAGATTTCAAAATATGCCACAGATTGTTTTCCATCCTCCTCTTGTGCACAATAGATTCTCTAGTTATTATCCACGTGAAGATTTTTCCTGGTTTTGATATTCTCCAGGTTTTTTCTTCTATTCTACTTTTATCTTCATTTACCTTTAATACGAAAATAATCGTAAATATACTTATTATATTTCTCAACACAAGGGGCACATGTTAAATTATTGCAAAACATTCTTCAAAAGTAGGTTCTAAGGTCAACTCAAAGATTGACGAAATTGAAGTGAAGGTGCTATGTTGAATTTAAGAAGGTCAATGTCCAAATTTTAATGAAACAAGTACATGAACTAAAAAACTATTAACAAGTAAAGGAATAAAATACATCAACCATTAAGTCAGAGTCTGCATGCAAAGATGTTAATCAAACATTTGTTGTGTAGTAGTACACACACATATCCATTGTTCTTGTGCAGTCACTTGTAGGAAAATACATGTTATATTCATTCAATGGTGAGACATACAACAACATAGAACTCTTTTCCTACTTTATAAGCCCTACAGCGCATTTGGCCTTAACACATTCCATGCGCTGCTAACAATCCTGTGCACCGTTTCATGAACTTCAGACACTGGAGAATTCTGTGGGCTTGCTTGGTCACGCTTGCCTCCACGAATCTAGTCTCTCCGAAAGGCTTTCATACAATTCACTGCCCCCAATTTTCTTATTCTAACAATGCTATGAAATGCGTGTGTGTGTGTTGATATCACAAGGACGAGACGTGGTGAATGCATTAGCTGCTGTCTTTGACTTAAACCTCCGCGTCCTCCCTGATACCCTTCAACCCATCTGGCTTCCCATCCTCAGGAGGACTCTTGCTGCCCTTCCTCCTGCCTCGCTCCGACTTGGCGTTCTCTGCAAACTTCAAGCTCGCCTGATGCAGCCCTTGATCCTGCTCTCCCTCGCTGTACTCCGAAGCGTAATAGTCCTCCTCCGTCATCCTCGACGATTTGAAGAACATACCTCCCCACTGCGGGAACCACACGAACAGCACCAGAGCCGTGCAGCAGATGATCATGATCCCCATGTTCTCAATACCCACCTCCGTGTGGTATGTGGCTTGGGTGAAGAAGATCGTCTGCGTTATCACCGCGCCCAGGTTGCCTCCTGCTCCGGTGAACCCAGAGATCACACCCAGCGACCGTCGAGACACGAATGGAATCACGCCGAACGTAGCACCGCACGCGGCCTGGACGAAGAAGGAGAACACGATCATGACCCCGATGGCAGGCCCCAGCGCTGCTGTCTTGCCAAGGATGATGCAGAACACGCCTCCCAAGGTCTGAATGATCCACAAGTTCCACAACCGTCCTCGCATTCCGAACCTCCTTGCGACGATGTCAGACAATATTCCTCCCAGTGGCCGAGAGACGATGTTCATGAACCCGAAGCTGGACGCAATAATTCCTGCGGTGGACAAGCTCAATCCGAACCGATCGTAGAAATACTCAGCAATGATGTTGTCGACGGTGAGTTCGACTCCAAAGCAGTAGCCGTAGGTGATCATGAAAATCCATGTCCTGTAGTTCGTGACCGCATTAAAAAATACCTGCAATTTGAAGTTCGATAACACATCGGTCAATGTCGAATTCTAATTGGTGATCACTATACTTCAATGGGTACTTACTACCACTGTCTACTGAGAACGGCAGCATACGGTAGGACACAGTCCAAGGTTGTCGAAGAATTGGATCAGGAGACAAAAGGAACCTACCTTCTTGAAGCTGTCCTTGGCTTTGGTTCCTTGTTCCTGAAGCTCCTTGAAGTTACCGTCGGGAAGGTCTTGACCCAAAAACAACACCATCAAACCGATGACAGTGTGCATCACACCAGGCAAGAAAAATGACAGACGCCACGCGGTGTAGCTCGGGGATTTGAAACTGCACACGCAATTAACCAAAGAGTTAGTGCGCCCGTTGGGTTCAATCGCCATGACCTCCAAGTAAGCATGCAGAATGAAATAAACAATCCAGTCTCTATTGCTGCAAGAGTTAATACGACTGCAAACTAGATGATTAAGTAATATTCCGGTGGATTCTAATGGTTTGGTAGGTGCTTTACCTGTCTTTGATCAGTGCATACACCAGAGGCATGATCAATTGGGTCGCTCCACCTCCCAAGTTACCCCAGCCGGCTGCAATTCCGTTGGCGGTTCCCACGATTTTGCCGTTGAACATTGAACTCATCCAGTACTGGCAGGACACGAATGTGGCTAGGGAGAACCCGATGAAGAACCTGACCGCTGTAAACCCTGCAGCAGTCTCCACCGACGCCATTGCGTACACAGCCGGGGAAATGATCATCACGAGGAATGCGCATCCGTATCGTGGACCAATTAAATCGCAAATGCTTCCCATTAACAAACGGGACATAATCGAACCTGCCATTGAACAAATGCATTAATATGGACATCATAACTCGGAGCAAGGAAAGCATGTGACAGAAATCATGCAGCGGCATAACTTTTCAGCTATCCTTAACATTTTTAACTGAAATCGAGCTGCCTAATCTAGAACTAAGAATCATGAGGACAACTCCAATTTGTTGACGATTGGGAAAATTCTTACCAGACACTGAGGCGATGGCAGCATGTCCAATGTCCTCTTTGGTCAGATTCAAGTTATCACGAATGACGGGGATGAGCGGGGGCGCAGCGAAAGTCGACAAGAAACACGTAAAGAAAGAAAACCAAGACAAGTGGAAGGTCAGCATGTGCGGAGCCGCAAAGCTGTGAATTCTCATCGTCGTGGCTTTGTGCTCAGAATCCACCGGAAGCGCAAACTTCTTTGCGTCCGGGTCGACTTTCATCTTGTCCCCTTGCATCAAGGAGAATGCATACACGGCCTCCTTACCCGTGACGCCATGCATGGACGACCCGGGATCACCCTTGGCATTCTTGTCTCCCACCGCAGACGACGACTGGTCCGCCATTTCGCACTACTACCACTAACTCCACACAAATTTCCGACGCTGCAACGTCCCAGTGAATAATCTACAAGAAGCTACCACGTCGTCATGAACAACTAAGCAATGCAGTTCACTCGTTGCCCAAAGCTCTAACTTCGATCTCAACTTCGGCAAACCAGGAAATGAACTCTAGCTTAACCAAGAGACTGATTTCGCTGAACGTGTGGGTCCAGAGCAGGAACAGCACAGCGAATTTGGAATGCGGCTGGGGGATTCAATGCACTGTGGTTCGAGTCGGACAGCATATACAAACATGCGCCGAGAATGAGGACCAAGAACAGGAAACCGGGCTGGTGATGGGATCGGGTGGGTGGCACTGGATGGGAAAAGACGAGGTGGGGTTGAATATAAGAAGCAATTTCTGAGCGACGGCTAGTAGTCGTCCCCTGCCATCGGATTCATGAACAAGAGCCGTGGATTCGTCGGCATTCGCTTCGCCGCGGAACAACCAACCTGCCCCCCGCCACCTCCTCCTCATTTCTCAGGAATTCCTTTTCAGGGCCGCTTGAAGAGAATAGTTGGTTTACTTACCCACTTAGTCAATAATTGCTCATCTCGGTTTCATCCTTTTTTGGGGGCATTTCCCGAGAGTTTATTTAGGTTGTTTGCGTTCGGCTCCATCGGTGTGCAGGTGATCTGTCCAAGTCTAAATTTCTTTCGTCACGAGTATTATATTGCAGTGGCTGCATTAGTGAAACGGCTGCTCAGTTGGAACCCATCAGTGACCTAACCCAGGAATTTCTTGCTTCATTATCCAACTCCGAGCAGCTTGATGAAAAATCCCGTAAATTGTAGCAGACAGATGCTGTTTTCCGAGATGAATTGCAGCAGACAGGCCCCATCACGGTGGACCTGAGCTACACAGAATTAATTCGCAGTGTTTTTCTTTTTGCGTTTTGCTTTGTTTTGGTTTTTGTTCCTTCAACTTCTAAGTGCCCCACAGAAGTTATGTACCTTCGCCTTTAACTGAGTTACTAGTATCACTACAAATAAATGATTCTCATATTACCAGTGATAGTTTACAAGTTCACGCACAAATGTGGGTCACATACTAAGTCTCTCGATATGCTGCATGTTATGAGATATACTTTTCCAAAAAATCAAATTCTAATGGTACGCATAATTGCAAGGAAAATGGAGAAAGAGAAGAGAAATTAATTAATCAATACTGTTAACGTCTTGTGTCCGTGCAATTCCATGGACTGTTCATTCCCTTTTAAAATAATATCCGCTATAGTGGATGCGTGCTTATAAATATATATTTCAATTTCAATAAATTTAGCAACAGAAGTACATGTAGAGACGTAGGTTTGCATGAGAAAGCGCTTGACATTTTGAAAATCAACACATCACATCAATCATTTGATTTCTTCTCAAATCTCAACCCACAGATTATCTCCTTGCTGGGTGGACGAAACCAAGGATCACAGGAACCCTTCCTCAGTTGTCTGCCACACGAACGCAAACCCTAAATCATGGCACAATTGTTGCAAGTTGGGTCGAAGTCAAGGCATCCTTGTGGCCACGCACAGCTCTACTTACTTCGGGAACCCTTGAAGCAAAGGACCTGCTGCGCTGCAACCACCACCACCAGTATCCGTAAAGAACTGTTTAGCTCTGAGCGCTTCGGCACATTAGGGCATCCTTCCGCGCTCGCAGACTGGATGAGACACTCCCGAATCGGATCTTTCGGTGGATTTTCACCTTTTCCATCGTGTCAAGTTACTAGAATATTTTGCACCGAAGTCCAGTACCGTACGGAACTGGCCGTAACATGAACTGTACTTGGAAGGACGAAGCCTTAATTTGTTCTCAAACTGGATACTAGTGGGGTCTACTCTCACTGCCGAATCCTTTATTTAGACCCGGTCTAGGCCAAGTCTTCGCTGTGCGACAAATTTCTGCGGAAATCCGCTAACCCTAATCAGCAATATTTCACCCTCAGGTTTCTGTAAACTTGCACAGACAAACGGCGAAGTTCATTGCCAGATTTCTCATGGTAATCTTCCGCCTCGAACAAAAAGTCCCAAAGAGGATGCGCAGACAGGAAGGTGATTACATATATTGCTAGATGGTCCTATCAATGGAATATATACTCGCAGGGAATCTAGCGAATGAGGTAACACGAACCACGAGGTCAAAAACCACAGAAACAACTGCTTGTGGGGTAGTGATAATGAGACCCCAATTTGTCGCTAGAATGGGGCATCTCCAGTGACTGGCATACCTAGTGACCCCAGACGTATCTCAATGCATCGAACATTCGAGATCTGATTCAGGATAGTTGCGATGACCAAACATCAGATTTTACGAATTACGACGCCGGAGTGCCCTAACGCACCGGGATGCAGCGGATCGGAGCATGCAGCTTCACCGAACCCGAGCTCCAGCCCTACTTTCTGGAAAGGCACAAGGTGGAATTTCTAATAATACTCGTAGTGCCTGTTCTTGTTCCAGTCTCGGCACTGGCTTCGCGCGACAATCCGAGTGAGCGCCACGCAGCTCCGATTCATCGTTGAGCTCGCTGCTCTTGAGCGACACTCATCGATCATGCTTGTGCTTTAGGGCCTCCTCCCGTCGTCGACCGGGACTGTTGTCTGGGCTGTGCTTCCTCCATCGCCTCCTCCAGGCGCTGCGTGGACTCCGCCGCCATTGCCATCGTCACCTTGCGACCGATCTCATGAACAGCTCAAAACACAAGCTGGATGGAAAACTATTCAATACAATTCGCCTGCTGCTTTGTTTCTTTGACATCAAGCTAGCTAGGTTCATCGATTTGTATGGACTATTATGTTATAAATGAATGTGTTACATATATATATATATATATATACACACACATATATCTTTATATTATAAAATAGGTGAAGGTAAGGTAGACAAGCTCTTCTATTTGCCAAGGGGCTACATGAATTTCTAATGAGATTTTGAGATGAATTTGAGATTGTGAGTATTTTACATAAATTTTGTGTGCATAAAGAAGGATGTTTTGTAGTAATTTATAAGAAAATTGTTAGGTAAATACCCTTATTTTATTGCATAGACATTCTTGTGCCATACATCCCTACATATACTTAATAATAGCATTTCTCTTTGAATAATTTTAGATGATGATATTTTTTGATAATCATATTATTACTATTGAGAAGGATTATGAAAAAAAATAAAAAATAAATTGATGTCTTATTTTTGTATCTAAATGATTGATATCATATATTAAAATTTAGATATATATTCAATATTAAAGAAAATAAACTATAAAATTATGTAGTCAACTTACATAATTGATTAGAAGTATATCTATCTATCTATCTATATATATATATATATATATATATATATATTTGATAATTATTAATAAATTAAAAAAATTGCACAAAAGATGTCCATGTAATAAAAAAGGGTGTCTACTTAATAGTTCTCATTGTAAATATAATTTTATTAAAAAATAAATATAATCTTCATGTTTTCAATGTGAAAGAAGACTTTGTGTATATGCATGTATATATATATATATATATTTATATGCTTAAAAAATATTTTTGACTATTGAAAGAAGAAATAAAAAAAAATAAAAAAAAATAAAAAATTGAAGTTGAAAAAAATCTTTTTGTAAACAAAAGAAGCAAGATGATGTATAGAATATATTCTCCATGTTGCTATATTTTTGAATTGGATTATATCTAAAAATAATAAAGTTATATGTTGTGATAAATAAATATAAAGGACATGAATCATAAAAGAACAAAATGTCAATACACTCTTGTGTCACTCAAAAGAATAGAAAATTTGTCAAAGATGGAATAATATTAAAATTAGAATGGCTATTACTAAAGACAAGAAGACTGGAGACTCTTTAAACAAGACTAAGAATAAGAAAGGCGTTAACAAGAATGAAGAAGGCTTCAATCTTATCTCTATATATACTATCTACTTCCAAGTTTCTAACCTATTAATCACCTATAGATATGTATAAAGATGAAATCGTGTCTATGAAGCTTCTAGGAAGCTTTTCTATAAGATATTATCAAATTAATCTACTTTTATTTATTTCTATTTATCCATATTATCTAGATAATTATTAGAATAAATCTCAAATTTGTGACATTATCCCCCCTTTTAGGGACAAGTTCCACATGGAGTGGTGATTATATGTTGAGGAAGTCTAAGATGTATCAAATTATATTTGCCACATACTTTGATCTTTGTTCTTTTTGAAGATAGTTGATAGGTCTTCTAAGCTATCAATAATGTTTCATATCAAGGCAAGAGAACTAACATGATATTTGATCATTGTTGAGGCCTTCATAACTTTCTTCAAAGAAAACATTTGGAATACCCTCAGGAATAGTTCTTACTTTCAAAAGTATCATCAAACACTGGGATTCTCTTTCAAGGTTGTGATACCACACATGTTATATTTTACCATCAATCTAAGAAGAACATGTCGTTCTTGATGATCTTCATCTCTATTATATCATCTTGAAGGTTACAATAGTTATAATGTCTCGTCCAATAAGTTAATAAAAGATAGCTCTTGAGTTGAATTTGTTGGTTGTTGATTTTCTATCTTTTTGGCATTAAAAAATTTATAAAAATAATGATACAAGATAGAATAAAATCTCTATTGAACTTACTTTGTTTTATACTAAAGATTTCTTTAATTCTTCATGTTAATTTTGATAGATGTTATTGATGAAATACATTAACTTTTATTGATGCATTTGCTAGATTTTTGAATGGCTCCCATGTGTGTTTATTAATATCATATCCATTCCAATGTACAAGATATTTCAGCTGATTTTGACGTTGCCTTGAATCTAAGACCTTTTCCACCTCAAATTCTTCATTGTTATCCACTTCTATAGAAGATAGTGGTATTTGTCTTCTTCTTTATATATCCACTATCTTATATGGTTCAAGCAATGATACGTGGAAAATAAGATGGATCTTTATAGGTTTTGATGGGTGTACTTGATAAACAATTAGATAAATCTGCTCACAAATTAGAAATGATTCAAGCTTATAATTATGAAGCTTGTCATAAAGATGAATAGTCTTTATATTATGACAAAGTAACCATAGCTTATCATCCACTTAGAATTGAAGTTGTTTCTCGCAATAGACATCTGCATTAATCTTTTGTTATTCTTGAGCTTCTTTTAATTATGCCTTTATTATTGCATATAGTTCTAATAATAGATTTGCCAAATCTATTGCCATAGGATTATCAGCTTTTAAAAAGTTAAAAATATTAAATTGTGGATGATAATTATAATTGATAAAAAATACTATTTATTAAATAAAAAAATCTTTTAAATTATTATAATTAAACTCTGCTAATGGTAAAAGAGTTGTCTAATCATCTTGATGATAATTGATGGTACACTTCAAATATTACTCCAAATTTTTTTTATCTATTCTATTTTTCTATCAATTTGAGGATAGAAAGTTGAAAATAGTTTTATATCTATCTTCAATATTTTAAAAAAGATTTTTTAAAATCTTGATACAAATTGTGTTCCTCTATCTGATATAATATCCCTTGGTACTCTATGATAGTAATAGCTACTATCAAAGAAGAATTTAGGTGTATAAATTTAGGTGTATCACTTGTAATAGATTTTGTATATGGTACAAAATGTACCATCTTGATGAAACAATCTACAATCATGAATATAGAGTCATATAAACTTGTATTTGAAAGATCTATGATAAAATCTATAGAAACAGAAGACCAAGGTTATTCTAGTATAGATAATGGTTGGAGACGTTTGTAAGATCAATGATAAGGAGTTTTTCATCTTGAACAAATATCACATGATTGTACAAACTCTTTAAGAACCTTTTATATTTGAGGCCACCAAAAATCTCTTGATATTAGCTCCAAAGTCTTGTTATATCCAAAATGTTGTGCTACAGGGAAGTTGTGACGAGTTTTAAGAACATGTAGTCATGTTTCATCTTCTAGAATATATAAGCATCCTTCAAAATAGAATGGATTGTTCTTGAACTTGAACTTGGAAGTATTATAAGACTTAGATGAATTATTCTTAATATCATGAATAAAAAGGTCTAAAGACATATTTGACTAAACTTGCTTGAGAAAAACTGAATCAATAGTTAATATTAATTTTTTTACTTAAAGATGACATTGCTCCAACTTCAAGACGATTGTTCTTTGTTGATTAAAAGTTGAATCTCCTTCTTTTGGTGCAACATAAGAACGTTGTCATATTGTAATTACTTACAATATGTAAGAATTAGTTAAAATATATTATATGTTTATAAATCTAGATATGTATTAGAATGGTTAATAAATTAAATTAAAAATGGTTGATAGAAGAAACTTTATTTTATTTTATTTTTACTTATTTTGATTATGGTATTTATAAATTATAAGATCTAAATGATTAGTATGAAGCCTTGAGAGAAGGTGGGAGTCTAAGGATGAAAATTTAAGCTGATAAGAGGCTAATTAAAAAGGATGAAATCAAAGCATGGTCGGATGAAGGCAAGGAATGAGAAACTTCATCCCTATTGGTCAAATACCATGTCTAATGGGCTTTGAGGAGGCTGCTTGCAATCTTAATAAGGGTTTTGGCAACTTTAAGGAGGAAATTAGGAAATCAAAAGCTAAGGTTATAAAGTTTAAGATTTTGGCTACAATTTTTGTACAAAAATTAGAGGATTTAGAGTTAGAGTAAAGAAGTCATAGCCATTTGAAGTTAAGGTGTCAATTTGAGACATACTATTATTCTTTTGAATATAGGAGGAGTTGTACGATAGCTTTTGGAGATTGGAAGGCATGCCTAGAATAAAAATTTTAAGTCCTACATCTTTTATAAAAGAATTATTGTATTTGGAATTTATATTAAAGAGCTATAGGGAGTTGAAGGCAGCGCTTCTAAATCAAAGGTAGTAAGTAAGTGGTTTTGTTTATAGTAATGATTGGAGCCATAATTTGATTTTTCAAACAAATTTTTGGCTCAAATTTCTTAAATAATATGAAATTTTGTGTTAAAAAGCTATACATACATATTTTGTAGCATTTAAGCTTATATTTTGTAAAATATGAAGAAATTTGTATACAAGTATATAAAGACAAGGGTTTAAAGCAATTGTTAGGATTTTCAAGATATCTCAAGATCCGCAATGAATTTGCAATTGAACTTTGTTGTGGAGGTTGATAAGAATACATCAATATCTTATGTAAAATTTTACTATGTTTAGTTAGTTCGATCAGGAGATATGAGGTGTTGAAGTTTGGAAAAATTTCCATCTAAGGATATATAAGGTTTTAGAGGATTTTATTATATTTTGGATGTTGTTGGTTACTTGAGGCTTATCGATTTGGTGTAATTGCTCCAAAAAGAAAAAAATATATATATAAACTTTGAGCTTTCTTCATTTTAAAGCTTAATTGAGAAATTAGTGACAACTAGAAGCCTAACACTTTCTTGAGGCAAACTCTCTCTATTTCGACACCGTGCAGCTAGAACCTTGTACAATTCCTAGTGAAGGTCCTATTCTCTCTTCAAAATCCTCTTCTTGTCTTACTTTCAAGCATTGAGAGAATAAGACTTAAAAGATTTTTTTACCATGTAAGTTTCGAATAAATCAGTATAGTTTTCACAGCCTTCAATTGAGCAAAGTGGAGACAATATATTTCAGTGCCAAATACGACTTTGGTTGGAGCCATTAGGAGCAAGATCTAACCATGCAAGTCTCGATTCTAATGCTCGAGTTTTAATAATATTGCTTGAGCTTAGAACTTGTCGCTAGAGAAGGGGGTGATGTTAGGGGCATACACTTCAGATATTTATAAAACCTTCTAGAATATTTTAGAAGTTTCTTGAGTTAGTGAAAGTCAGTTGAGAGGCTTTTTAGTTGATGAAAGTTGGTTGAGAAGTTTTTTAGTTAGTGGAAGGAGCTCAAGAAGCTTCTCAGTTGGTAGAAGCTATTCAAGAAGGTTCTTAGTTTGATGGAAGTCACTCAAAAAGCATCCTACATAGGAATATTTATAGGGATTGAGGCTAAGGAATTCTTCAATTTTGATAATACATCTCTTGGAGTTCTACTTCATCTTTCTTAATATTGTTCGTATACTCATCTAATTAATTCAAGTTCTTATTAATTTCTTCTTGAAATCCTATTCTAATTCAAGTCTCTTCCTCTGTATTTTCATATCTTTGATAATTATGTCTCTTAGTTGCTACATCTAAAAGAATAGTCTCATAGATAACATCTCCAAAAGACAACAAATGACCATCTATAACTTCTACATGTATAGATTTAGTTTTCTTAACTAGAGGTATTTCTTATTTTTTGACAAAGTTGTTGTTTATGAAACAAATTGAGACTACTAAATCTAATAAAGCAAAGACTTTGTGATTTTTAGATTTTAAAAATATATCTATTATAAAATTAGGTGAGGGATCTAAAAAGAGAATAGGATCTTTATAAGGTGTTGCATATAATTCCAGCCATACGGTTCCTATTATAATTGAAGAAACTTATTTTCCAACATATTATTTTCTTTCACGACCATACTCTTCATAATTGTGTTGCTTCTTTAGACAATGTTGAGCAATGTGTTTTGCTTCTCCACAATATAAGCACAAATCCTCCTGACAACATTGAGTCTTTTTCTATTCAATAAGAGGTTTAAAACATATCATATCAATTGGTATTAGTTCTGGCTTAATCAAATAAGTTTCTGAAAACTTAGAAATTGCTGTCATTAATTGACTTGTTTTTCTCCAACTAAATCTATGTTCCTAATGCCTTTCAAACAATTGATTGTCATATGCAAAAACTTAAGGAATAAATTATTCTAAAGAATTTACTTTTGATATTGTTAATAACAAATTTTTGATGTTATCCTTCAATCCATAACAAAATTAATTGATAAAGGCTTTGTTGTTCTACTCCACATCACAAGAAAGCTTTTGAAATTCTACAACATATATTGTGGCTGATCATGATCCTTATTGTAAAGATAAGAGCTTGGTCTCTGTTACCCTCTTTCAATTACTTTTTTTAAATGTGGCTATAAATTCTTTGAGGAATGAACTCAAATCATGAAGAAGTCCTGAATTTTTTTCCATCAAAGATGCAAATAAAAAAAGAGCACTTTCGGATAGAAGTGTGCCTATGAATCCAACTTGAATAAATCCATTAGGATATTGGAAAAGATGCAACCTTAAATATAATTTAACTTCTTGTAAAAATCCTCAAAATTTTGATCTTTGTGAGTTATTAAATTTATTCATTAATTTATTTAGAATTTATTTAGAATTTATTTATTATTTATTTTGAATTTTTAAGGAATTTTTAGAACATTTTTGAAGACTTTGGTAAAAATAAGTATCACTTTGGAAGCCATTATGAAAAAAATGGAGCAAGATTTGAAGGCCATGTAAGATTTTTTGGCTAATTGAATATTTTTGAACACCATGGTGAAGTCAAAAATATAAAAAGATGAGTTTTACTAGTAAAAAATAGAAAGGCCAATAGCTAGTGTAGTCCTTATAAGAAGGAAGGTGCACAAGTCCCATATGGGTTGTAGCACCTTGAATGTATATGAGAGGATAAGACTAAGGCCTTGTGGCCTCTCTAAGATATTTTTATATATTGTTTGTGAGCCTTGGTGAGATTTGCATCCTTGAACTCTTAAACAAATTATCCTTGAAATAAAAAATTTTCACTTAATTTTTTTATTATTTACCTTCTATCTTTAAACCATCATAATTTACTCATAATAACTTGGATTTACATATTTTGTATCATTAAAAAGATAAAAAATTAACTATTTAAATATATATTTTTTATTTTTTATTTTTATTTTTTATTAGATGAAAATATAATAAACAGATTGTGACCTAATTTTGGATTGTGTACTTACTTATTATCATTTATTTCACTTATTTTGTGTTTGTTCTTTTCTTTGTTCTTCCTATTTGCTTCTTTTACTTTACACCACCAATTACAAGCAACTCTTAAGTAAAGCCATATCATAATTTGGATTGAAGGGTGAAATTTATCCTCACATTTTGGTGCATTTGCTAGAAGGTGGTACTTCTAATTATGTGGATGAATGTGGAGTTAATTTATGGTGATTGATCTTTCATGTGGACTTTTTAAATAGGCATTTCAACTCTGTTCTCCATCATTAGTAAGTCTTCTACCTCTCTTCATTGTTGTTGTAAACAAATCTTTTATGATTTATAGAAAAAAAAATGTTTTAAAAAAAAAATCCATTATTAAATAGAGAGTGATTTGCTCTCGGATTTTCATCAATCAAATTTTATATATTTTTTATTTTACTTTGAAATTTTGTGAAGTTGTGTATCTTAATGTTAGCTTTTTAAAGTATTATCACACATTTGATTTGAACCAAAATTGAATTTTTAGTGAATTTTTGATTAGAAGAGAATTCACTTCCTTCGCAGTTTTGTGTACTTTTTATTTGAAAAGGCATTTCTTAATTCTTGTTGACTATTTTCAATTGAATCATTTTAAAGTAAAAATAATTAAAAATTAAGCTTGGAGTGGTATAGTTTTTATTAAAATTGCATCAATACACAATTTGTGGTGATTTTTGGAGTGGAAAGAGGCTACTACCTTAGGCAAAATACGATTGAGCCTAAGAGATGGAGCTCATCATCAAGGTTTCATCACTCCCCTCTTTGTAAATTTCTAGTTGAGGGCCCATCTCTAGTAGTAGAAGGATTTAATCATCCTCTTCACCCCTCATATCTCATCTTTTCACAAGAAACAAAAGATTATTTATTTGAATAAGCAATCCTTTACTTTATCCTTATAAATCTTCTTGTAGGCAATCTTTTTTTAGTAGTAGAGGGATTTAATCACCCTCTCTATCTACCATATCTCTTCTCTTTATAAGTATAAGAGAAAATGTTCTTCAATTATAGATTAGATAAATTATTCCACTAACAAAATAAGAAGAAGAAGAATAAAAAAAGAATAATTATTCAAGACGCTATACTTCTAAGGTAAGCCTTCAATTTAGTAATTTGGTTGAGTTTTTATTAAACTATTTGGTTGAGGTAGATAGAATCTTTAATCTACAATTTTTATTAATTTAATAGAATTTGATTGAGGTAGATAGAATCTTTAATCTATTATTTTTAAATCCTAAGTCTTATTTAAAATGTTTAACTTAGATCAATTAAAGAGGCATTATGTATTTATTTGCCTTTGTTAATAAGTGCCAGATTGGTTGGAGATATAATAAGGTGATTTCTTCTTCAAAGTGGTGTAAATTGATATCATGGATATAAGATTTATTCTAATAATTATCTATTTAATATGGATAGATAGAAGTAGGTAAAAGTAGATTAATTTGATAATATCTTGTAGAAAAGCTTTTTATAAGCTTCATAGATAAGGATTCACCTTTATACATGTTTATAGGTGTTTGATAGGTTAGAAACTTGGCCAATAAGGTAGCCATATGTTGCACATGTTGGTAGCTTGTGGAACAAGCTAAATACGTGGTACACATGTAGGAAACTTATCTTGCAAGTTTAACATGTATCTTGCAAATTGGACACATATTAGAGATCCTATATAGCCCCGCTATATAGTTTTTAGATAGATAATATATATATATATATATATATATATATATATATATATATATATATATATATATATATAAGAGTGAAGCCTTCTTCACTCTTGTCAATGCCTTTCTTATTTTTAGGCTTATTTCAAGAGCCTTTAATCTTCTTATCTTTGATAATAGCCATTCTAATTTTAATATTATTCTATCTTTGAGAGATTTTTTATTTTTTTAAGTGACACAAGAGTGTATTGATATTTTATTCTTTTATGATTCATATCCTTGATAGTTTGACAAGAATAAAGATTCATTATTCTTATTTTATGTTTAAAAAGTTAGTGGATTCTTCTACTTCTATCATTGCATTTGAAGGTTGTGGACTATCAATCTTTAAACTAACATTCTTTATTTTCTATTCTTGATTTTTACTTTGAAAGAGACTAGATCATTCTTCTTTATAGAGATTTTTATTTGATATTAGAGGTTGTCAATTATCCTCCTCTAATTTGAATTGTAGAATTATTAAGTTATCTAAGATGGAAAAAAAGATCATGGATGTTACACTTAATAAAAGTAAGAATAAATTTATAACTTTTGTAGATCTTTAGAAGCTTCTTAATACTCTTAAGGTGGAAATTTTAAAAATCATTAATACTAATTATAAAAGCATTATTCCTATATCTATATAAAAAGTCCAAAGCCTATATTAAAAAATTATACAATTAAAAGAAGCAAGTAAATTAGCCTCATAATCAAATCAGCCTCATAATCAAATCTAAAAAGCCTTACTTCTACAAGTGTAAAGGAAGCAAAGATTAGTATGTTTGAAAAGTTTGATGGAACAAGATCAAAATTTCAAAGATTTCTGCAATAAGTCAAGCTATATCTAAGGTTGCATCCTTTTTAATATCCTAATGGATTTACTCAAGTTGGATTCATAAGCATACTTCTATCTAGAAGTGTTTTTTTTAATTTGTACTTTTAATGAAAAAAGATTCATAATTTTTTTATGATTTGAATTTGTTCCTTGAAGTGTTTATAGTTACTTCTTTGACTAAGCCAAAATCAATGCAAATTGATGCAATATATTTTAAACCTCTCATCAAATAGGAAAAGATTTAATGTTGTCAAGAGGATTTGTGTTTATATTGTAGAGAAGCAAAGTACACTACTCAATATTATTGAAAGAAGCAACACAATTATAAAATGAAGAGTATGGTCACTAAAAAAGAAAATATATTGGAAAATAAATTTCTCCAATTACAATAGAGACTCTGCGACTGGAATCATATGCAACACCTTATAAAGATTCTATTCTCTTCAAATCCCTCACCTTATTTTATAGCAAATATATTTTTAAGACCTAAAAATCACAAAGTCTTTGTCTTATTGGATTCAAGAGCCTCAGCTTGTTTCATAAATAAAGACTATGTCAAAAAATAAGAAATATCTTTAGTCAAAAAAACTAAATTTTTGCATGTAGAAATTATAGATGGTCATTTGTTGTCTTTTGGAGATATTATTGATGAGATTATTTTTTTAAATGTAGCAACTAAGAGACATAATAGCATAGAAATATTTAATGTGATTAAATCTTCTTCCAATCCAATTATTTTAGAATTATTGTATGTAAAAAAATATAATTCTCAAATAGATTGAACTTCTCATAGCTTTGATTTTTTTCATAGTTTAATCCAAAAATCCATTAATCAAGTAGGTATATATAATTTTAATACATCCAAATCCTTATTGATAAATACAAAAGCTTTTATACATGCAACAAAAGAAGAATCATCTTTTGCTATATATCATACTTATTTTTGATGGTGAAAAGATTACAAGTAATATTCCTAGCCAATATCAAGATTTTCAAGGCATTTTTGAAAAGAAGATCACAGATGTTCTTTCAAAGTATTGATCTTATGATTATTTAATTAATCTTTTAGAAGAAGCTCAACCACTATCTTAACCAAACTATAATTTATCATAAGACAAGTTGGCTACATTGAAAGAATATATTGAGAAGAACTTAGGTAAGAACTTCATATGCCATTCAAAGTCTCTAATAAGAGCTTTTATCTTATTTGTGAAGAAAAAAGAGGGATCATTGCAAATGTACATAGATTATTAAAAATTTAATAGATTACCATAAAAAATAGTCATCTTTTACCTTTGATTTTAGAACTTTTTGATCAACTCAGTCAAGCAAAGATCTACATGAAAATAGATCTACAAGAAGCATACAACTTAGTTTGTATCAAAGATGGTGATCAATGAAAGACTCTATTTCAAATTAGGTATAAACATTTCAAATGTAATGAGATGTCTTTTGGACTTACAAGTATATTATCTACTTTTTAATATCTTATGAATGATATTTTTTATGAGTTTTTTAATTATTTTGTTATTTATTATTTAGACAACATTCTGATCTATTCTAAAAATATAAAAAAATATAAATTTCATATTTGTCGTGTGTTACAAAAACTTAGAGATACAGGATTATATGCTAAGATAGAAAAGTATGTATTTCACACTATTCAAATTGACTTTTTAGAATACATCATTTTGAATAATAGTTTCAAGATAGATTCTAAGAAAGTCCAGACAATCATAGACTAGAAGATTCTAAGAATAATAAAAGAAATGCAATGCTTTTTGAAATTTATAAATTATTATAAAATCTTCATCAAGAATTTTTTTAGAATTGTAGCTCTACTTACATGATTAACTTGTAAGGACAAACTCAAGTGGAATAAAAAAATAGAAGCATTGTTTGAAGCTTTGAAGATAGTTTTTATTTTTATATTAATTTTGTATTGCATCAACTTTTTTAAAATATTTTTTATGGAAACAAATGCATCAAACTTTGTTTTTGGCACAATATTGTTACAAATAGGAATAAATGATAAACTCCATCAAATAGCTTTTCATTCCAAGAAATTTTCAATAGTAAAAATCAGCTATAAAATCCATGATAAAAAACTTTTTGCAATTATGGATTCTTTTCAAAAATGGCATTATTATCTAAAAGGGACTTTTAGTCTAATCATCATTTATACGGATCACAAGAGCCTCAAGTATTTTATGTCAATAAGCATGTTGAATTATTGTCAAGCTGTTAAAATATGTCTTTATTAAGATTCAAATTCATTATCACTTATCAGCCAAGAAAACAACAAGGTCTATGTGATGCTCTTTCTTGACATTCCTATCTTGTACCAAAAGAAGAAGATTCAACTTTTGATTAACAAAGAACAATCTTCTTGAAGCCGGAGTAATTTTATCTTTGAATAATGAAATCAACATTGATTGTTGATTTAACTTTTGTCAAATAAGTCAAATCAAATATGTCTTTAAATCCTTTTATTTATGATATTAAGAATAATTCATCTAAGTCTCATGATACTTCCAAGTTTGAATTTAAGAACAATCTATTCTATTTCAAAGGATGCTTATATGTTCTAGAAGATGAAGTACACTTATATGTTCTAGAAGATGAAGTACGCTTATATGTTCTAGAAGATGAAGTACAATTATATGCTCTTGAAGCTTATCACAATTTCCGTGCAATAGAATATTTTTAATATAATAAGAGTTAGAGCTAATATCAAGAGATTTTTGGTGGCTTCAAATATGAAAGATTGTTAAAGAGTTTGTACAGTTGTGCAATATTTATTCAAGAGAAAAAACTCCTCATCATTGATCTTATAGACTTCTCCAAGCATTACTTATATCAAAACAACTATGATCTTTTGTTTCTATGAATTTTATCATGGATCTTTTAAATTCAAGTTCATAAGATTTTATATTTGTGATTATAGATTATTTCATCAACATGATATATTTTGTACCATATACAAAATCTATCACAAGTGAAGAAATAACTAAACTCTTTTTTGATAATATCTATTATTATCATGGATTATTAAAGAATATTATATCAAATAGAAGGACACAATTTGTATCAAGATTTTGAAAAATCCTTTTTAAAATAGTGAAGGTGAAAATAAAACTATCTTTAGCTTTCCACCTTCAAATTGATGGACAAACAAAATGGATAAATCAAATTTTGAAGTAATATTTGAAATATATTATTAACTATCATTAAGATAATTGAAAAATTCTTTTGCTATTAGTAGAGTTTGCTTATAATAATTCAATATATTTTTCTACTCAATAAATTCTATTATTTGCCAATTATGATTATTATCCATAATTTGATACTTTTGATTTTTCAAAAGCTGATAATCTTATAGTAGAAGATTTGACAAATTGATTGTCAAAGCTATATGCAACAATAAAGGCAGAATTAAAGGAAGCTTAAGAACAACAAAAGATTAATACAAATGTTTATTGTAAGGAACAACTTTAATTCTATATGAGCAATAAGATATGATTAGTTTGTTTCAATATCAAGACTATTTGTCCTTGTTACAAGCTGGATTATTATAGATTTAGACTATTTCTGATTTGTGAATAGATTAATCTAATTTCTTATTAATTACACCTACCAAAATCTATGAAGATCCATTTTATACTCTATGTGTTACTATTTAAGTCATATAAGATAGTGGATATATAAGGAAGCAGACAAATACCATTGCTTTCTATAGAAGTGGACAACAATGAAGAATTTGAGGTAGAAGAGATCTTAGATTCAAGGCGATATTAAAATTGGCTAGAATATCTTATACATTGGCGTAGATATGATATTAATGAAGGCATATAGGAGCCATCTAAGAATCTAGCAAATGCATCAATAAAAGTCAATGCCTTTCATTGATAATATCCATTAAAATTAAGATAAAGAGTCAAAAAAACTTTTAAAGATCAAAGTATGTAGCAAGTACAATTTGACGCATCTTGGACTTCCTCAATATATAATCACCACTCCTCATGGAACTTGCCCTTAAAAAGGGGAATAATATCACAGACATAAGATTTTTTCTAATAATTATCTAATTAATATGTATAGATAGAAGTAGGTAAAAATAAATTAATTTGGTAATATCTTATAGAGAAGCTTTCTAAAAGCTTTATAGACATGATTTCATCTTTATACATGTCTGTGGATGATTGATAGGTTAAAAATTTAGCCAACAAGCTAGCCATGTCATACATATATTAGTAGTTTGGAAAACAAGCTAAGTATATGGCATACATGTAAAAAACTTATCTTATAAGTTTGACATGTGTCTTGCAAATTGGACACGTGTTGGAAGTCCTACATAATACGACCATGTAGCTCTTAGGTAGATAGTATATATAGAAACAAGAATAAAGTCTTTTTTACTCTTATGAATGCCTTTTTTATACTTAGTCTTATTTCAAGAATCTCTAATCTTCTTGCCTTTAGCAATAACCATTCTAGTTTTAATATTAATCCATCTTTGAAAGATTTTCTATTCTTTTAAGAGACACAAGAGTGTCTTGATATTTTATTCTTTTATGAATTAAATCCTTGATAATTGATTGTAAAAAATCTTCTTTATAATGTAACCTTTGTTGTTAACCATTGTAGTAGATAATTCCTTAAACAACTTTTGTATAAAGAAATAAAAAAAAAAAGAAAAAGAAAGAGCTTAGGCTCCCTACTATCCTAGTATAGAATTTTTCTTTGTATTATTGTTAATTAGGATCACTTCCATACAAGGTCGTACCATATAGCAAATAAAATTGAAAAAAGTAATACTTGTGATGATACTCAAATAATCATTCTTTCTTCAATTGCTTCTATTTTATTTTCCTTCTTTATTAGAAGGTATCTTAAGTAGATTGCAGGTGAATAGTAAAAATATTTTAAATTAATTTTGTAAGAATTGGTATACTAAAGCTATGAATCTATGTGAATATTATATCTGTAGCCGTGCTAGATGTATTATTCCACTAGATCTAAATAATCTAAAATAATATTATCTATGAAAAATCTAAAGAAGTTCCTTAAAAATTTCACTTCAAAATTTAGAAGAATTGAAGTCCAACGGTTGGACCAATAAGACATACGTACAATGTCATAAGATATATTTGTACTTAATATATTGAAGCTAAATCCTAATCAAGTAGTAAAAGAAGAAGGATTGGATTCAAAATCCTTTAATTCTTTTATAGAAGTAAAATAAGAAGGAAAAAAAATTAAGACTTAGTCTCTCTTCAATGCATTGTGAAAAAAAAGCCTCTTTAAATCCTATATCCATAAATCCTTTGATCTAGCTAAGAAGTTTTCCTATTATAAATCCCTAAAGGATTAGAAGCAATATCTATGCTATATAACCTCTTTATATTTGAAGAGACTAGGAATGACAATCCAATAGCATACATAGAAAGATTTATGGAACTTCTTACAAAATGATTGATAATTAACTTTGGATATTATCTTGTGTGGTTTTTGAGCATGTTAAAGAATGGATCTTATGAATGGTATAGAAACCATCTCCCTTAAACCTTTAAAAATTGAAATTATTCTTTGAAAAGTTTAAATTAGAAATAAAACAAAGTAATATCCTCATAGCTCTTTTTTCTTTGAGACAAGAGAAAGAAGAGGAGATTGCCAAATATATTTGGCAATTTGAACTATTAGTAATGCAATTTGTAAGAATCCTTCTCACAGATAATACTCTCACCCACTTTTTTATTTAAAGATTCAATAAAAAGGGTATGATTAGAGAAATCCTTAAAAGAAGGTCAAAAAACTTGGAGGATGCCAAAAGGATAGTATAGGTGACTAAAGACATTAGCAAACAATAAGAAATGATATAGAAGAAGGAAGACCATAGAATCCCAAGTTTTATATCAATTGTGATTTGCCATTTTACTTACTCTACCAATAATGCCTAAAATAAACTTGCAAAGGAAGATTTGAATACAGAAAAAAGATTAAGTATATGAAATACACTATTAGGATTATACAATTAATCGCTTCTAAATGGTAGAGTCCAATAAACACGTAGACATTCTAAAACAACTCCATCCTCTTCATTTGTTCTGTTGCTCCGTAGCCAAGAATAAACTTTGTAACACAATCTCTCATAAATTTTTCTATTATAATGTATTGTCTTTTTTTAATCTCATAATAATATTTTGTAACTAATAAAATCCACTAATATGGCTCTTACTTAGCTGCATGGTAAATTGTATATTAAATATATATGTATAATATTTTTATATGGTAGCCAAATCACAACATAACAATAGTGTCAAAATAAAGAGAGTTTATCTTAAGAAAGCATTAGACTTTTAGTTGTCACTAATTTTTCAATCAAGAATTAAGATAGATAAAAATTCCACATTTATATAAAATTGTCTTTAAAAAGGGCCTTTATACCAAGTATATAAGCCTCAAGTAATTTAGAATTTCTAAAATGCAATAAAATATATTAAATCCTTCATTAACCTTAAAGAGGATTTTTTTTCAAACTTCAACAACGTATATTGCCATATCAAATTGTCTACAAGTATTTAAATTTATATGAAGTATTGATATATTTTTAACAACTACTATAACAAATTTCAATTGCCGATTTTTTGCAAATCTTTAAATATTGCCAAAATCCTAATACTAGCTTCAAATCCTTATTTACAAATATCTATATGCTAAATTCTTCATATCTTACAAATTAAATATCCAAATACCATGAAAATTTGATATATAGCTTCTTAACATAATAATTCACCTTTTTAAAAGTTTTTAGATAAAAATTCGTATAGAAGCTCAAGATATGGTGGAAATCATCACTATCAACGAAACAATCTTCTTACTGCCTTGGAATTCAATCTATTGTCTTTAACTTCCAATATCTCCTTTTAAATTCCAAATATAATAATTTTTCTATGTAAAATATAGGTCTTAAAATCATCTTTCTAATTGCACTTCTTGATTTCCAAAAGCTCTTGTATAACTCTTTGTATCTTCAAAAGATTAGAAATATGTCCTAAATCCACACCTTAACTTCAAACGGCTATATCTCCTTCACCATAATTCCAAATTTTCTAATTTTTATATATAAATTATCATTTAAAGTCTAAAATTTATAAATTTTACTTTTTTTTTTTTAAATGCTATCTCTAACATTGTCCAAATCCTCAAAATGCCACAAATAGCTTGCTAAAAGTCCATTAGGCATAAAGATCAATTAATGGAGAAAAAATTTGACAAATGGAGATGAAGTCTTCTATCCCTTGTCATTATACTTTAATACCTAACTTTCATTTCTCAAAATAAATCTTTTAGTAACTTCAATTTCAATCTTTTAGTCCTCAAATCTCCTCTCAAAGCTTCATATTAAACATCTCTTAAGGACAAGAACTCGATGAAAGCAAATAAATATATGAAACTTCTATTAAGAAATATAACAAAATAGAAGTAAGAAAGTATGTATATTAAAGGAAACTAAAATGGCTATAGCCACAAGACAAGAAAACTATAGACTCTTGAAATTTGACTAGAAGCAAGAAAGGAGTTGACAAGAGTGAAGAAGGCTTCACTCTTGTTTCTATTTATACTATCTAAAAGCTATGTGGTGATATTCTATAGAAATTCTTATACATTGTTCTGTTATAATTAATTATGGTATGTAAAAATAAATAAAAAAATATTATATATTTATGAGTCTAAATGTATATTAGAATGGTTAATAAAATAAATTAAAAATGGTTGATAAATTTTATTTTATTTTATTTTATTTTTATTTATTTTGATTATGATATTTATAAATTATAAGATCCAAATGATTAGTGTGAAGCCTTGAGAGAAGGTGGGAGCCTAAAGATAAAAATTTAAGCTAATAGGAGGCTAATTGGGAAGGATGAAAGCAAGGCATGGTCGGATGAAGGCAAGGAATGGAAAACTTCATCCCTATTGGTCAAATACCATGCCCAATGGGCTTTGAGGAGGCTGCTTACGACCTTAAGAAGGGTTTTGGCATTTTCAAGGAGGGAATTAGGAAATCCAAAGCTAAGGTTATAAAGTTTAGGATTTTGGCTACAATTTTTATATCAAAATTAGAAGATTTAGAATTAAAGTAAAGAAGTTATAGCCGTTTGAAGTTAAGGTGTCAATTTAAGATATACTATTACTCTTTTGAATATAGAAGGAATTTTATGATAGCTTTTGGAGATCAAAAGATGCGGCTAAAATGATGATTTCAAGACCTACATGTTTTGCAAAGAAATTGTTGTATTTGGAATTCATATGAAGGAGCTATAAGGCGTTGAAGGCAGCGCTTCTATATCAAAGGCAGTAAGTAAGCGGTTTTGTTCATAGTAATGGTTGGAACCATAACTTGAGTTTCCGGAGAAATTTTTGACTCAAACTTCTTAAATAATATGAAATTTTGTATTAAAAAGCTATACATACAAATTTTGTGGCATTTGAGCTTATAATGTGTGAGATATGAAGAAATTTGTATGCAAGTGTATAAAGACAAGGGTTTGAAGCGATTGTTAGGATTTTCAAGATACCTCAAGATCCGCAATGAATTTGCAGTTGAAATTTATTGTGGAGGTTGATAAGAATATATTAATATTTCTTGTAAAATTTTACTATGTTTGGATTGTCGGATTAGGAGATATGAGGTGTTGAAATTCGGAAAAATTTTCACATAAGGATATATAAGGTTTTAGAGGATTTTACCATATTTTGGATGTTGTTGGTTATTTGAGGCTTATTGATTTGATGTAATTACTTCAAAAAGGAAAAAAAAAAAAATATAAACTTAGAACTTTCTTCATTTTGAAGCTTGATTGAGAAATTAGTGACAACGAGAAGCCCAACGCTTTCTTGAGGTAAACTCTCTCTATCCTAATAACGTGTCTAATTTGCAAGACATGTGTCAAACTTGCACGACAAGTTTTATACATGTGTGCCACGTACTTGGCTTGTTTCGCAAGCTACCAACATGTGCAACACATGGCTAGCTTGTTCCACAAGCTACCAATATATGCGCCATGTGGCTAGCTTGTTGATCAAGTTTTTAACCTATCAATCACTTATAGATATGTATAAAGATGATTCCGCATCTATGAAGCTTCTAGGAAGCTTTTCTATCAGATATTATCAAATCAATTTGTTTTATCTACTTCTATTGGTCTATATTAATTAGATAGTTATTAAAATAAATCTTATGTCCGTGACATTATCCCCCCTTCTAGGGACGAGTTCGATAAGGAGCGGTGATTACATGTTGAGGAAGTCTAGAATACATTGAATTGTGCTTGCCACATACTTTGATCTTTATTCCCTTTGAAGGTAATTGATAGGTCCTTTCAGCCATCAATAATGTCCCATACCAAGGCAAGAAGACCACCTTGTTATTTGATCATTGTTAAGGCATTCATAACTCCCTACAAAAAAAAAATTAGGAACACCATTAAGAGTAGTTTCTACCTCTAAAAGTATCATCAAACATGGGGAGTGTCTTCTAAGGTCGTGATACCAAATACGTTGTATTTTGCCATCAATTTGAAGAAAGACATATCATTATTGAAGGTCCTCATTTCTATTCCGTCGTCTAGAAGGTTGTGATAGTTGTAATGTCTCATCCAATAAATAAGCAAACAAAGATTTTTGAGTTGAATCTGCTGGTTATTGATTTTCCATCTCCTTAACGTCACAAATACAAAGAAGATACAAACAAAGATAGAAAATAGAATGTTATCTTGCTTAGATCATATTTCTTTTATAGAAAAGGTCGTCATCTTGATTTTGATGGATGTCATTGATGAAAAGCCTCTACTTTCCTTGCTGCATTTACAAGATTCTTTGCTGGTTCCCATGTGCATTTATTAATATTGTATCCCCGCCAATGAACAAGATATTTCAACCTATTTTGGTGCTGCCTTGAATCTAAGATTTTTTCCACTTCAAATTCTTCATTATTATCCATATCTATAGGAAGAGGTGGCACTTGTCTTCTTCTTGGTATATTTACTATCATATATGGTTCAAGAAGAGATATGTGGAATACAAGATGGATCTTCATAGACTCTGATAGGTATAATTCATATGCAATTAGATTGATTTGTTCAAAAATAGGAAAAGGTCTAAGCCTACAATAGTCCAACTTATCACAAGGATGAGTAGTCTTGGTATTGTGACAAAGTAATCATACCTTGTCTCCCATATTGAATTATAATTGTTCCTTGCAATACGCATTTGTATTTATTTTTTGTCGTTCATGAGCTTCTTTTAATTACACCTTCATTATTGTATGTAGCTTTGATAAATGATTTGCCAAATCTTCAGCTATTAGATTATTAACTTTTGAAAAAATCAAAAATATCAAGTCGTGGGTGGTAACCATAATTGGCAAAGAAAGATATTTATTGTATAGAAGAATGTATCGTATAATTATAAGCAAATTCTACCAATGGTAAGAGAGTTGTCCAATCATCTTATTGGTAGTTGATGATACACCTCAAATATTGCTCCAAGACTTGATTTACATGCTCTGTTTGTCTATCAATTTAAGGGTAGAAAGCTGAAGATAGGTTTATGTCTACCTTTAAAATCTTAAAAAGCGTTCTCTAAAATCTTGACAAATTATATTCCTCTATCTGATATAATATCTTTTGATAATTAATGATAGCGATAGATGTTGTCAAGGAAGAATTTAGCTATTTCTTTATCAATGATAGATTTTGTATATAGAACAAAATATGCCATCTTGGTCAAACAATCTACGATCATGAATGTAGAATCATATGAACTTGAATTTAGAAGATCTGTAATAAAATCCATAGAAATAGAAGATCAAAATTGTTTTGGTATAGGTAATGGTTGGAGAAGTTCATAAGATCAATGACGAGGAATTTTTGATCTTGAATAAATATTACACGAGTGTACAAACTCTTTAACAACCTTCTACATTTGAGGCCACCAAAAATCTTTTGAAATTAGCTCCAAGGTCTTATTGTATCTAAAATTTCCAATTGCGGGAAAGTTATGACGAGCTTTAAGTGCACATTGTTGGGTAGAGAGAATCCGCCTTGAGAAAACACCAGATTCCTAGGTGCTATTAGAACTAATAGGGGACATGGAAGGAAGCCATAAAAATATCTTGTATACTTGTACAAAACTTATTCAAGCTTCTATATTATATTTGTATTATGCTTATATAAAAATTATATAAATACAAAATATAATCCTTTGTATAATACTTGTACAAATATAAAATACAAATACTTTATATAATATTTATAAAATAATTATATAAATACTTAATATAAATATAAGTATAAATAATTGTATAATATATATAAGCAGAGTATATATATACTCAAGTATACCTCAAAATACACCCACATATGAAGAATTCAAGTTATATAACTTGCTAAAACTAAATAAATCACTAAAAATTCATTCAAATGTCAAATCAAGCATGCATATAGTTTATAGAAAGTTAATAATATATAATAAAACCTTTCAAAATTTCACAAATAGAAGTCTTATCACTTAAAAGTTATAGCTAATTGAAATAGATACTAAAAATTTTCAACAAACTGCAAAGGCAAAAAAGCTCTTCTTACTTTAGCTTTTGTTGTAATCACTTGCCTTCTCCAAATTAGACACGCAATAGCTTTTTAAAAGTTTTACTTTATTATCTAACTTGTCCTCAAATCTCGTACATATATCTCTCAAACTTCAGATTTTATGGCTAGTTGAAACTACCCCTCAAACTCTAGTGACAATTTACTCTCTTGCCACTTCATAGCTCATTAATTTCTCATAGAAGCTCTAAATATGTTGATTTTTGTTCTTATAAAAAGCTTATACAAGCTACTATAAGCAATTAAAATATCAAAAAAATTGAAGAGATTTTCTGACTTGGGTGGTTGAACAAAGTCTTTGCCTCTACTTGTCAAGTGGCAATAGATCCTTTTCCACTCTGAAGCTCACAACTCTTTCTTTCCAAGTCTAAATGCTTCAAGAAATAACTTGATTGAAAGCTAGCAAAATTTTCTACATTCTTTATAGGTTTCAATAAGAAAGAATCAAAATCAAACTTGCAGTAGTAGCTCAAAGTTTTTGCCTTCACTTCTCGATAGCAGCAGACCTCACTCTACTAAAATAAGTATAATTTTTCACTCACATTTCCAAAAATAAGCAAATGAGCAGGCTTTGGAATCTTCACAACTTAAGAAACACACCTTTTAAATTTTATTACAAAAGCTTCTGTATCCTTGGAGCTATCTCTCTCCAAAGTTTGTGTATTCCAAAATTGCCAAATCCTAGGTCCAGCAAGAGGAATATCCTCCCCTTTTCCTTCGCATCAGTCCATGCCACGTCCACATGGGCAATCAAAATCCTATTGGATAGGCTTTATTTACTCCATATTTTTCTCTTGTACTCCTTAGAAGAGACCATGTTACTTCAAAGTCAACAAGAAAGGTAAAACAACCTTTATCATTCTTCCAATTATAAAAGAATCTATTCTAAGGTGAAAGTAAGGTGGATTCAAAATAAATAGCCATCCTAAATTACTAATTAAGTGGCTAAAATAAATCCTTCCTTTAAAATATCTTCAAAAATAGCCTCTAACATTCACACATAGATAACAATAATAAATAAAAAATATAATATTTTTACTTATTGCATGTAAATGCAGTATGACAACATAGTCGTGCTTCACCTTCTAGGATATATAAACATCCTTCAAAATAAAGTAAGTTGTCCCTGAACTCAAACTTTGAAGTATCATGAGATTTAGAAGAATTATTCTTAATATCATGAACAAGAGGATCTGAGGGCATACTTAACTGGATTTATTTGAGAAATGTTAAATTAACAGTCAATGTTAATTTTATTGCTTGAATATGAAATTGTTCTAGTTTCAGGAGGATCGTTCTTTGTTGATTAAAAACTACATTTTCTTCTTTTGGTGCAAGATAAGATCATTTAAAAAGAGCATCAGACAGACCTTGTTGTTTTCTTGGCCAATAAGTAATGATGAACTCGAATCTTGACAAAGACATGCTCCAATGAGCTTGAAGATAATTTAACATGCATGTTGACATAAAATACTTGAGAGTCTTGTGATTTGTATACATAGTGATTGGACTATAAGCACCTTCTAAATAGTGGCGCTATTCTTGAAAAGAATCCATAATTGTAAGAAGTTCTTTATTGTGGATTTTGTAATTGATCTGTGTTGCTGAAAATTTCTTGGAATAGAAAGCTATTGGATGGAGTTTTCATGTGTTCCCATTTGTGACAATACTGCACCCAAAGCAAAGTTTGATGCATCTATTTTCATTAAAAAATGCCTTAGAGAAGTCGACGCGATACAAGATTGGTGCAGAAGTAAAAGCTATTTTCAACGTTGTTGTATTGTAATACGTTTATATAGTAAAAAGTATGAATAAGGATAAATCCTACTTAATACTTAATTATCTTGGTTCATTAGGAACTTAAAATACTTAAGAAAAGATTTATAAAAGCCTCTTAGAATAATTCTTGTTTTAATAGCTAATAGATAAAAGTTAGTTATTAAAATTTTCTTCTAGGTTGTAGAAATCGGTTCATGGCTTTTAAAAAAATCACAAGTCAATAAAGATAGGATAAAGGAGATAAAAAGTTAGTATGGTAGAGATCAAGGTTGAATTGAGGATAGGATTAAGTTTAAATACCCTTAAAATAAGTTGGATTAATACTTAGGAACGATTGGGTATGAGATAAGGTCTAAAACAGACCTTAAGCCACAAAAATGACCACCAAAGGCAGGGATTGGGGACATTCAGAGATTAGCGAGTAGGATTTGGAAGAAGGTTTTGAGCTCATTTCAAAGACAAAAAGTTTGCTTTTATAGGATTTATGAGGACAAATCAATGGTTATTCAAAATTAAGGTTTATATTGACAATTTGGATTTTATGTAAGAAAGTTAGGGCTAGCACTTTTCATTGCTTTGTGCAATTGGTGCAACATCTATGGTTGCAAATTGAACAATGTTTGGTTGATTAGATGAGTTAAGAGTATAAGAAATTTTATAATAATCTAATAGTGTGGCTGAAAGATATTTGCTCATTAATACGACAAGGTACCGGAAGTTGGCAGTTTGAAGTTGTTTAGGGATTTTATAATATCTAGAGATCTATTAGTCAAAACAAGGTGAAAATTGGCACAATGTTAAAAGATGCAAAGACCAAGCTATATGCAAAGTTTGAGCTAGAATTAATAGTTAAAAAATGAGAAGTTATTGCTGGCATATCTGCAACAAAATTTGAATATGAGGCCGAGAGACACAAGTGCGGAATTTTGGCATTATCTTACAATCTGTAAGTTAGATTGGGTTGAAATTTTTTGAGCATATAGATAACTTATAGTGGTGTTTGTATGAAAGATTTTATATCAAGTGGACAATCAAATTAGGAGTTATAGCTTTCTAAAGCTCAATGACTAGGATTAAGTCTTGTGAAGAAAATCTAAGTTGCTTTATTGTGAAGGTAACAAAATGATTAGAGTTATGTGTGGTTGAGATAACTAATAAGAGTGTTTTTGAGCACTTTATATCGTATTTAAATACTTTTGCATTGAAATTTGGATTGTGTTCTTCTTATATGGAGTGAAACCTATTAGGATTTCTTACATTTTTATAAACACAACCTTATATTCCACAGCCAAGTGCCCGATGCATTCCCAAATCAAACAACACGTTATACGACAATGCTTCAAACAATGTTTCTGCTTCCTTATTCTACTCGAGTTTGTCTTTACAAATTAGACATGTAAGTAGAGCTGCAACTTGAGAAAAGTTCTTGATAAAGATTCGGTGGTAATTGGCAAATTCCAAAAAATATTGCACGTTTCTTACTATTCTTAGAATCTTCCAATTCATGATTGTTTGGACTTTCTTAAGATCCATCATAAGACCATCATTCAAAATGATGTATCCTAAGAAATCAACTTGAATAATAAGAAATACACACTTTTTCATCTTGGCATATAATCCAGTATCTCTAAGTTTTTATAATACATGATGAACATGTAATTCATGCTCTTTTACATCCTTAGAGTAGATTAAAATGTCATCTAAGTAACAGACAATAAAATCATCTAAAAATTGATGAAAAATATTATTCATGAGATGCTGAAAAATAGCTGGTACATTCGTGAGTCCAAAAGGTATAATATTATATTCAAAATGTCCATACCTTGTTCAAAAAACAGTCTTCCATTCATCTCCTTCTTTGATATAGACCAGGTTGTATGCTCCTTGTAGATCTATTTTTATATAGATCTTAGCTTGATTCAATTGATCTAGAAATTCAGATATCAATAGTAGAGGGTATTTATTGTTGATGGTAATCTTGTTGAGCCTTTGATAATCTACGCACATCCGTAGTAATCCATCTTTTTTTCTTTACAAATAAGATAAGAGCTCCTGCTAGAGATTTTGAATGACGTATAAAATTCTTGGCTAAGTTTCCATCAATGTATTCTTTGAGTTTAGCCAACTCATTTTGTAATAAGTTGTAGATTAGTCCAAATGGAGGCTGAGCTCCTTCTTTGAGGTCAATTGAACAATCATACGGATGATGCTCTGGAAGAATATTTGCATTCTTTTTCTCAAAAACGTCCTGATAATCTAGATATTGGCTTAGAATGCCACTTAAAGTCTTTCAACCATCAGAAACAAGTGTGGCATAAATAACAAAAGTTGATCCTTCTTTTGCTGCGTGAGTAAAAGCTTTTGCACTTATACATATGGATTTTTTTATATTAGACTTATAACTTTTTATTTAATTAGCAAGATATTTAAAAATATTTTGAGAAAAGCCAAATCTACAAAAAATTTAATCTATTTGAGATTTATATTTTCCTAGCAATGATAAACCTAACATAATTGTATTAGACAAAGATTTAATTATGCTTAAGGTTATGTAATTATTATGACCATCTATTATTACTTTTATAAGAAGAATTTCATGAGTGATATCTCCAAAAGATAATGGACATCCATTAATGACTTTTATATGTACGGATTTAGTTTTCTATACTAAAGATATTTTACAATTCTTAACAAATTGTTCATCTAGAAAGCATCTTGAGGCTTCTGAATCTAATAAGATAAAAGCTCTATAGTTTTTTGGTCCTAAATATATATCTATTATAAAACAAGGAGAAGGTTCTAAGGAGACAATAGGACCTTCACTAGGAATTGTACAAGGTTCCAATTGTATGGTATTGAGATAGAGAGAGTTTGCCTCAAGAAAGCATTGGGCTTCTAGTTGTCACTAATTTCTCAATCAAGCTTTAAAATGAAGAAAGCTCAAAGTTTATATATATTTTTTTCCTTTTGGAGCAATTACACCAAATACATAAGCCTCAAGTAACCAAAAACATCCAAAATATAATAAAATCTTCTAAAACCTTATATATCCTTCGGTAGAAATTTTTCCAAACTTCAACATTTCATATCTTCTGATTGAACTAACTAAACATAGTAAAATTTTACATAAGATATTGATGTATTCTTATCAACCTCCACAACAAAGTTCAATTATAAATTCATTTCGGATCTTGAGATATCTTGAAAATCCTAACAATTGCTTTAAACCCTTGTTTTTATACACTTGCATACAAATTTCTTCATATATTACAAAATATAAGCTCAAATGCCACGAAATATGTATGTATAGCTTTTTAACACAAAATTTCACATTCTTTAAGAAATTTGAGCCAAAAATTCGTTTGAAACCTCAAGTTATGGTTCCAATCATTACTATAAACGAAACCGCTCACTTACTACTTTTGATTTGGAAGTGCCGCCTTCAACTCTCTATAGCTTCTTCATATAAATTCCAAATACAATAATTCATTTTTAAAAGATATAGGTCTTAAAATTGTTGTTCTAGGCGTGCCTTCTGATCTCCAAAAGCTACTGTACAACTCCTCCTATATTCAAAAGAATAATAGTATGTCTCAAATTGACACCTTAACTTCAAATGGCTATAACTTCTATACTCTAACTCTAAATCCTCTAATTTTTATATACAAATTGTAGCCAAAATCCTAAACTTTATAATCCTAGCTTTTGATTTCCTAATTCTCTCCTTGAAGTTGCCAAAACCCATATTAAGATTGCAAGCAGCCTCCTCAAAGCCCATTAGACATGGTATTCGACCAATAGGGATGAAGTTTCTCATTCCTTGCCTTCATCCAACCATACCTTACTTTCATCCTTTCCAATTAGCCTCCTATTAGCTTAAATTTTCATCTTTAGGCTCCCACCTTCTCTCAAGGCTTCACACTAATCATTTAAATCTTATAATTTATAAATATCATAATCAAAATAAATAAAAATAAAATAAAATAAAATTTCTTCTATCAACCATTTTTAATTTAATTTATTAACCATTCTAATATATATCTAGATTTATAAACATATAATATATTTTAATTAATTCTTACATATTGTAAGTAATTACAGTACGACAATGGTCCCTATTGTAGTTGGACAAATTCGTTTGCCGATATGTTGTCTTCTTTGACAGTTGTACTCCTTATTTTATAGTTTTGTCATTTCTTTGGATAATATTGAGCAATGTACATAGATTCTCTATAATATAGATATAATCCTCTTTGACAACATTGAATCTTTTCTTGTTCAATAAAAGGTTTAAAATGTATCGCATCAATTTGCATGTCTTTTACTTCCGAATATATGTTTTGTGAAGATGTTGATGTTGCCTTTGAATAATAACATTGAGGCTTCCTTGTACAACTCTCGGATTGAGATTCAAAAAGTTGATTTTCATACTTCACAACAAAATCAATTCCTTAACTCAATGTTTGAGGATCGGATAAATTGAGCATTAATTTTTTTACCTCATATTGTAATCTGTAGAGAAATTGGCTGATGAGTGTAGTATCATTCCACTTGATATCAGTTGCTAGTTGTCAAAATTGTAAAGCGTATAATAACATTGATCGATTGCCTTGTCGTAGGATACAAATCTTATTAATTGTAACATAAATTGCATCATGTTTTCCATACATAGATCAAAATTCCTCCAAAATTGCCTGTAAATTATCCAATATTAGATCACATTGTTCAAAAAAAGATGAAAACCACGATAAAGCAGAATCCAAAAGTCACATTCCAATAAACCTAACTTGAGATCTTTGTATAGAATAACTTTGAGGTTGAATTTCAATCACTAATTGTATCTGATTGATAAATCCTTGAAATTTAGATCTTGTGCCATCAAACTTTTCAAGTAAACTAATTTTTGGTTCTCTAATATTTGAACTATGCTCCATCATAGGTGAGGTAGTATGGTTTGGTGTAGATATTGACGCAGCTCCAACCATCTCTATATCTTCACTTCCTGCTAATCTTGTTACTCTTTATAGTAGTAAATTGAGTTGATGCAGTGCAAGTATTAGCTCTCTTATTTGTTCTTGTATTTGTGCCATTGCACTCTTTATTTCCACAAGCTCTATCATGATAATACAATAGGAAGGAAGGTATCTACTTTCACTTCAAGAAATGTAGAATAATACACTCAAAAGAAAAAAATTCTAGAAACAATATTATTTTAGAAGTGGATACTCTACAACTTCAAATATGCTTATGTCTTATCAAGAGAAAGGAATAATCCACTCTTAATCAAAAAAAGACAAAACTCTAATACTATATGTATATTCTTGTCAATCTGTCAATTACAAGAACTCGATGAAAGCAAATAAACTTACAAAACTTCTATTAAGAAGAATAACAAAATAAAAATAAGGAAGTATGTATATTAAAAGAAACTAGAATGGCTATTGATAAAAGATAAGAAAACTATAGACTCTTGAAACTGGACTAGAAGGAAGAAAGGAGTTGATAAGAGTAAAGAAGGCTTTATTCTTGTCTCTATTTATACTATCTATCTAAGAGCTACATGGCAATATTCTATAGGATCTCTTATACGTGTCTAATTTGCAAGACACATGTCAAACTTGCACAACAAGTTTCTCACATATGCGCCACATACTTGGCTTATTTCGCAAGCTATCAACACGTGCAATTGTCACGGACATACACATAGTTACCTATATAATTAAGTAGAACTAGATAAAAGTAGGTAAAAGTAGGTTAATTCTATAATATCTTATAGAGAAACTTCTTGGAAGCTTCATAGACGTTGCTTTGACCGTATAGGTGTCCATAGTTGATTTCTTGGTTAGAAACTTGGTCAACAAGTTAACCATGTGCCACACATGTTAATAGCTTGTTCTTCAAGCTAACTATGTGGCGCACATGTAAAAAACTTGCCTTGAAAGCTAAGGCAAGTGGCCTTCAAAGTCAACACATATTGGAGGTCCTATAGAACATCGCCACGTAGCTTCTAATTAGATAGTATATATAGAGACAAGAGTGAAGCCTTCTTCACTCTTGTCAACTCCTTTCTTGCTTCTAATCTAGTTTCAAGAGTCTCTAGTTGTCTTGTCTTTTGACAATAGCCATTCCAGTTTCTATTGAATACATATTTTCTTATTTCTATTTTATAAGAGAAGTCTCACTTGTCCATTTGATTATATCGAGTTCTTGTCCTTGACAGTTTGATAAGAATGATGATTTATTGTTCTTGTTTTGTGTTAGAAGTGAGTGGATTATCCCACTTCTATTCTTTGTATTTGAAGGTTGCGGACTACCCACCTTTGAATTGATTCTATTTGCTTTCTAAGCTTGATTTTTTCCTAAAAGAGAGTGGATCATCCCTCTTTATGGAAGATTTTTGTTTGATATTAGAGGTTGCGGATTATCCTCCTCTAATCCAAATTATAGATTTACAAAGTTGTCTAAGATGGAAGGAAAAATCATGGATGCTACACTTATCGAAAGCGAGAATAGATTTGCAACTATTGCAGATCTTCAGGAGCTTGTCAAGACTCTTAGAGTAGAAATTTCACGAATCACCAATGATAATCATGGAAGCGCTATTCCAATACCTATGGAGGAAGTCCAGAGCTTACGCCAAGAAGTTGTACAACTGAGAGAAGCAAGTAGATCAGCCTCCCAACCGAATCCAAGAAATCTTGCTTCTTTAAGTGTTAAAGAGGCAAATATTAGTATGCCCGAGAAATTTGATGGAACAAGATCAAAATTTCGAGGATTTTTGCAACAAGTCAAGCTTTATTTAAGGTTACACCCTTTCCAATATCTTGATGGATTTACCCAAGTTGGATTCATAGGTGCACTTCTATCTGGAAGTGCCCTTTCTTGGTTTGCACCTTTGATGGAAAAAGATTCAAGACTTCTTTACAATCTGAATTCATTCCTTGAAGTGTTTATGGCTACATTTGGAGAAAGCGACTGAGAGAGGGTAGCAGAGACCAAGCTTTTATCTTTACGACAAAGATCACGGTCAGCTACAACATATGCTGCTGAATTTCAAAATCTTGCTTGCGATGTAGAGTGGAATGACAAAGCCCTTATCAACCAATTTCGTTATGGATTGAAGGATAACGTCAAAGATTTGTTACTAACAATGCCAAAAGCTGAATCTTTGGAGGAATTTGTTGCTCAAGCAATTAAATGTGACAATTGATTATTTGAAAGGCGCCAGGAATATAAATTCAGTTGGAGAAGAACAAATCAATTGATGACAGCAACTCCTAAGTTTTCAGAAACTTATTTGGCTAAACCAGAACCAATGCAAATTGATGCGGTATGCTTTAAATCTCTTACTGAGCAGGAAAAGACTTGACGTCATCAAGAGGGTTTGTGCTTATATTATGGAGAATCTAAATACTTTTCGATATTGTCCGAAGTAGCAAATCCTGAAATGAGAAATATATGGGTACGCTAGAGAAGGCAGTAATAGGAAAACAAATTTCTCGGCCTGAAAGCCGAAATAGTCTGTTGGAATCGTATACAATGTCTGTGTAAAGGTCCTACTCTTGGACCCTTTCCTTGTTTCTGATAAAGTATTCGTGATGTTGAAAATCACAAGACTTTCTTTATTAGATTCGGGGCCTCGGCTGTTTAGCCAGAAGCGAAGACTTTGTCGAAAAACAGAAATAGTTTTAAATGTTAGAAGCACAATGTGGCGTAGAAGTCATAGATGGTCATTTGTTATCTTCTGGAGATGTCACCCATGAGACTATTCCTTTAGATGTAGCAATTAAAGGACATACTAGTGTAGTAATATTTAATGTGATTAGATCCCCTTCAAATCCGATTATTTTAGGATTATCGTGGTTAGAAAAATATAATCCTCAAATAGATTGGATTTCTCGTAACCTCGACTTTTCTTGTAGTTCAACCCAAGAATCCAGTAGTCAAGTAGAAATACATAAGTCTAGTATATCCAAATCCTTACTAATAGGTACGAAAGCTTTTATACATGCGGCAAAAGAAGGACCATCTTTTGTTATATATGCCACCTATTTCGGATACTGAGAAGACTACAAGTAATATTCCTAACCGGTATCAAGGTTTTCAAGATGTTTTTGAAAAAAAAAATGCAGATATTCTTCCACAGCATCGACCTTATGATTCCTCAATCGACCTTCAAGCAGGAGCTCAACCACCATTTGGACCAATCTATAATTTATCGCAGAACGAGCTGATTGTATTGAAGGAATATATTAATGAGAACTTGGCTAAGAACTTCATACGCCATTGGAAATCTCCAACAGAAGCTCCTATCTTATTTATAAAGAAAAAAGACGGATCCTTATGGATGTGCGTAGATTATTGAGGGCTTAATAAGATTATCATGAAGAACAGGTATCTTTTACCTCTGATTTCAGGACTTCTTGATCAACTCAGCCAAGCAAAGATCTATACAAAAATAGATCTACGAGGAGCATATAATTTGGTCCGCATCAAAGAAGGTGACGAATGGAAGACTACATTTTGAACTAGGTATGGACATTTTGAATATAATGTCATGCCGTTTGGACTCACAAATGCACCAGCTGCTTTTCAACATCTTATGAATGACATTTTTCATGAATTTCTTGATGATTTTGTTGTCTGCTATTTAGACAACATTCTAATCTATTCTAAGAATGCAGAAGAACATGAATTTCATGTTTGTCGTGTGTTACAAAAACTTAGAGATACAGGATTATATGCCAAGATGGAAAAGTGTGTATTTCACACTACTCAAGTTGACTTCCTAGGATACATCATTTCTAATAACGGCTTAATGATGGATCTTAAGAAAGTTCAAACAATTATGGACTGGAAAATTCCAAGGACAATAAAAGATGTACAGTGTTTTTTGAGATTTGCCAATTATTATCGGACCTTCATTAAGAACTTTTCTCAAGTTGCAGCTCCATTGACATGCTTAACTTGTAAAGAAAAACTTGAATGGAGCAAGGAAACAGAAGTATCATTTGAAGCTTTGAAGACAACTTTTACTTCTGCACTAATCTTGTATCGCGTCGACTTTTCTAAAGCATTCTTTATGGAAATAGATGCATCAGATTTTGTATTGGGTGCCATATTGTCACAAATGGGAACAAATGACAAACTTCATTCAATAGCTTTTCATTCAAAAAAGTTTTCAGCAGCCGAGATTAATTATGAGATCCACGACAAAGAACTTCTTGCAATCGTGGACTCTTTTCAAAAATGATGTCATTATCTAGAAGGCGCCTCCCATCCAGTCACCGTATATACGGATCACAAGAATCTCGAGTATTTCATATCAACACGTGTTTTAAATCGTCGTCAAGCTTATTGGAGTATGTCTTTGTCAAGATTCGAGTTCATTATCACGTAGAGGCCAGGAAAACAACAAGGTTTGTCTGATGCCCTTTCTAGACATTCTTATCTTGCTCCAAAAGAAAGAGATGCAGCTTTTGATCAACAAAGAACGACCCTCTTGAAGCCAGAACAATTTTATCTTTGAGCAATCAAATCAACATTGACCGTTGATTCGAATTTTCTCAAAAAAATCCAGTCAAGTATGTCCTCAGACCCTCTTGTTCATGATATTAAGAACAATTCATCTAAGTCTTATGATACTTCCAAATTCAAATTCAAGAACAATCTACTCTACTTTGAAGGACGCTTGTATATTCCAAAAGGCGAAGCACGACTACGTGCTCTTGAAGCTCGTCACAATTTTCCCACAGCAAGACATTTTGGGTACAACAAGACTTTGGAACTAATATCAAGAGATTTTTGGTGGCCTCAAATGTGGAAGGCAGTTAAGGAGTTTGTACAATCATGCGATGTCTATTCAAGATCAAAAATCCCTCGTCATCGACCTTACGGACTTCTCCAACTACTACTTATACCAGAACAACCATGGTCTTCTATCTCTATGGATTTTATCACAGATCTACCAATTTCAAATTCATATGATTCCATATTCGTGATTGTAGATCGGTTCACCAAGATGGCACACTTTGTACCATGTACAAAATCTATCACAGGTGAAGAAACAGCTAAGCTCTTTCTTGACAACATCTATCGCCATCATGGATTGCCAAGGGATATTATATCAGATAGAGGAACGCAATTTGTATCCAAATTTTGGAGAACCCTGTTCAAGATATTGAAGGTGGATATAAAACTATCTTCAGCCTTCCATCCTCAAACAGATGGTCAAACGGAACGAGTGAACCAAGTCTTGGAGCAATATTTGAGGTGTACCATCAATTACCATCAAGACGATTGGACAACTCTTTTGCCATTGGCAGAGTTTGCTTATAATAATTTGGTACATTCTTCTACTCAACAAACACCTTTCTTTGCCAATTATGGTTATCACCCACGACTTGATATTTTTGACTTTTCAAAAGCTGATAATCCTGCGGCAAAAGATTTGGCAAATCAGTTGGCAGAGCTACATGCAACAATGAAGGTGCGATTAAAAGAAGCTCAGGAACGACAAAAGACCAATGCAAATGTCTATCGCAAGCAACAACCTCAATTCCATGTTGGTGATAAGGTATGGCTACTTCGTCAAAATATCAAGACTGTTTGTCCTTGTGATAAGTTGGACTATCGTAGGCTTGGACCATTCTCAACTTGTGAATAAGTCAATCCAGTCGCTTATCAATTAAAGCTACCGGAGTCTATGAAGATTCATCCTGTATTCCATGTGTCTCTACTTAAGCCATATAAGACAACAAATATACAAGGAAGAAAACAAATGCCACCGCCTCCTATAGAAGTGAATAACAATGAAGAATTTGAGATGGAAGAAGTCTTAGATTCGAGGCGGCGCCAAAATATGTTGGAATATCTTATTCATTGGCGCGGATATAATATTAGTGAGCGCACATGAGAACCAACAAAGAATCTTGCAAATGCAGCAAGGAAGGTGGAGACCTTTTATCAACGACATCTATCAAAATCAAGATGAAGACCTCTCCTATAAAAGAAACAAGATCTAGGCAAGATAACATTCAACTTTCTAACCTTGTTTGTAACTACTTTGTATTTGTAGCATTGAGAAAATAGAGAACCAACAACCAGCGGATTCGACTCAAGAGCCTTCATTTGCTGACTTGCCGGATGAGACGTTGCGATTGTCACAACCTTCAAGACGATGCAACCAAGATGAAGATCTTCAAGAACGACATGTTCTTCTTTGAATAGATGGCGAGATACAACGTGTTTGGTATCACGACCTTGGAAGAGACTCTTGATGTTTGGTGATTTTATTGGAGGTAGGAACAACTCTTGATGGTGTTCCAAACGTGTTATTCGAAGGAAGTTATGAAGGTCACAACAATGATCAAATAACAAGGTGGTCCTCCCGCCCCGGAATGGGACATTATCGATGGCTGAGAGGACCCATTAATTACCTTCAAATAGAACAAAGATCAGAGTATGTGGCAAATACAATCCGGCGCATCTTAGACTTCTTCAACATCTAACCACCGCTCCTCATGGAACTTGTGCCTAAAAGGAGGGATAATGTCACGGACATACACATAGTTACCTATATAATTAAATAGAACTAGATAAAAGTAGGTAAAAGTAGATTAATTCTATAATATCTTCTAGAAAAACTTCCTGGAAGCTTCATAGATGCTGCTTTGACCGTATAGGTGTCTATAGTTGATTTCTTGGTTAGAAACTTTGTCAACAAGTTAACCATGTGCCACACATGTTAATAGCTTGTTCTTCAAGCTAATTACGTGGCGCACATGTAAAAAACTTGCCTTGCAAGCTAAGGCAAGTGGCCTTCAAAGTCAACACATATTGGAGGTCCTATAGAACATCGCCACGTAGTTTCTAATTAGATAGTATATATATAGAGACAAGAGTGAAGCCTTCTTCGCTCTTGTCAACTCTTTTCTTGCTTCTAATCTAGTTTCAAGAGTCTCTAGTTGTCTTGTCTTTTGGCAATAGCCATTCCAGTTTCTATTGAATACATATTTTCTTATTTCTATTTTATAAGAAAAGTCTCACTTGTCCATTTGATTTCATCGAGTTCTTGTCCTTCACAACAATACATAGCTAACTTGTTCTATAAGCTACCAACATATGTGCCATGTGACTAACTTGTTGATCAAATTTCTAACCTACCAATCACCTATAGACATATATAAAGGTGATTCCACATCTATAAAGCTTCTAGGAAGCTTGTCTATTAGATATTATCAAATCAACTTGTTTTATCTACTTCTATTGGTCTATATTAATTAGATAATTACTAGAATAATTCTTATGTCCGTGACAACATCTAGGTTCTATATAATTTAAATGTCATAAACAAACTAGGAAAAACAAACCAAAACAAAGTTTCTTACATCCATTCTTATAAATTATTTTATTAACTATTAGAATTTACAAACATATTATATATTTTGATTGTTTTTTTTATATTGTAAGAAATTACAGTATAAGAATGGTACAACTTCATGTAAGAGTGATCCTTATTAATAATAATATTAAGAAAAATTATTTTCTAGGATGACAAAGAGTCCAAGATTTTTTTCTTTTTTTTTATTTTTTCATACAAAAGTTGTTTAGAAAATTATCTACTATAACATTTAACAATAAATGTCATATTATAAAAAAGGCTCTTTGCAATTAAATCAAACCAATTTGAAAAAGAATTCATCTTGTTGCATCTTCAATCAATTTAGCACTTATTAATAAAGATTTATAAATATATAATATCTCTCTAATCAATCTGAGCTAAATATTTGAAATAAGGTTTAGAATTTAAAATTAAAAGATCAAAGATTTTATCTATATCCTATATCCATATTTATAAGAGAGATTGAAAATCTACTTTTCTCGTATCTTCCTCTAAAATTCTATCCTCTAATTCTTCGCTCTAATTCTTGGATTTTAATTGTTAGGAATGTAAGATAGTAGATTAGTATAGAGACAAGGAAAAGATTACAAAATTAGAATGATTTCAAAAACAAAGAATTAGATAGACAAGAACAAAGAATTAGATGATTGATAAGAATAAAGAACTAGATTGATATAGAAAAATAAGACAACACTTTAAATTGCTTTAAAATTTATGTTGGCAAGACTAAGGTGTATCTTAATCTTGCTTCTTATTTATATTATAAGACCTATGTCCTATTAAACCTTCTAAAAATATCTTAAAAGATTTTAAAAAATTGAAGAAGATTTTAGAAGACTAATGCAAGTTTGAAAATATTAAAAAAATTTTAGAAGATTTTAAAAGACTATATGTCATGGACATAAGATTTATTTTAGTAATTACCTAATTAATATAAACCAATAGAAGTAGGTAAAATAAGTTGATTTGATAATATCTGATAGAAAAGCTTCTTAAAAGCTTCATAGATGCAGAATCACCTTTATACATATCTATAGGTGATTGGTAGGTTAGCAACTTGGTCAACAAGCTAGCCACATGGTGCACACGTTGGTAGCTTATGGAACAAGCTAGCCATGTGTCACACATATTGGTAGCTTGCGGAATAAGCCAAGTATGTGGTGCATATGTGAGAAACTTGTTGTGCAAGTTTGACATGTGTCTTGCAAATTAGACACGTATAAGAGATCCTATAGAATATTGCCATGTAGCTCTTAGATAGATAGTATAAATAGAGACAAGAATAAAGCCTTCTTTACTCTTATCAACTCCTTTCTTCTTTCTAGTCCAGTTTCAAGAGTCTATAGTTTTTTTATCTTGTAGCAATAGCTATTCTAGTTTCTTTTAATATACATGCTTCCTTATTTCTATTTTGTTATTCTTCTTAATAGAAGTTTCGTAAGTTTATTTGCTTTCATCGAGTTCTTATCCTTAACAGATTGACAAGAGTGCACATACACTATCAGAGCTTTGTTTTTTCTTGATTAAGAGTGGATTATTCCTTTCTCTTGATAAGATATAAGCATATTAGAAGTTGTAGAGTATCCACTTCTAAACTGATATTGTTTCTAGAATTTTTTTCTTTTGAGTGTATTATTCTATATTTCTTGAAGTGAAAGTAGATACCTTCTTTCCTATTGTATTATCATGGCAGAGCTTATGAAAATGAAGAGTGCAATGGCACAAATATAAGAACAAATGAGAAAGCTAATGCTTGCATTGGATCAACTCAGTTTACCACCACAATGAGCAACAAGATTAGTAGGAAGTAAAGATATAGATATGGTTGAAGCTGCGTCAATATCTACATCAAATTATATTACCTCACTTATGATGGAACACCATTCAAACATTAGAGAATCAAAAATTAGTTTACTTGAGAAGTTTAATGGTACAAGATCTAAGTTTCGAGGATTCGTAAATCAGGTACAATTAGCGATTGAACTTCAACCTTAGAATTATCCTATACAAAGATCTCAAGTTAGCTTTATTGGAACGTTACTTTTGAGTTTTGCTTTATGATAATTTTCATCTTTTTTTGAACAACGTGATCCAATATTGTATAATTTGGAGGCATTTTTAGTAGAATTTTGATCTATATATGGAGAACATGATGCAATCCATGTTGCAACCAACAAGATTTGTATCCTATGACAAGGCAATCGATTAATGATGTTATACGCCTCACAATTTTAACAACTAGTAATTGATATTAAGTGGGATGATGCTGCATTCATCAGCCAATTTTTCTATGAATTACAATATGAGGTAAAAAAATTAATGCTCAATTTATCTGATCCTCAAACATTGAGTCAAACAATTGATTTTGTTGTAAGATATGACAATCGACTTTTTGAGTTTCAATCCAAGAGTCATACAAGGGAGCCTCAATGTTATTATTCAATAGCAATATCAACGTCCTCACAAAACATAATATGGAAAGAAAGGGGAATATACTCCTCTTGCTAGACCTAGGATTTGGACAGTTTTGAATGGTGAATTTTTAAAGATAGCTCCAAGGATATAAAAGAATTTGTAATGAAAATTGAAGTGTGTGTTCTTCAAGTTTTGAGGATTCTAGAACCTATTCACTTACTTGTATTGGAATTGTGAACAAAAAATTATGCTTGTTTTAGTAGAATGAGGTCTGCTGCTATCCAAAAGTGACGGCAGAAACTTCGATCTGCCATTGCAAGTTTGATTTCAAGTCTTTCTTAGTGAAATTTAGAGAAAGTGTGTAAAATTATGCTAGCTTTCTATCAAGACATTTCTTGCAGTATTTGGAGTTGGAGAAGAAAAGTTGTGAGCTTGAGAGTGGAATAGGGTTTACTGCCACCCAATAAAGAGGGGCAGAGACTTTGTTCAACCACCTAAGTCGTACAATATCTTCAATCTTTTTGATATTTTAGATACCTATAGTAGCTTGTGTAAGCTTTCCATAAAAACAAAAATCAATACATTTGGAGCTTTTATGAAAGTTTTATGAGCCGTGAATTGTCAAGAGAGAAAATTGTTGCTAGGGCTTGAAGAGTAGAATCAACTAGCTACAAAATCTGAAGTTTGAGAGGCATGCATGCAAAATTTTAGAATAAGTTAGATGATAGAATGAGCTTTCTAAAAAGCTATTGCATGCCTAATTTGGAGAAGGAAAGTAATCACAACAAAGGCTGAAGTGAAGAGGAGCTTTGTTGCCTTTGCATTTGTTGGGAAATTTTGGTGCCTATTTCTTTTAGCCATAACTTTTAAACGATAAGTTATCAATTTGTGAAATTTTGATGTGTTTTATAATAGACCATTGGCTTTCCATAGGCTATAAGCATGCTTAATTTGAACTTTTGATGAATTTTTAGTGATTTATTTAATTTCACCTTGTTGTATAACTTGTATTCCTCATATGCGGTTGTATTTTGAGGTATACTTGAGTATATACACACTTTTCTTATATCTTTTATACAAGTATATATACTTGTATTTATATCAAGTATTTATATAAGTATTTTATAAATATTATATATAATATTATATAAATATTTGTACAAGTATTATACCAAGGATTATATACTATTTTATACAAGTGCTTATATAAGTATTTGTATAAGTATTATACAAGTATTTATATAAGTATTATTTAAGGATTTATACTTTATATTTGTACAAGTCTTGTACAAATATAATACAAGTATAATTTGAAAGCTTGAACAAATATTATGCAAGTATAGAAGATACTTGTACGGCTTCCTCTCATGTTTCCTATTAGTTCTAGTAGCAGCTAGGAACCCGGCGTTTTCCCAAGGCAAATTCTCTCTATCCAATACCGTGCAGTTGGAACCTTGTACAATTCCTAGTGAAAGTCCTATTCTCTCCTCAAAACCCTCTCTTTATTTTATAATAGATATATATTTAGGACCAAAAAACTACAGAGCCTCTGCCTTATTAGATTCAGGAGCCTCAGCATGCTTTTTAGATGAACAATTTATTAAAAATCATAAAATACGTTTAGTATAGAAAACTAAATCCATACATATAGAAGTCATAGATAGTCGTCTATTGTCTTCTAGAGATGTCACTCATGAAATCTATTCTATAAAGATAGCAATAGATGGTCATAATAGCTACGTAACGTTTAACATAATTAAATCTTTGTCTAATCTAATTATTTTAGATTTATCATGGCTAGAGAAATATAACCCTCAAATAGATTGGAATTCTCGTAGACTTGAATTTTTTCAAAATATTATTAAACATCATGCCAACCAAATGAAAAGCTATAAGTCTAGTATAATAAAATCTATATTTATAGGTGCAAAAGCTTTTATATACGCAGCAAAAGAAGGATCAACTTTTGCTATTTATGCCACACTTATTTTTTATAGTGAAAAGACTTTAAATAGCATTCTAAGCCAATATTTAGATTATCAAGATGTTTTTAAGAAATAAAATGTAGATATTCTTTTGAAGCATTGTTTATATGATTGTTCAATCAACCTCAAGGAAAGAACTTAGCTACCATTTCGACCAATCTACAGTTTATCACAAAATGAATTGGTTAAAATCAAGGTGTATATTGATGAGAATTTGGCCAAGAATTTCATACGCTATTCAAAATCTCTAGCACAAGTTCCAATTCTATTTGTAAAGAAAAAAGATGGATCATTGCGAATGTGTGTTGACTATCGAAGACTCAACAAGATCACAATCAAGAACAGATATCCATTACCTTTGATATCAGGATTCCTTGACCAGTTAAATCAAGCTAAGATCTACACAAGTATAGATCTAAGAGGAGCATACAATCTAGTATGCATCAAAGAAGGAGATGAATGGAAAATTGCATTTCAAACTAGGTACGGACATTTTGAATATAATGTCATGCCTTTTGGACTTACGAATGCACTAGCTGCTTTTCAACATCTCATGAATGATGTTTTTCATGAGTTCCTAGATAATTTTGTCATCTCCTACCTACACAATATATTGATCTATTCTAAGAACGTAGAAGAACATGAAGCACATGTTTGTCAAGTATTACAAAAACTTAGAGATGCGGGATTGTACGCCAAGATGGAAAAGTGTATATTTCACACTATTCAAGTTGATTTCTTAAGATACATCATTTCAAATGATGGTCTCATAATGGATCCTAAGAAAGTCTAAACAATCATGAAATAGAAGATTCCAAACACGGTAAGAGATGTCCAATGTTTTTTGAGATTTGTCAATTATTATCAAATCTTCATCAAAGACTTCTCTCAAGTTGCAGCTCTACTTATACATTTGACTTATAAAAACAAACTCCAATGGAATCAAGAAGCGGAAGCAGCATTTGAAATTTTAAAGACATTGTTTGTTTTTGCACCAATCTTGCATCATGTTGACTTTTTCAAGGTGTTTTTTATGGAAACAGAAGCATCAAACTTTGCCTTGGATGCGATTTTGTCACAAATAGGAATTAGATGACAAACTTCATCCAGTAGCTTTTCATTCAAGAAAATTCTCAGCAACCAAGATCAATTATGAGATCCACAACAAAGAACTTCTTGCAATCATGGATTCCTTTCAAGAATGGCATCATTATCTACAAGGTGCTTCTAGTCCAATCATCGTATATACGGATCGCAAGAACCTCAAATATTTTATGTCGGCATGCATCTTGAATCATGATCAAGCTCATTGGAATATGTGTTTGTCAAGATTCGAATTCATTATCACTTATCGGCTAGAAAAATATCAAGGTTTGTCTAATGTCCTTTCTAGATGTTTTTATTTTGCACTAAAAGAAAGAGATGCAGCTTTTGTGCAACAAAGAACAGTCCTCTTGAAATTGGAGCAATTTCATCTTCGAGCAATGAAATCAACATTGACTGTTGATTCAACTTTTTTCAAGCAAATTCAGTCAAGTATGTCCTCAGACCCTCTTGTTCATGATATCAAGAATAATTCTTCCAAGTCTCATGATTCTTCTAAATTCAAGTTCAAGAACAATCTACTATATTTCAAAGGACGCCTATATGTTCCAGAAGGAGAAGCACTTGTCGTGTTGTGGTTTGGCTACTATATACAAAAAATTATATATGTATATTTAATGTACAATTTACTACTTAGCTAAATGAAAGTCATATCAGTGGATTTTTATTGGTTATAGGATGTAATTAGGTTGCTAGTTTAGAAAGGATCTATTAAAAGGATTATTATTAAGATTTATACAATCTTTTTTTTTTTTTAGTAGTGACTTTTGAAGTTAATTTTATATTGATAGTAACTTGTATATATTTTAAGTCACCTATGTTAGACATTGGTGATCCTTAAGATCTTATTTACTTCTTTTATTTGGTGCTTAAAGCACCAAGTATGTAAATCTTATAAAAAGAAGGGTTAGAAAAGGGTTTTTAATATAAAAAGGGTAGTTTGGCCATCCATGTGGATGAATAGAGGGGGATGATAGAAATCTCTATTCTAATTGGCCAAAAATCATACCCAATGGACTTCAAGGAGGCTGCCCGAGGGTTAATTAGGAGTTAGGGTTTTTTTTTTGGAGGGAAGTCGAACATGAGAGGCTAGGATCATAAGGTTTAGGTTTTTGGATCTGGTTTAGGTGCAAATTTTGTGTGATTTGCACTTTTTATGAAGAAGTTATAGGCGTTCAAAGTTAAAGTGTTGATTTTGGACCTACTATCACTCTTTTGAGTATAACTCAGGCATACAAATAGCAATCAAGGATCGGAAATTAGGGTTGGAGAGAGCACTTTTATGGCTACACTTTTCATGTGTGGCTTGAAAAAATTTAAGCTAGGATAAAGGAGATATTGGGAGTTGAAGTTAGTGCTTACAACCTTAAGGGTAGTAAGTGACCCGCTTACATAGTAGTTACATTTTGAGCTATATCTTAGGCAATTTCATAGATTTTTGGCTCAAAATTTTCAGGAGTGTATATGTTTATGTCACAAGACTATGTGCAAAAATTTTGTGGCATTAGAATTTTGGGTTTGTGAGATATAAGGAAAATACTGCTCGGGTGTCTCTTAGCTAGGATTTTAAGCATCTGCTAGGGATTTTAAGATATCAAACAATTGGAAACGAATTTATGATTTATTTTTTTCTTAAGTGAAACTTAAGAAAATTATCTACACTTTGATCTAAATTTTATAGAAACTAAATGTTGGATCAAGAGTTATTCGACTCTAAAATTCAATAAGAAATAAGTCGTTGCGGGTGAATAAAGTTTTGAAGGGTTTTTGTGGAAATTTGAACCCTTTTTGTACAAACTTATTTGAATACAAGAGGGTTTACATATATAACTTCTCTTTTGTGAGATTTTTATATTATTTGTCCTTTTTATTGAAGACAAACCACCTATTGGATTTTTGCCATCAAATTTCAAATAAACTCTCCACAACCAGGTACCCAGTGTATTCCCAGATAGAAGGCCACGTCATATGATAACGTTTATATATTCTTCAAGCACGTTGTGATTTTCTAGCGGCAGGACATTTTGGATACAACAAGACTTTGGAACTTATATCAAGAGATTTTTAGTCGCCTCAAATATGGAAGGTAGTGAAAGACTTTGTACAATCATGTAATATCTACTCAAGATCAAAGACTCCTTGTCATCGACATTTTGAACTTCTTCAGCCATTACCTATTCCAAAACAATCATGGTCTTCTGTTTCTATGGATTTCATCACAAATCTTCTAAGCTCAAGATCTTATGACTCTATATTTGTGATAATAGATTGGTTCTCCAAGATGGTACATTTTGTACCATGCACAAAATCTATCACATGTGAAGAAATAGCTAAGCTTTTCATTGATAATATCTATCGCTATCATGGATTATCTAAGGATATTATATCAAATAGGGGAACTCAATTTGTGTCAAGATTTTGGAGAACCCTTTTCAAGATCTTAAAAGTGGACATAAAGTTATCTTAAATAAATTTTAATAAAATCTAAATAAAATCCAATAAAATCCTAAATAAATCTTAATAAAATCTTAATTGAATCTAATAGTAAATTTAAAATCTCAATAATTATTTAATTAAATAGTAATCTTCTTTTAAAATTTTCATATTTTTTGATTTATCAATTAAAAATAAGCATATAAAATTTGAAAAAATTTAAATTTATAGATTAAGAAAAAAAATTCCTAATCTACTTAAATATCAGTTATTCTTTTTTCTAACCTGGATGTGAACCTTCTAGTATCAATAGCTACTTTTTATATTATTTATATATTAAATTTTTATTTTTAGATTTACTACAAAATTTATAAAAAATTTTAAAATATAAATCTACTTTATTTCTCAATAATCAAAGTCTTCTAAATAGAACCTTGACTTTGTATAGCTCTTTCAAAATAATTGCAAATTCAAAAATCTTATTAGTAATATTTCAAAAAATCCTATCAAGTTTGTTTTCCAATCTCACTCTCTAATCAATAAAAGAACCCTGTTTTTATCATAAGTGCATAGTTTTTTGCCTTGGAATCTAATTTCTATCTTAATTCACAATTGGCCTTTCTTAAATATTAATCTAAAATTTTTTTGAATAATTTTTATTAAAAACTATTCTTTGCTTTAATCTAAAGATGTATATTATATTATTTTTATTAATCTATCTTTTTTTATCTTGTTTATATTCCTATAAAACAAATGAAAGCCATTTTAACAAAAAGGTAGCATTAATACTAAATATTTTTATCACCTATCTATTTTTTATTTATATTTTTTAAAGAAATTTTGTCGCTAAGTCTTCAATTAAACTCTTCTATAATACTTGTCTTCTTTTGCTCTTTCATCCTATAGCCATGTCATAACATAACATTATGTAGCAAAAATCTTCTATTTTTTAAGAAAAAACATGTCCTATACTATTTGCCAACTTTTCTTGTTGTTTTATTATACCAATCTATTCAAACTCTCAAAAATTCAAAATCTTTATTTTATTAGATTTAAGAGTTGTAAGTCATCAAATTGACTTATTAATTGTTTTATGACAAAAGAATGTATTTAGAATACAAAATTATAATTTATAGGTGAAGATGTGTATAAAAGATGCTAAATAAAAAAAAATAGTATTAGTAGAAAAGAAATGGAGTCTTAGTAAGGCTTGGAGATAATTATCTTAGTTGATTTAGTATTTTTACTTATTATTAAGTATTAATGGTTAATTATTGAGATGAATATCTATATTGGCCTCTTATCTACATGTATTATTTATAAAAATCTTATCAATGATTAATTATTAATTAAAAGAAGCATGAAAAAGATCCTCATCTTTTTTTAATTAATTATATAAAAAATAGAATTTTTATTGGATTTAAATTAATTTTAACATTATATTAAATAAAAAAGATAAAAAAAATCTAGCTTTAAATGGATACTAATAGTATAGAAATATTATAAGATTTTTTAAAATTTATATAGAATTTATTTAGAATTTATTTAAAAATTTTAAGAAATTTTTAGAAAAGATTTTAGGACATTGGTAAAAATGAGTTTTACCACCTTGGGAGCCATTATGAAGAAATAGAGCAAGATTTGAAGGACATACAAGGTTCTTAGGCTAATTAGATATATTAAATACCATATTGAAGTCAAAAATATAAAAATATTAATTCTACTAGTAGAAAATAGAAAGACCAGCAACTACTCTAATCTTTGTAGAAAAAAAGGTGCAGAAGTCCCATATTGATTGTGATACCTTAGATGTAGGTAGAAATATAAGACTAGGGCCTCGAGGCCTCTCTAAGACACCTTATATATTACATGTGAGCCTGGGTGAGGCTCAAACCCTTGATCTATAAGTAAGTTATCTTTGAAGTAAAATATTTTAACTTAATTTTTTAATTATTCACTTCCTATCTTTAAACTTTCATAACTTACTCATAGTAATTTGGATCTATATGTTTCTTATGTCATTAGAAAGATAATAAAATTATCTATTTAAAAATATATTTTTTATTTTTTATTTTTATATTTTATTAAGAAAAAACATAGTAAATAAACTATGACCTAATTTTATATTGTATAATTGCTTAATTTCATTTATTTCACTTATTTTGTATTTTTTCTTCTTTTTTTCTTGCTATTTGCTTCCTTCACATCATACTACCAATTACAAGCAATTCTTATCTGAGGCCATCTTATAATTTAAGTTGAAAGGTGAAATTTACTCTCATATTTTGATACATTTGCTCAGAGATGGTACTTCTAATAGTATGTGTGAAGTATGAAGTTGCTTGTTGTGATTGATCTTACTTGGTTTTGTTGAATAAGTAATTCAAGTAGGTCTTCATCATTAGTAAGTATTCTATATTTTTTTCTTATTAGTATTAATAAAGTATTTTAAATTCTCACTTTATAAGATAGACAATGATTTCATTGTTGAATTAAATATTAATTGTTCTTGCATTTTTATCAATCAATTTTTACGTGTTACATCTTTTAAAATAAAACTTTTTGAGATTATTTATCTTAATATTGGATTTTTAAAAAGCTATTACACATTCAAACTGGAGTTGATTTAAATTTTTAGTGAATTTTAGATTAGAAAGAGATCCATTGCCTTGGTAGTTTTATATACTTCATGTTTTAAAAGGCATTTTTTAGTGCTTAATAACTAATTAATAGTAGAAATTTTTGAACATAAGCACCTTAAAGTTGAGTTTTAGTTGTAAAAATTTCAATACTATTGAATCAAAATTAAATTTGTGGCGATTTTTGGAATGGAGAGAGGTTGTTGCCTTAAACCAGATACAATTGAGGGTAGTGATTTCTATCTCTTCTAACATTTACATTGTTGATTTTATATTATACTTTAAAATTTTATATTTAATTTTTTTTAATTATATTAAAATATAATAAAAATTAAAATTTAAAAAATTTAAAAAATTACAAATAATAAATTAAAAATAAAATAGAAATAGAAATAGAAATAGAAATATTAATTTAAAATAAATAAATAATTCATTAATAAAAATAAATTTAATTAATATTTTTAATATGTTTTTATTTTTTATTTTTATTTTTATTTTTATTGTTTTATCTTATTTTTTATTTTTTTTTCTTTTTTATTTTTATTTATATTTTTACTTATATTTTTATTTTTATTTATCTTTTATCTTCATTTTTTTATTTAATTTTTACTCTTGCTTTTATTTATTAATATTATTTCTTTTTTAACATGTATGATAAGTTTTATATATTGAAGTAAGTTTAATATATTTTTTTATTTATTCATCAAGTGATTTTTTATGTAATATTATTATTTTTAACCTTAAATAATATTTTATTATTTTAATATTAGTATTAGCAATATTTGGTGGCCTCTTTAGGTTGGTTATTATTTCTAAAGTATAAGAAGTAGAACTTGCCTTCAAGATTTCATTACTTCTTTCTTTGTAATTTTCTAATTGAGGATCCATATTTAGTGGTTGAGGGATTTAATCACCTTTTCTACCCCTTGTATCCCTTCTTTTCACAAGTGAAGAAGGATTGAATGGATAAGCAATCCTTCTTCTTTTCTTATAAATTTCATATTGGTAGCAATTTTCTAGTGATAAAGGAATTTAATCATCCCTTTTACCTGTCATATTATAAGTATAGGATAGAAAAGAATTCTCCAACAATAGATTAGAGAATTTATTCTATAAAAAAATAAGAAGAATACTGACAAGAAAAAGAATTTAAAAAAATAAAAAATAAAAATAAAAAAAAAACTTATTTAAGATTCTATATTTCTAAGATAAGTCATTTTTAAAGTAATTTTGTAAATTTTTGATTTATTAAAATTAATACAAATTATAGAATGATGGATAAGGAAAAAAAATGAAAAGAAGTGGCACTTGAGGAGCTAATATCATGGACATACTTCAAGTCACCACATTCTAGAATCCTTTGTAGTCTTTTAAAATCTCCTATAGTCTTTTAGAATCTTCTATAGTTTTTTTAGAATCTTTTAGAATCTTTTAGAATCTTCTTTAATCTTCTAGAATCTTCTATAATATTTTAGAAGCTTCTTTAATCTTCTATAATATTCTAAAACCTTCTAGAATATTCTTTAGTCTTTTAGAACCTCTTGTAGCCTTTTAAAATCTTCTAGAATCTTCTTTAGTCTTTTTGAACTTGCCTTAGTCTTCTAAAATCTTCTTTAATTTTTTAAAATCTTCCAAGATACTCTTAGAAGGTTCATTAGGATATAGATCTTATAATATAAATAGAAGGCAATATCAAGATATACCTCACTCTTGCCAATACAAGTCTTGGAATAACCCAAAGTGTTGTCTTGTTTCTTCATATCAATTTAGTTTCTTGATCTTATTAATCATCTAGTTCTTTGTTCTTAAAATCATTCTAATTTTGTATTCTTTTCCTTGTCTCTTTGCTAATCCAACATCTTATATTCTTCACAGTTTAACAAGACTCTTTAAGTAATCATATTAGACCTTTGATTTCTTAATAAAGAGTGGATTATCCCTCTTTTTGAAGATACTATTACATTCTTGAAGAATACAAATTACCTCCCTCTAGACTAATATGGTTATTTGTTATAATTTGATCTTTCTTTAGAAAGAGTGGATCATTTCTTTTCTAGCATATATCATTGTATTTTAGAGGTTGTGGATTAACCTCTTCTAAATTAATATTTTTTAGAAACATTCTTTTTTAGTATAAAAAATATTATACTAATAGCTTGTTGATTTTTTCTTTGTCAATGTGGAAGTAGATCAAATCATAGGAGATGCATCTTCATAAATAGAGAATAGAATGGCGGCTCTTATAGATCTTCAAGCTCTTTTGGATATTATATGAAAAAAAATGGTATTTTTTTGCAATCCAAAAAAAAATTGCAAATAGAGAAAGTATCTAAAGAAACTAAAGAAGAAATTCATAGTTTTCAATAAGATTTATCTTAGGATTTGACTTAGCATTTGATTTAGGATTTTATTTAGAATTTAATTAATTTGATTAAGATTTGACTAGAATTTCACTAGAATTTGATTAAAATTGATTAGAATTTGATTAATATTTTATTAGAATTTCATTAAAATTTCATTAAGATTTATTTAGGATTTGATTAAAATTTAATTAAAAAAATTTTAGAATATTTTTAGAATTGGCTAAGATTTGGTTAGGATTTCTTTAAGATTTTTTTATAATTTCATTAGGATTCTTTAAGATCTTTTTATAATTCATTTAGGATTTTATTAGGATTGTTAAGAATTCAATTGAGGTTTATTTAAGATTATATTAAACATGTTAGGTTCTTAATTAGAATCTAATAATTGGCATATAGCCATGGTGTATTTAGAGAATATTTGTCTTGCTGACATTGAAATAATCCATTGAAGCATCTTACAATTTCATTAATTATTTCATTAAGAATTTAAAGGTTAATCATAAATAATAATAGATCCTATATATCATCTTGTAATCTCCAATGAAACTCACTTATTAATGCATCTTCATTCCAATTGATATTATATGCTAATTGCTAAAATTCCAAAGCATAAACAAATGTAGAACATGTTTTCTATTGAAAGACTCAAATTTTAATTGTAGCAAAAAAAATCTTATCATATTTGCTAAATGCTTCAACAAATGCTACTAAAGATATTTTGAAGTTATGCAATATGAGAGAATTATTTTCAAACAATAAAATAAACAAAGAAAAAGCTTGATTTAAAAGCAAAGTTCTAACTACACTAACACAAGATGGTTTTGTAAAATAGTATTGAAATTAGAGTAAAGTAATAAATTGTACTTGATTTATAAAGCTAAGAAATTTTGAATGAGTTCCATCAATTTTTTTTTAGTATGCTAATTCTTGGTTCTTTTGTTGTTGATATTGAATTGTCATCTTAAATATATACATCTTCTAATGAAATAGACCTTGGTAATGGAATTTCTAAGATGACTTGTGGTAGCAGCTAAGATAGTTCTATTCTTTGACCATTATAAATGGTCATATAAAGTTCTTCATTTTGCTTAGACAAGATCTTTGTCTTAATTTTTAATACTTTGAGAGTATTTATAATTAAATCAAATTTAACTTATTTGAAATCCACCATATTGAATTCTTCACTTTTTCCATAGAAATAAAATAAAATAAAATAAAATAAAATAAATATATATAATTAATTTGTAGTCAAAATAAATAAAAAAATAAAAATAATATCAATCTAAAAGAAAATAATCTACAACCTCTAGAATGTTGTCATATTATATATTTTTTTATTTAAAAATGCACCTAGCACTTGATTATAGAAGATAAATTTATATTTTATAACTAATCAAGAATCTAACAACTTATTATGGACATAAGTTTTATTTTAATAATTGTTTAGGTAATATGGATAAGTAGAAGTAAGTAAAAATAGATTAATTTAATAATATCTTATAAAAAAGCTTCTTAGAAGCTTTATAGATGCATTTTTATCTTTATTCATATCTATAAGTGATTGATAGATTAGAAACTTCGCCAACAAGTTAGCCACATATTGTACATATTGATAGCTTGTAGAATAAGTTAATTATGTGGCGCACATATAGGAAACTTGTCTTATAAGTTTAACTTGTATCTTATAAATTGGACACATGTTGGAGGTCCTATAGAATATTGCCACATAGTTAATAGATAGATAGTATATATAGAGACAAGAGTGAAGCCTTCTTCATTCTTATCAATGTTTTTTTTGTTCTTAGTCTTGTTTCAAGAGTCTCTGCTCTTCTTATCTTTAGCAATAGCCATTTTAGTTTAATATTATCCTATCTTTGAATGATTTTTTATTCCTTTCAAGTGATACAAGAGTATTTTGATACTTTGGTTGCTTATATTTCATATCTTTAATATTTTGACAAGAGTCTAAATTCATTGTTCTTATTTTATATTTTAGAAGTGAATAGATTATTTCACTTTTGTTATTGTATTTGAAGATTATAGACTATCTACCTTTAAACTAATATTCTTTGCTTTTTAACTTAAATTTTTTTCTTAAAAAGAGTGGATCATCCTTCTTTGTGAAAATTTTTATTTGATATTAAAAGTTACAGATTATCCTCTTTTAATTTAAATTAAAGATTTATTAAGTTGTCTAAGATAGAAGGAAAAATTGTGGATGCTATACTTAATAAAAGTGATAATAGATTTATAACCATTGTAGATCTTCAAGATCTTTTCAATATTCTTAGGATAGAAATTTCATACATCAGTAATATTAGCCATAGAAATATTATTCTTATATCTATAAAAAAAGTTTAAAGGCTACACCAAGAAATTATACAATTATAGAAAGTAAGTAGATCAACCTCACAATTAAATCCAAGATGTATTGCTTTTACAACCATGAAGGAAGCAAAGATTAATATGTTTGAGAAGTTTGATAGAATAAAATTAAAATTTTGAGATTCTCTACAAAAAGTCAAGTTATATCTAAGATTGCATCCTTACCAATATTCTAATGGATTTACTCAAGTTGGATTTATAAGTGCACTTCTATCTGGAAGTGATCTTTTTTGATTTGCACCTTTGATGGAAAAGGATTCATAACTTCTTTATGATTTGATTTCATTCCTCAAAATGCTTACAATCACATTTGAAAAAAGTGATCAAGAAAGGATAGCAAAGATCAAGCTTTTATCTTTATGATAAGGATAACAATGTCGTATTGTGGTTCGGCTACCATGTGAAAAAATTGTACATATATATTTAATATACAATTCATTATATAGTTAAATGAAAGCTATAATAGTAGGTTTTATTGGTTATAGGATGTGGTTAGGTTGCTAGTTTAGAAGGGATCTATTAAAAGGATTATTATTGAGATTTATATAACCTTATTTCTTTTTTTTGATAGTGATTTTGAAGTTGGTTTTATATTGATAATAACTTATATATATCTTAAGTCACCTTTGTTAGACATTGGTGATCCTTAAAAATCTTAGTTTACTTCTTTTATTTGGTGCTTAAAGCACAAAGTATATAAATCTTATAAGAAGAAGGATTAGAAAAGGGTTTTTAGTATAAAAAAGATAGTTTGACCATCCATGTGGATGGATAGAGGTGGATGATAGAAATCTCTATTCTAATTGGCCAAAAATCATACCCAATGGGCTTCAAGGAGGGTGCCTGAGGGCTTATTAGAGATTAGGATTTGTTTTTTGGAGGAGGTCGAACATCAAAGGCTAGGATCAGCAAGTTTGGGTTTTTGGATATGGTTTTGGTGCAAATCTTGCACAATTTGGACTTTTTATGAAAGAGTTATAGGCACTCAAAGTTAGGGTGTTGAAATTCTATCTATTGTCACTCTATTAAGCATAACGCACGTGTACAAAGAGCAATAGACAATCGGCGATTAGGGTTGGAAAGAACACTTTTTGACTACACTTTTTAAATATAGCTTGATAAAATCCAAGTTGAGATGAAGGAGATATTGGAAGTTGAAATCAGTGCTTGTAAGCTAAGAGCAATAAGTGACCTTATTTAACTAGTGGTTATATTTTGAACTATATCTTAGGAAATTTGATAGATTTTTGGCTCAAAATTATTAGAAGTGTATACGTTTACGTCACAAGACTATATGTAAAAAACTTGTGGCATTAAAATTTTGGATTTGTGAGATATAAGGAAAATAGTACTCAAGTATCTCTGAGCTAGGGTTTTAAGCACCTGCTAGGGTTTTTGAGATATCAAACGATCAGAAGCAAATTTGCAATTGATTTTTTTTGTAATAAAGATTAAGAGTAAAATCTACTATTTATATAAGTTTGAAGAGGATTAAACAATTGGATCAGAATATATGAGTTTCTAAAGTTTGGAAAGAAAAACATCTTTTACAGAAAAAAATATTTTGAAGGGATTTTGTTGCAAATTTGGACTTTTGTTTATATTAAAAGGAATTTGAAAGCCAAGATTTCATAGAGGTATAAAAGATGGATATATAAAGCCATGATAAAATTTTGATATATAGATGAGTCTTTAAAAGATTCTTTAGAATTTTCTACATGTCATAGAAAAATCCTATGTATAAACCTACTTATAAATAAGAGGTTTTATCTATACAATATATATTTCTATATTGTTGTGTGTATTTTTTCTTCTTATTAAGGACAAATAACTTATTAGAGCTTGGCTAATAAGTTACAAATAGACTTTCTACAACCAAGTACCTAGTGTATTTCTAGATAGAAGTTTACGCCATATGACAACGGTCAGCCTCAATTTATATTGCCAAATTCCAAAATCTCACTTATGATGTGGAGTAGAATGACAAAATTTGTATCAATCAATTTTGTTATGGATTGAAAGATAACATCAAAGATTTATTACTAACAATGCCAAAAGCAGATTCTTTGAAATAATTTATTGCTCAAGTCATTATATGTAATAATTAATTATTTAAAAGATATCAAAAATATAGATTTGGCTAAAGAGAAACAAATCAATTAACAACAATAGCTCTTAAGTTTTTAAAAACTTATTTGTTTAAGTCAAAATCTATGCAAATTGATACAATATATTTTAAACCTCTCACCAAACAAAAGATTTGATGTTGTCAAGAGGGTCTGTACTTATATTGTAGAGAAGCAAAGCACACTACTCAAAATTTTCCAAAAAAGCAATACAACAATAAAATGAGGAGTATGGTTGTTAAAAAAGATAATGTTTTGAAAAAAAAAAAAATTCTAGCTACAATAGGAAGTGTTGTCAAGATAAAGAAAGTTTGGCACTAGACTTTTGATTGTGATTAATTTCTCAATCAAGTATTAAGATAGATAAAATTCTAAATTTATATAAAATTTCCTCTAAAAAAGGCCATTACATCAAATATACAAGCCTTAAGTATTCTAGAATCTCTAAAATGTAGCAAAATATACTAAATCCTTCATTAATCTTAAGAGGGATTTTTTTTAAACTTCAATAATATATATTGCTAAATTGGACCATCTACAAGTACTCAAATTTTATATAAAGTGCTGATATATTTTTAACAACTATTATAATAAATTTCAACTGTCAATTCATTGCTAATCTATAGATATTGCCAAAATCCTAACAATAGCTTCAAATCCTTATTTACAAACACCTACATGCTAAATTCTTCATATCTCACAAACTAAATATTCAAATGCCATGAAATTTTGATATATAGCTTTTTGACATAATAATTTATTTTTTAAAAAATATTTAGATAAAAATTCGTCTAGAAACTCAAGATATGGTGGAAATTATCACTATCAATGAAATGGTCTTATTATTGCCTTGGAATTCAGTCTATTGTCTTTAACATCTAATATCTCTTTCTTTCATACTCTAAATATAATAAATCTTCTATACAAGATATAGATCTTAAAATCATCTTTCTAATTATTCCTCTTGATTTCCAAAATCTCTTGTACAACTCCTTGTATCCTCAAAAGAGTGACAATAGATATAATTTGTATATCTTAATTTCAAGTGTCTACTCTTCCTTCATAAAAATTCCAAATCTCTTGATTTTTATATCAAAATTGTAATACAAAAAATAATCTTTCTAATCCTAGCCTTTGATTTTTGAATGCCCTCCCTAAAATTGCCAAAGTCCTTGTTTTCATTATAGATAGCTTGCTCAAAGCCTATTGGATATGACCATTGACTAATAGGAATGAAGATCATCTCTTGCATTCATTCATCCATATCTTTCTTTCATCCCTCCAAATAATCCTCTTAATAGCTTATTTTTTATCTTTGAGCTCCAATCTCCTCTCAAGACTTTGTACTAAATATTTAGATGCTATATAATTTAAATGTCATAATCAAAATAAGTAAAAATCAAAATAAAGTTTCATATACCAACTTTTTTTAATTTAATCTATTAATTATTCTAATACACCTCTAGACTTATGAATATATTATATATTTTGACTAGTTTTTACATATTATAAGCAATTACAATATAACATCATGCGGTTGGAATTATATGCAACATCTAGTAAAGATCTCATTTTTTCTTCAAATCTCTTGTCTTATTTTATAATAAATATATCTTTAGAACCTAGAAATTAAAAAATCTTTACATTATTAGATTTAAGAGCCTCAATTTATTTTATAGATAAAGATTTTGATAAAAAATAAAAAATATTTTTAGTTAAAAAAACTAAATCTATACATATAAAAATCATAGATGGTCGTTCATTGTCATTTGAAGATTTCATCCATAAAATTATTCCTTTAAATGTAGCAATAAAAAGATATAATAGCACAATAATATTTCATGAGATTAGATTTCCTTTCAATCTAGTTATTTTAGGATTATTGTCATTATAAAAGTATAATTCATAGATAAATTGGACTTCTTATAACCTTGATTTTTCTTGTATTTTAATCCAAAAATTTGTTAGTCAAGTAAAAATATATAAGTCTACTACATCCAAACCATTTCTAATAGGTACAAAAGCTTTTGTACATGCAACAAAAGAAGGATCATCTTTTATTATATATGCCACATCCATTCCTGATATTGAAAAGACAAATGATATTCTTAACCAATATCAAGATTTTTAAGACATTTTTGAAAAAAAAATATAAATATCCTTCCAAAGCATCAACTTTATGATTGTTCAATCAATCTTCAAGAAAGAGCTTAACCACTATTACGACCAATGTATAGTTTATCATAGAACAAGTTGGCTGCATTGAAAGATTATATTAATGAAAACTTAGCTAAAAACTTCATATGCCATTCAAAATCTCCAATAAGAGTTCTTATCTTATTTGTAAAGAAAAAAGACGGATTGTTGTGGATGTGCATAGATTATTGAGGATTTAATAAGATTACTATCAAGAATAAATATCTTTTATCTTTGATTTTAGAATTTTTTGATCAATTCAATCAAGCAAAGATCTATATAAAAATAGATGTACCAAGAGCATATAATTTGGTCCTTATCAAATAAAGTGATCAATAGAAGATTATATTTCAAACTAGGTATGGACATTTTAAATATAATATCATGCCTTTTGGATTTATAAATACACCAACTGCTTTTTAATTTCTTATAAATGATGTTTTTTATAAGTTTCTTCATGATTTTATTATTTGCTGTTTAGATAATATTTAATTTATTTTAAAAACATAGAAGAACATGAATTTTATATTTGTTATATATTACAAAAACATAGAGATGCAAGATTATATGCCAAAATGAAAAATATGTATTTCATATTATTCAAGTTGACTTTTTAAGATACATCATTTTTAATGATGGTTTAATGATGGATCCTAAGAAAGTTCAAACAAATTGGATTGAAAAATCCCAAGAGCAATAAAAAAATATATAATATTTTTTGAGATTTGCTAATTACTACTAAATCTTTATTAAGAATTTTTTTAAAATTATAGCTCTACTTACATGCTTAACTTGTAAAAAAAATTTAAATGAAATAAGAAAATAAAAGTATTATTTGAAGCTTTAAAAATAACTTTTATTTTTATATCAATCTTATATTGCATTAACTTTTTTAAAATATTTTTTATAGAAACAAATGTATTTGGCTTTGCCTTGAGTATAATATTGTCACAAATAGAAGCAAATAACAAATTTCATCCAATAGATTTTCATTCAAAAAAAATTTCAATAATCAAGTTTAATTACAAGATCTACAATAAATAACTTTTTGTAATCATAAATTCCTTTCAAGAATAGTGTCATATTTAGAAGGCGCTTCCAATTCAATTATTGTATATATGAATCACAATAACCTCAAATATTCATCTCAACATATACTTTAAATTATCATTAGGCTTATTGGAGTATGTATCAAAGACATACTTGTCAAAACCTTCTAGAATATTTTAGAAGGTTCTTAGAACTCTCTAGAATCTTTGAAAACCTTCTAGCATCTTCGAAGTAGATAAAAGTTACTTGAGAAGTTTCCTAGTTGATAGAAGTTGCTTGAGAAGCTTTCTAGTTGGTAGAAGTTACTTGAGAAGCTTCCAAGTTGGTAAAAGTTGCTTGAAAAGCTTCCTAGTTGGTGGAAGTTGCTTGAAAAGCTCCCTAGTTGGTGAAAGTTGCTTGAGGAGCTTCTTAGGTAGGAGTATATATTGGAGTTGAGGCTGAAGAATTCTTCAATCTTGACAATATATCTCTTGGAATTCTAGCTCACCTCTTTGGTGTTGTTCTTATATTCATCTGATTAACCTAATTCTTGCTAATTCTTCTTCAACTTCTTGTTTAGATTTTTAGTCTATATTCTGCGTCCATGATAATTTGTCGAGATTGCCCTTCTATCAATATTAGAGCTTAGTTCTTTGAGGCAGAGAGTATACTACCCCCCTCTTTGGAGATACTTAAGGATTCTAAGAATTGCGATTTATCCTCCTTCAGATCGGTATTGATACCTTCTTCTTTACTTAGTATGGCTGGTAGAGAAGATGTTAACATGATAGAATCTTTAGAGTCAAAGTTAGATGTGATCATCAATGCCCTTAATGCTCTAGCAATTAGAACTACTAAAATTGAAGGAAATTTTGCTAAGCTCTTTGGAGCTACAAGAGTGGGAGTAGCTCAAACTATAATACAACTACCTCTAGCTAGTGAAGTAGTGCCATCTACATATCAACATGAGAATTTGATTACACCGTAGTATAAAGAGCCTTGAGTTAGTCTTCTAGAGAAATTTGATGGTACTTGATCAAAATTTTATAGTTTTGTAAATCAAGTTTGATTAATAATATTCTTGCAATTGGAATGCTATTCAACTAAAGAGTCGCGAGTTGGATTAGTGGAGATATTGCTTACTAGACAAGCTTTGTCTTTATTTGCCTCCTTATTTAAGAAAAAGTCTTCTATCTTAAGTAATTTTGAGACCTTTCTAGTAGCATTTGAGGAGGCATTTGGAGAGCATGATAAGACTCAATGGGCAACCACCAAGATTCGTTCTCTACATCAAAGATCACGCTCTACATCTATTTATGCATCGGCCTTCAGACAACTTGCTTGTAATATCAATTAGAAAAAAGAAGTGTTGGTGAGTCAATTTTATTGGGGACTCAAAGATGACGTAAAGGATTTATTCCTATCTCTACTTGACCTTCAAACAATCAACGAAATAATCAGCCAAGCAGTGAAGTGTGACAATCAGCTTTTTTAACAATGTCAAGACCATTATTCTAGAGCTACACGATATCCATGAAGAAACGAGTTCTATTTGGCTGCTCCTATCAAGAGTGTGAAAGCTCAATCTAAAACAGAAGATATACAAATCAATACAATACGTTTCAAGTCCCTCATAACTGAAGAAAAGAAGCGTTGGTTTGAGCAAAATTTATACTTATATATTAGAGAAGCAAGCCATAAAGTCAGAAATTGTCCTAGAAAATAGACACCTCAAACAACAAGACTCAAGAATACAAGTATACAGGAAAACAAGGATGCCCATTCACAATAGGGACCATGAGGCTGGACATCTCAACATCCCAAATTTATCAAGGTCCCTTTTTCTCAGTTCAACCTTCTCATTGCTTTACGATACCTTTATTTCTTGGTATTCAAAAAATTGCAAACTGATGCTCTATTAGACTCATAAGCATGTGCTTGCTTTTTAAATAAAGAGTTTGCCAAGCTTCACAAATTTCTTCTTGTCAAGAAATCAAAGCCTGTCCATATAGAAGTCATAGACAGCCGACCTTTGTCTTCTAGCGATGTTACTCATGAAACTAAATTGTTAAAGATATGTCTTAAAAATCATGAAAGTAACATTAAGTTTAATATTATCAAGACCCCTTCATATCTAGTCATTTTAGGCCTATCCTAGCTTGATAAATATAATCCATTGATAGATTAGAGATTGTAAAAAGTAACATTTCTAACAAAACCCTTGAAGGTAGAACTTGCCAAAATAATGTCTAGAAATAAATCCTTGTTCATAGGTACAAGGGCATTTATAAAGGAAGCTAAGTATAATACACCTCTTGTCATCTTCACAATGCAAGCTCGAGAAGATGCAACTCCAACTTTGATTATTTCTAAAGAATATGAAGAATTTAAAGATGTCTTTGAGAAGAAGAATATTGACATGCTATCAGAGCATCGATCGTACGATTGTGCTATAGATCTCCAAGAAGGAGCACAACCACCATTTCGCTCAATCTATAATTTATCACAAGACAAGCTCTCAGCATTGAAGGATTACATTGAAGAGAATCTTGCGAAGAACTTCATTCAACATTCTAAATCTCTACCAAGTGCACCTATCATCTTTGTGAAGAAAAAAGATGGCTCATTATAAATTTGTGTGGATTATCAAGGCTTGAATAAGATCACCGTGAAGAATTAATATCTATTACCACTAATATCTGGACTCTTGGAGCAACTTGGTAAAGCCAAAATATACACCAAGATAGATCTTTGTGGAACTTACAATCTTATACAAGTAAAAGCTAGAGATGAATGGAAGAGAGCATTTCGGACGAGGTATGGACATTTTGAATATAATATCATGCCTTTCGGATTGATCAATATACCAACTATATTTCAACATTTGATGAATGATGTTTTTTAAGAGTATTTGAAAAAATTTGTTGTTTGTTACCTTGATGACATTTTGATCTATTCCAAGAATATTCAAAAATATGAGGATCATGTGAAGTTGGTGTTACAAAAACTTCGAGATGCGGGATTATATGCCAAGTTAAAAAAATGCATATTCCATCAATTCAAGGTGGAATTTCTTAATTATATTATTTTAAATGAAAGATTATTGATGGATCAAAAAAAGATTCAAGTAATAATAGATTGGGCAATATCAAAGACGATACAAGACGTGCAATATTTTCTTGGGTTTGCTAATTTCTATTGCATTTTTATCAAGAACTATTCACAAATTGTAGCCCCATTGATACAATTGACATCAAAGGATAAGCTTGAGTGGAGTATCTGAGCACAAGAGGCTTTTCAAGAGTTAAAGTTAGCAATTATGACAACTCCTATTTTGATACATCCTAACTTTACAAAGGCATTCTATTTGGAAACAGATACTTGTAATTTTGCACTAGAAGCTATATTATCACAGATAGAAAAGGATGATAAACTTCACCCGAATGCGTTCTACTCAAGGAAATTTTGGCAGCAAAAATCAACTACAAAATTCATGATAAGGAGCTGCTTGCGATAATTGATTCTTTCCAAGAGTGGTATCATTTATTATATGACCTTTGTATTATTATGTGATTTTTGTTCAAGATCAAAAAATCCTTGACATTGCCCTTACGGGCTTTTACAACCTTTGTCAATTCCAAAGCGACGGTGGTCTTTAGTATCTATGGACTTCATCACAGATTTGCCACGTTCTACAACATTTGATGCTATTTACGTGGTGGTAGATCGGTTTACAAAGATGACACATTTTATTCCATACAAAAAGACAACTTCTGGTGAAGAAACAACAAGATTGTTTATTGACCATATATATCGGTATCATGGTTTACATGATGACATTATTTTGGAACAAGGGCCTCAATTTATATCAAAGTTTTGGAGGTTGCTTTTTGACATACTAAGGGTAGATATCAAACTCTCTTCTGTCTTCCATCCTCAAATCAATGGTCAAATAGAGCGAGTCAACCAAGTCGTGGAGCAATATCTATGATGTGCAATCAACTATCAATAAAACAATTGGACTATATATCTACCATTGGCGGAGTTTGTGTATAACAATTTGGTCCAACCCAATAAATACCTTTCTTTAAAAATTATGGATATCATCCAAAACTTGATTTGTTGGATAAATCTAAAGATGAAAATTCAGTAGCTGAAGACCTTGCAAAGCATTTAATGGAGATCCAGACCACCTTGAAGCTTCAGTTACAAGTAGCTCAAGACTCGTACAAAATTTTTGCAGACAAATTTTGGAAGGATTCTCCTACTTTTTAAATTGGAAATAAAATTTGGTTCTTGCGACGAAACATCAAGACCACTCAACCTTGTGATAAGTTAGATTATAGGAGGTTGGAACCATTTTACATTCAGGAGCAAATCAATCCGGTGGCTTATTGGCTGAAACTATCCACATCCATGAAGGTACATCCAATCTTTCATGTTTCTCTATTAGAAGCTTACAGCAAATCAATTTTATTAAGACGGATATAGCCACCACCACCTTATGTTGAAATCAAGGACCTTGTAGAATATGAAGTAGAATAAGTTCTTGATTTGCGATGGAGACGGGAGAAGTTGGAATATTTAATTCATTGATGTAGCTATGATGTAAATGAGCGGACTTGGGAGCCAGCAAAAAATGTAACAAACGTGCCGCAAAAGATACAAAAATTTCATCAACGATATCCTGATAAATCAAAAATTGGCCACTGAAGAAATATGAAGATGAAGCCTTCTCTAAGAGAATGTATATAAGCAGGATCCAGGTCTTATCGAAATATAACTTGTTGCGTTTTGCTTTCTTATAGTATCAAGATATCTAATCTCAAAATAAACTTAGATATGGCTAGTAAGAATGAGGATACTACACTAGTGATGCCATCTCAATTGAGTAGCTCATAGCGTTGACCTCAAGATAAAGAATTAGAAGAATCAAGAAGACGTCAAAGAATATCAAATAGCAGGTTACTCATGATTGTCTTTGAAGCTGAATCAACTCATGAAGGTAGTGGCGAAACGATATTTTTAGGCCGCTTCCACAATGAAAATACTGAATTTCAGGCATGGTCTCAAGTGGAAGGTATTAATTATTACCAATGTCGTAATACGTGCAATTTTGCTTGAGAATGCTCCGGGCACCTAATTGTAGAAGATAAAAAGGAAATATATAACAACAAGATCCTAACAACTCTAATAGAATCCTAAACAACTTCTATTAAATTTTACCACTATTAATCAAACTTTGATCCAATCTTAAAGAAATTACAAAAGAAGAGTAAATAAATCATACATTAATCATAAAAAAAAATAACATATAAAATACTAAATTTAGAAAATACTATAAATAAAAATCTTAAAATCTTAAGTCATACCTTGTTCAAATCCTAGTCAAATCCTAATTAAATCCTAAGTCAAAACCTAAGTCAAATCCTAAGTCAAACCCTGGTCAAATCCTAGTCAAATCCTAGGTCAAATTCTATTCAAACCATAGATCAAATCCTAAGTCAAAACCTAAGTCAAATCCTAAGTCAAACCCTGGTCAAATTCTAGTCAATTCCTAGTTAAGTCCTAAGTCAAATCCTAAGTCAAATCCTAAATCAAATCCTATTCAAACCATAGATCAAATCCTAAGTCAAAACCCAAGTTAAATCCTAAATCAAATCCTAATCAAATCCTAATCCTAAATCAAATCCTAAACAAATCCTAATCTTAAATCAAATCCTAAATAAATCCTAAACCCTAAACCAAACCCTAACCAAATCTTAAACCAAATTCTAACCAATTCAAATCAACCCTAGGAAAAATTAGAACCTCAATATCTGTTGATTAGACTATTGATCTTACTTAAAACTTTTTATACCTTTCAATCTCTTAGTCAACAACAAGTATAGCAAATTTGAAGGAAATCAAACTTACCAAATGGAAGAAAAACCCTAAAAACTTCTCGGGTATTGGCCGGCTTCTTTCTCCAACCTTGATGCTGATCTTCTAGTATTGATTTCTCCCTTCTTCACCATTCAATCAGTCTCAAATCACTTATGAGTATAGGAAAATAAGTCTACTATCTATAAAAACAAAGTTTACTCCAATCTAACTAATAGATTGCTCAAAATCTTTAAAATCCTGATTGACCTTCAAAACTTAATTTCCAAGATCTTGACTCACTTAAATCCCAATTATGTACAACTAAATTGTTAGATTCAGCTCAAATTCATAATACACATTAATAACAATAATATCCAAAAATCCACAAATTTTCAGTTGTGGATGTGCTGCAAAACTTTTGGAATTGCCTAAAACATCAACCCTATTTTATTTCTCAAAATCCTAAGTTGCCCAAAACAAGCCTAACTTTATAAAGCTATTACAAAGTCATTTCTTCTCTAAATCACATTAAATCAACTCTTATACAAAATCCTTCAAGTCTCTTCTCTAATCTCAATCTCCGATCTACAAAAGCCCCCTAGATCCATTGTAGGCAAGCAGTTTTGTGCCTTAGGGTCTGATTTCAACCCCAGCTCATAACTGGTCCTTTCCGGGTATCTATTTTGAGATTTTTGTGGTAAATTTTTCTGAAACTTGTTTTTAATTTCCTTTTATATGCCTATATTATTTTATTTCCCAATCTACTTTGTTTTGCCTTACTTATGGCCCTACAAAGTAAATAGAAGTTCATTTGTAAAAAAGGCAGTATTAACATTCATTAGTTTTATTCTCTTTTTATTATTATCTATTTTTCTAAGATAATTTGCTGAATATTTTGAACTAAGATCTTCTATAATATACTATTTTCACATTCTTTCACCTAATAGTCATGTTACATCACCACACCAGTGGCTATAAGGATCCATGAATCATCTGCCTCGTGAACAAATGGAATATATTGCAGAGACTATGCGCCAAATCTTTGATTTCTTATGTTTGTAAGCATACATCTCAAATAGCTTCTCAGAGACCTCAAAGCTAGAAGAAGAGGTGATATCAAGGACATACTTGTCAAAACCTTCTAGAATATTCTAGAAGGTTCTTAGAACTCTCTAAGATATTTTCTCATGATACTTCTATGTTTAAGTTTGAGAGTAATCTATTATATTTTGAAGGATGCTTATATGTTTTAGAAAGTAAAGCACAACTATGTACTTTGGAAACTTATCATAAATTTCTTACTATAGGATATTTTGGATACAATAAGACTTTGAAATTGATGTTATGAGATTTTTGGTGGTTTGAAATATAGAAGGCAATTAAAGAGTTTGTGTAGTCATGTAATCTTTGTTCAAGATAAAAAAAACTCCTCGTCATTGATTTTAAAGATTTTTCCAACTATTACCTATATTGAAATAGCCATGGTCTTATATCTCTATGGCTTTTATTATAAATCTACTAATTTCAAGTTAATATGATTTTATATTCATGATTGTAGATCATTTCATTAAGATGACACATTTTGTATTATATACAAAATTTATCATAGGTGAAATAATAATTAAACTCTCTCTTAATAATATCTATAGCTATTATGGATTATAAAAGAATATTATATCAAATAAGATGATGCAATTTGTATCAAAATTTTAGAGAATCTTTTTTAAAATATTAAAGGTGGATATAAAACTATCTTCAGTCTTCCACCTTCAAATTGATGGATAAACAAAACAGATAAATCAAATTTTAGAACAATATTTGAGGTATACTATCAATTATCATCAAGATGATTGGAAAACTCTTTTATTATTGACAAAGCTTACTTATAATAATTTGATACATTCTTCTCCTCAACAAACATCTTTCTTTGCCAATTACGGTTATCATCTACAACTTGATATTTTTGAATTCTCAAAAGCTAATAATCTTATGCCAAAAGACTTGGCAAATCAATTATTAGAGCTACATGTAACAATGAATGCACAATAAAAAGAAGCTCAAGAATGATAAAAGACCAATGCAAATGTCTATCATAAGAAACAACCTCAATTCCATGTTCGTGATAAGGTATGGCTACTTTGCTATAATGTTAAGATTTTTTGTCCTTATAACAAGCTAGATTATTGTAGGCTTCAATCATTTTTTATTTGTAAATATGTCAATACAATTGCTTATCAATTACATCTACTAAAGTCTATAAAAATCCATCTTATATTCCACGCATCTTTGCTTGAGCCATATAAGACAATGGATATACAAAGAGAAAGACAAATGCCACGATTGTCGTATTGTAATTCTTTACAATATATAAAAACTAATTAAAATATATAATATGTTTATAAATTTTAATATGTGCTAGAATAATTAATAAAATATTTTTAAAAATTGATATAAAAAAAAATATTTTGATTTTGGCATTTAAATTATATAGGACCTAAATATTTAATATGAAGCCTTGAGAGGAGATTAGAGACCAAAGATGAAGAATTAATCTACTAAGAGGTTTATTTGGAAGGATGAAGACAAAGAATGGATGATTGAAGGTAAGAAGTGAAGCTCTTCATTCCTATTGGTCAATAATCATGCCCAATAGGCTTTGAGGAGGCTGTCTGTGAGGAGAACAAGGATTTTAGCAACTTCAAAGAGAGCATTTAAAAATCAAAGACTAGAGATAGAAAGCTTTTTTTTTATACTATAATTTTGGTGTAAGTATCAAGAGATTTGGAGTTTTTATAAGGGAGGAGTAGGCGCTTGAAATTAAGATGTACAAATCATATCTATTGTCATTCTTTTGAGGATATAAGAAGTTGTATGAGAGCTTTTGGAGATCAAAAGGTGCAACTAGAGAAGTGATTTTAAGATCTATATTTGATATAGAAGAATTTTTATATTTAGAGTTTTAAAGAAGCAAATATTAGGAATCAAAGATAGTAGATTGAATTCCAAGTCAATAAGTAGACCATTTTGTTAATAGTGATGGTTTTTACCATATCTTGAGCTTACAAACAAATTTTTGTTTCAAAATTTCTAAAAAGCTGTATTATTATGTTAAAAAGTTATACATCAAAGCTTCATAGCATTTGAACTTTTAATTTATAAGATATAAAGAATTTAATACATAGGTGTTTATAAATAAGAGTTTGAAGCTATTACTAGGATTTTGGCAATATCTAAAGATTAATAAAGAATCAACAATTGAAATTTGTGATTGTAGTTATTAAAAGTACATCAATACTTCATAAAAAATTTTGAGTGGATTTGGATGGTTGGATTAAATATTATAGATTATTGAAGTTTATAAAAAAATTCTCTGCCTACGAGTGAATAAGGGCTTTAGAATATTTTGTTATATTTTGAGTATTTTGAGGAAATAAGACTTATATATTGGATGTAATAGTCCTATGAAGAAGAATTTTATATAAATCTAGGAATTTTATTATTTTGGATCTTGATTGAGTAATTATTGGCAACTAAAAGCTGTGTGCTTTCTTGAGGCAAAATCTCTCTACCACGACACCGCCTCCTATAAAAGTGGATAATAATAAAAAAAAATTGATATAGAAGAAGTCTTAGATTTAAAGAAATATTAAAATAGATTGAAATATCTTATACATTGGTACAAATACGATATTAGTGAATGCACATGGGAGCCATCCAGGAATCTAACAAATATATCAACAAAAGTCAATGTATTTCATTGACAACATCTATCAAAATCAAGATAAAAATCTTTGTTACAAAAAAGAGCTATTGATACTTTATGTTTCAATTTTTTTCTTAAAAAAAAGTTATGAAGGCCTCAACAATGATCTAATATTAGGATAATCTTTCTACCTTGGTATGAAATATTATTAATGGCTGAGAAGACCTATCAATTATCTTCAAAGAAAACAAAGATTAGAATATATAGCAAGTACAATTTGCCACATCTTGAATTTTTTCAACATGTAATTATTGCTCTTCATGGAACTTGTCTTTAAATGAGGGGATAATATCACGAATATAAGAATTATTCTAATAATTATCTAGATAATATGGATAAATAGAAGTAAATAAAAATAGATTAATTTAATAATATCTTAAAGAAAAGCTTCTTAAAAGCTTCATAGATGTAGTTTCATCTTCATTCATGTCTGTAGGTGATTGATAGGTTAAAAATTTGGCCAATAAATTAGCTACATGTTGCACATGTTAGTAGCTTGTGGAATAAGCTAATTATGTGGTGCACATATAGAAAACTTATCTTATAAGTTTGACACATGTCTTGTAAATTGAACATGTGTTGGCGGTCCTATAAAACATGGCCACATAACTCTTAGATAAATAATATATATAGAGACAAGAGTAAAGCCTTCTTCACTCTTGTCAATACTTTTTTTGTTTCTAGTTTTATTTCAGAAGTCCCTACTCTTCTTGTCTTTAGCAATAGCCATTCTAGTTTTATAGTATCTCATCTTTGAATGATTATTTATTCTTTTTTAATAATACAAGAGTATTTTGATATTTTAGTTGATTGTATTTTATATCTTTGATAGGATTCTAATAAAATCCTAAATAAATTCCAATTAAATCTTTAACAATCCTAATCAAATTCTAAAGTAATCTTTAAAAAATCATAAAGAAATTTTAAAGAAGTCATTAAAAATCTTTAAAAAATCATAAAGAATCTCCAAAAAATCCTTAAAAAATCTTTAAAAAATCATAAAGGAATACTAAAGAAATATTAAAGAAATATTTTAAAAATATTTTAAAAATTATAAAGATATTTTAGAGATATACTAAAGATATTCTAAAAAAATCATAAAGATATCTTAAAAAAATCTTAACCAAATCCTAACTAATCCTAAAAAAATCCTAATATAATTCTAAATTAGTTTTAATTGAATCCTAATTAATCTTAATAAAATTCTAAATATATCTTAATTAAATTATAAATAAATCTTAATCAAATCTTAATCAAATTTTAATCAAATCCTAATCAAATTTTTTAGAAATTCTAAAATATTTATTTTAAAAGTAATAATAAATATTTTAAAAATTATAAAAAAAACATAAAGATATCTTAAAGAAATCCTAATCAAATATTAATTAATTCTATAGAAATCTGAATACAATCCTATATAATTCCTAATCAAATCCTAATCAATTTTAATAAAATTCTAAAGATATTCTAAATAAATCCTAATCAAATTCCATCCAATTTTAATAAAATCTTAAAGATATCTAAAATAAATTCTAATCAAATTCTAATCAAATCTTAATCAAATCTTAATTAAATTCTAATCAAATCTTAATCAAATCCTAATCAAATTCTAATCAAATTTTAATCAAGCTTTAATATAATTTTAATCAACTCCTAATATTATCCTAATAAAATCTTAAATAAATCCTAAATAAATCCTAAATAAATCCTAAATAAATCCTAATAAAATTCTAAATAAATTCTAATAAAATCTTAATCAAATTCTAAAAAAATCTTAATCAAATCCAATAATAAATTTAAAACCTCAATAATTATTAAATTAGTCATTGATCTTCATTTAAAATTTGTATACTTTTTAATTTGCTAGTTAAAAACAAGCACACAAAATTTGAAGGAATTTAAACTTATAGACTAGAAAAAAAAAAACTCCTAATCTACTTGGTTGTCAGTTGTCTTCCTTTTCCAACCTTATTGTCAATCTTCTAGTATCAATAGCTCATATATTCTAAACATCCATAAAAATATTGAAAATTAAATTAACTACTAGCTCAAAAAAGAACCATTCCAATCTAACTAGCAAATTACTCAAAATTTAAAAAAATCCTCACTAATCCTCAAAATCTAATTTCCAAGATCCTAGTCCACTTAAATTCTAATAACCTTTGATCTAATAGTTTGATTAAGCTATAATTTATAACATATATTTAATTCAACTATATTTATGAATCCACAAGTTTTCATCTATATATTTGCTACAAAATTTATAAAATTTTCCAAAATATGAATCCACTTTATTTCTCATCAATCAAAGTCATCCGAATAGAACCCCAATTTTGCATAGCTCTCACAATGTCATTATAAATTTAAAAACCTTAAACCTAATGCTTAAAAAAATATTATTAAGTTTGTTATCCAATCCTATTTTCTAATTAATAGAAAAACCCTCTATTTGCCGTAGGCAAATGGTTTTCTACCTTAGAATCTAGATTTGACCGTGATTCATAACCAATCTTCTTTAGATTCCAATCTAAGATTTTTTAAAGTAATTTTTGCTAAAAACTATCTTTTTTTTAATCTAAAGATGCTTATAGTATTATTTTTCCTAATCTATCTTATTTTGTCTTATTTATGGTCCTACAAAGTAAATAGAAGCTTTTTTTTAAAAAAAATTATATTAATATTAAATATTTTTACTACCTTCCTATTTTTTATCTATATTTTTTAAAATAATTTTATTAATAAATCTTCAATTAAGTTCTTCTATAATATTTATCTTATTTTGTTCTTTCACCCAATAGCTATATTACAATACAACAATGTTATAGTACTTCCAAGAAGAAGAGTAATCTGTTCTTTATCTTGAAGACCAAGTTCCAATATTATTTGATATTAGTCTCAACAAACTATCATAGACAATATTAAGGAATTATACAAGATTATAACAAAATAATAGAATGTACGACCCTTATTGCAAGGCAATACAATACAAGAACAAAAATAAGACTAGAAGATCCAAATTAGACTACAAAACATATGTTGTCAAGATTGAAGAATCCCTTAGCCTCAACACCTACATATACTAGGAATTAGGAAGATTGCAAGTAGCTTCTTATATAAGGCTTTTCTCTCAAGTCATCCTAAGATGCTTTTTAAGCAACTTCATTATTGCTTCAATGTAAAACAACCTCAAGAACTATCTAAAATTATCAAGAACCTTCAAGAACCTTCTAAAACCTTCTAGAATCTTTCCTAGCTAGATGTCTGTGATACTTTTCTAAATAGCAAAATGTTTGTTTTATAAATATATGTTACTTTTTGATATTCTAATAATGTAAGATATCAATAAGATTAGACAAGTAGGTGGCTTGAAGGCATTCTACTATTATTTGAAATAATAAATAAGCACTTTGTGAATAACTTATTAACAAGTTGTAGCAAAACACATTTTGAAAACAAAGATTTAAAGGTAGTTTTTTAAACTTCACATTATTTACAACAAACCATAATAGAATATAATAGGTGGTGAAGGTTTTCAATGTCCAATCCATATTATTATCTTATCAAATAGAAGATCTCAAAGAATGACAAGTGTATTTTGATGAAATCAATGGATTCCATCACATAGATAGGATTATTCTGCAATACAAAATACACTTATTGAATTGTCAAGAATTAGTTATAAGCATTTTAATTGCTTCTCCAATGCTGAGAACATATCGGCTTTTTACTCTTGCTTCTTATTTTAACATCCTTTTAAACATCTCCAAGAAAACATTAGATGCATAAATCCACAAGAAACGTCAAAGACTCACTCCACAAGGCTTGCATCTAAGATTCATTCTATGAAAATGGATTAGACGAAGTAAATCAAATTAGAAGCAAAAAGACCCTAATTATGGATAGAATTAGATTGAAAGCTACAATACAAGAGACCTTTGCTAGAAATGGGAGGAAAATAAACATACACAATATATCACACAATTGTGGTAATGAAAGGCCAAGAATGAAGGTAGATCATAGAACAGATCTAATGTGGTGCAATGTGATTTGGCAAGGTAGGGCCATGGCTGCCAAGGCAAAAGCTAGCAGCCTAGATTGTAGGGCCCTAGCAAGATTGATTTCCATGTTGTCTTGAATATGCCATCTTTTATAATTAATAACTTTTGATAATTAATACTTTTTTTTTGTAATAAATTATAAAAATTAACAAGAAAACATATATACATATATATAGACTCAAAATTTTATTAATTATTTTTATTTGAATTTGAATTTATAAAAAGATATCCCACAAAAACCAGGTTAAATTTTTTTTAATTTTAAAATTAATTTTTTAAAAAAATTAAATTGTCAACAGTTACCACATTTTCGTTAACGTGAGATATCTGAAGTGACACATTATGTAGCATTCATGAGAATTCAACAAATCGCTGATTCTTCCTGCCCCGGCTTGAGTGACAAGTACACACAAAGTGCACAAGTTTACACACTTGTTTACACAAGTGCAGGCGAAGCTACAAGTGTAAACAAAACTGTAAACAAAAAGGTTTAAATTACTCCTTACGTTACAAGTGCAAACAAAAGGGGCAAGAGCCCTTGTGAGGTTGCTAGTTGCTGGGATGCGGCTATGGGGTTGAATAGTATTCCAGTTTAATTTATTCAAGCTCCAGAGTCCTAGATATTTTGATACTTAGGCCAGCATAAATTCAAAGAGCCACATGAAGTTGTTTAAAGCGTAAAAGTGACCGCACAATTTGACATTCAGCCCATGATAAATTCAAACCTAAGAATAGTGGTGATTGCTGTGGTATAAACTTCAGAAAGTTTGTACACTCTCCAGGATTTATTAGAACTGGGGTCCACTTGATTGCATAAGGGCAAAGCTGGGCAAGTTCAAACATATAACCACAACTGAAGCTTCTATAAACTTTCAACCAGCATGTAGGCGATGTGGCAAAACCCAGTATGATGACAAAAGAAACTTAGAATTAATGTCAGTGACAAAAGCTCGTTAAGCTGTGCAGTAAATTCAGTGTCAAGTAATCTGTGAGAATGGCTCGAAGAAGAAGCCATGTCTAGGAACAGTTATTCAGCACAAGTTGTCTAGACTACATCTAACTGTGTGCAAACCAAGGAACATCGAATAGTTCTACAAAGCTGGATGTTGCGTTTCTAAACAGCGCACCACCGGCCTAGTTCACATTCTACACAACCCCATTTCAAGAATCGTTACCTTTTACCCACTTCTACCTACTAAGTATAAATCAAACCTTGGATTGCCTACCATACAGCAACAGCTTCAGAATTTCTTGGCAAGATGAAGCTCCACTCCCGCAGGAAACTGTAATCATTATGCGGTGGATGTTACCTGAAATCATCTTGACATTTCCTTGGAATTAGCTCACACTCTACTGCTTGTGTTCAATGCTTGGGGGCATTGGTCACGAGCTGGTTATTTCGCTATCCCTCTCATACTAATTCCAGGTGACGGCCATTTGCGACCGCCGAATTTTTCAATGGCTTTACACCGAATCGGTATGCTACTCAACAAGAAGCCTACAAACAAAAACGAGACGAGATTACACCTAGTTGACACAGGATGTGGTTTCACCATGAAGCCCACATTAGATGCGTGACGATTGGCATGAATGCCAAAAGACTCATCAGAACTCAAGGCAGAAACACATCTATTTACAAACGAGACAGAAATTGAATCTGTGACTAGATGATGACGGCCTGAAATTCCCAAAAGAATGAGGAATCTGTCAATTTAAACCTCCGCGCCCTCCTTAATGCCCTTCAACCCATCTGGCTTCCCATCCTCAGGAGGACTCTTGCTGCCCTTCCTCCTGCCTCGCTCCGACTTGGCGTTCTCTGCAAACTTCAAGCTCGCATGATGCAGCCCTTGATCCTGCTCTCCCTCGCTGTACTCCGAAGCGTAATAGTCCTCCTCCGTCATCCTCGACGATTTGAAGAACATACCTCCCCACTGCGGGAACCACACGAACAGCACCAGAGCCGTGCAGCAGATGATCATGATCCCCATGTTCTCAATACCCACCTCCGTGTGGTATGTGGCTTGGGTGAAGAAAATCGTCTGCGTTAGAACCGCACCGACGTTGCCTCCTGCTCCGGTGAACCCAGAGATCACACCCAGCGACCGTCGAGACACGAATGGAATCACGCCGAACGTAGCACCGCACGCGGCCTGGACGAAGAAGGAGAACACGATCATGACCCCGATGGCAGGCCCCAGCGCTGCTGTCTTGCCAAGAATGATGCAGAACACGCCTCCCAAGGTCTGAATGATCCACAAGTTCCACAACCGTCCTCGCATTCCGAACATCCTTGCGACGACATCAGACATTATACCTCCCAATGGGCGGGAGATAATATTCATCAACCCGAAGCTGGACGCAATAATTCCTGCGGTGGACAAGCTCAATCCGAACCGATCGTAGAAATACTCAGCAATGATGTTGTCGACGGTGAGTTCGACTCCAAAGCAGTAGCCGTAGGTGATCATGAAAATCCACGTTCTGTAGTTTGTGACCGCGTTGAGAAATACCTGCAATACAATTCACGAGATAAAGTGTCAGCATACATTTCCAGTTAGAAAATAGGCAGAAATTAGAATCAGAGGGATTCAGAGTGAAAGGACGAGATTAAACATCGTTGTTATCCACGGGATTTTCAAACTTCAATGAACCCAACCATTGAGGTGAAGCAACAAACCTTCTTGAAGCTGTCCTTGGCTTTGGTTCCTTGTTCCTGAAGCTCCTTGAAGTTACCGTCGGGGAGATCTTGTCCAAGAAACAACACCAACAGACCAATGACAGTGTGCATCACACCAGGCAGGAAAAACGCCAGGCGCCACGCTGTGAAGCTGGTGGCATGGAAACTGCTCAAGAATCACAGAGTTAGAGAAGTTCAGTTGTCCACATCCATAGGAAAAGTTTTGAATTCAAGCGATGTAATCACAGTACTTTTGGCTTTTAATGAGCAACAGCATTGGTAGCATTCAACATGACATATACCTGTCTTTAATGAGTGCGTACACCAGCGGCATGATCATTTGCGTTGCGCCACCTCCTAGATTACCCCAACCAGCTGCGAAACCGTTTGCGGTTCCGACGATCTTGCCGTTGAACATGGAACTCATCCAGTACTGGCAAGACACGAAAGTGGCCAGAGAAAACCCGATAAAGAACCTCACCGCAGTAAATCCCGCAGCGGACTCCACAGCCGCCATTGAGTACACAGCCGGCGAAATGATCATCACGAGGAATGCACATCCATATCGTGGGCCAATCAAGTCGCACAAGGATCCCATCAACAAACGAGACAAAATTGAACCTGCAATATGAAGAAACGCATCGTCAATTACAATTCTAGTTCCCAACGAGTTTGCATGTACGCAAAAGGTCTCTACCGCAGCACAGGTCAAACAACAACCGAAAAGAACAGCACCCACGGTACGAATTCCTACTTTTCGTAGACATGAGCAACAGACATAGGTAAACTTCGAAAATGAGCAGGGCATATTCTTACCCGTCACAGAGGCGACAGAGGCGTGTCCAATGTCCGCTTTGGTCAGATTCAAGTTATCACGAATGACGGGAATGAGCGGGGGCGCAGCGAATGTAGACATAAAGCAGGTGAAGAAAGAAAACCAAGACAAGTGGAAGGTCAACATGTGGGGACGAGCAAAGCTGTAAATTCTCATCGTCGTGGCTTTGTGCTCAGAATCCACCGGGAGCGCAAACTTCTTTGCGTCCGGGTCGACCTTCATCTTGTCCCCTTGCATCAAGGAGAATGCATACACGGCCTCCTTACCCGTGACGCCATGCATGGACGATCCGGGATCACCCTTGGCATTCTTGTCTCCCACTGCAGACGACGACTGGTCGGCCATCTTGCACTACTACCAATCACCCCAACCTAGTCCTCCAAGTCTATCAACATCTATCTACACACACACCCTAAGTTGCTAACTCTCTCAAACTGACCCAACACCTTCTAACTGGGACGCCGATCGATCGATCAATCGACGTTTCGGTGAGCTGCAGTATCGGTCAGGTTTTGGGAGTGTGAAACGAGATCCGCTGACCCCCCGAGACTCGATCACGACGTGCCAAGGGTGGATGTGTAGGGCCTGGAACGGAACTACCACAGGACGAATGAATTTGCAGCGGGTGAATATATGGGCAGCTGGGTGAGAGAGAGTGTGTGTCGTGTGGGCCTGCGGGGAATGGGAATCACTCAACTTGCGCCGTGGATCGGTGGGCTCCCGCCTCGCCGCGGACCAACCAGCCCTGTCCCCAGAGGCTTGGAGGGGAGATGGACACATTTGGCATCGGCGACAAGTAAAGGGCCGCTGTGGTGCGGCCAGCACCCGTTCCTCGCCAACTTGGTTGCGTCTCTGGCATTCCTGGTTTGTGGGACATACTATTCTCGGTATCTCGCTCTGGCTGGCTACTCCCTTATCCCCCTTGACCTATCGCATTCTTCGACGATACAGCATTCGCTCACTCCCTCCGGATCTGAGAAGAAGACGAAGATTTCCTTGTCCCTGGCTCGCATTATGTACTTCTCTCTGAGATCATATTCTTGTTCCATAAACTACTCTGCTCAACGTTCTATTATTCGGTGTCTCTGATGCACGCAGATCATTGAACAATTCTATTAGCTCAAATTAAGCAGGAGACATTGCAGTAACCAGGTGACTTGTCACAGCTTTGGTTTGTGTAAGAATCCAGCACAGTTGTCTAAGTGTTTGCTTTGGAATAGTTTATAGTTTTTTATGATGTGATTGTGCTATATTGTGTGATAGGGTCACGTACGAATGTTCTTATTGTTAAGCTGGTGGAATCATTCATATACTGGGTTCTAAGTAGAGATATGATTTACATGACACACATAAACCTTTGGTATACATAAACATGGTGTATGAAATATTGCAAGTTCACAGCATATGAAGTGGTTTGAGTATGCAAAATATCCAACTGTGTCAAAATTGTCATCTTCACAATCTGTACATTTCCGCTCATCTTTCCGAAGTTCCAATCTCTTTTCCTTTAAACCAAACATCTGAACTTTGCCCAATTGTAAGAATTCAAAATAATAGAAGACTATTGAATCATTTAGAAATTAAAACTTCCGTACATTAATATTACCATAGAATCTCACTTTCGTGTTTTCGCTAGTTTTCCTCTTCGTACATGGGATCGGAAGGGAAAATCGTCGTAAATCCATAGATTCGATGCGCATCGAAAGACTTCCACTCGGCGCAACAACGGAGAAGCATCCACAATTCATGAAAGGTTCGCCGCATGGCATCAAACCCTCGTTTCAGTGCGACCAGAGCACGAAGACAAAGATTTCTGCACTAGAAAAAGGCGAAGTCGGGGCAGGAGTCAGAAATATCCTCGCAACACTAATTCAGCAATTTGGAACGCGAACGACAAATTGATTCGGACTATCTCAGGGGGGTGATTTTGTGGGAAAAGCCCAGCTGGGATCCGAGGGGTTGCGAGCAACGCCGAGGACAACACAACGAAGAGCAGCGCAGAGCTTGAGCAGGGATCCAGGCGGTTCGCCCACAAACCGGCTCCGAGGCAATCAGATGCACCAAGTTGCGCCAACCTGAAGAATATTCATGACCGAGTTAAGGGATGGGAATGCCGAAGAACCGGAGCTGCTGCTTTAAGCTCACTGGCAGCACTTGGAGGAAGGCTGTCAGCTTGCCGCGGCCGACGACGGAAGTCGGATACCCCAACATGGGCTTTTCTCAATTAGGGCATGCGATGGGAGATTCTATTTCCGTTGTTGCCCGACCTAATCTGCGGCCCAGCTTCATTACACAGAGAGGTCACGCCGATCTGCCTCGCGTGGTGAGAAGTGGAATCGCGAGTTAGCGGTCTTTCTGCTCGTCTCTCCAGATCGCCGCCTCGGGAAGGGAGCCCCCACCTTTCCCTTTTCATCCAGAGTCTTTTACTTTGTATCCTACTTTCACTTCTTCCGATGTTGTAGCTTTATTTCAAATTTAAGCTTCAACAGACCTCGTGGCAAATTGTGTTGTGTGGGTTTCTAGGTTTAATACAGCCCACGCAGATTCCAGTTCATCTTTTTTTTTCTGTTCTTCTAATCTCATATTTTGGCTTTCTATTTGAAATGGAAAAACATATCGATGCTCTTTTGATGCTATTTCTTCTTGTTTTCTGATGATACTATTTGGTTGTGTAGTAACTATTGCACGATGCTAAACATTGCAATAAAAACTTTTCTGCAAACTGAAGAAACATCATGTTGTTTTTACTTGCATGCCTATTGCCTTGTAACTGAAATAAAAAATTAAGATTTATTTATTGATTTATAGTCTGATTGGTTGAGTGTTGGGAAAAAAGTAGCAAATGATGGAAAAAGTTGGTTTGGTATTGTCTTGAAATATGGAAAAGAACCAATTTTTGCTCATTTATATACTGTAAATGAGAATATGAGTAAAACTTTTAAAATTATAAATGTCGAAAAGTAAGATTTTAGGTGGCGTGAGTGGAACGAGTGGAATGAAATCAGGAGGAATTATACGATTTGGTATTATGTGTTTCCTCCACTGGACTCAGATAAATCCCTTATTCAATAGCATAGAAGCGAACGAGGACGAACGAGGAAACGGTTCTCGGTGTCGGGGAGCCCTAGACTTGGACACCGACCTACACGCAGCGCGCCGAGCGAGCGACCTGTCTCCGACCCCTAGGCCCGGAGAGCCTGTGACCACGGAGAGGAGCGGAGTTACTAGATGATACCCAAGCAAACGAGCCCTAACCCCCTGGACGCGGCTTTGAGTCCATTTTTTTCGTGTTGTTTATTTATTTATAAATCCCCTTTTGAAAATACGACCTTTTTCTTATAAACATTAGAAAATAATAATCCATGAATGCCACAACGTTTCCTCATTGACTATTCTATTTTTGAACTTTTTTTTAATCGTGGCTGGAATATTACATTTATTTTATCATAAATCCTTACACGTTATGTTGGTCTTATTTTGTTTGATATACATAACTCATAAAACTGATAAAGAAATGATTGCAACTAAACTAGGTTTATTCTTGCTTATAAAAACTAAAAAAACTTTATGCTCATTTACTTTTATTATCAAAGGGTGTCAAACATACAAAAGCTCTAAAAAAATTGACATATATCATTTAAATTTAAAACTACCTTTTAAGCATGAAGATCATGCATTGTAAATTAGTTGTCACTCTAAAACTAAATTCCTAAATAACATGATAATTAATTTATTAAGAGTTTTTTTTATTATTTAAAATAAAATATGTTTATACACACATATATATATATATATATATATATATATATCACCTAATTGGGTAGTAAAGTTTGTACAGAGTTGTATATTATAATTTAATATACTGTAATTTTTTGAACTCTTTATTTAGTGTTATATATATATATATATGATACATTTATATACATTGATAGTATAATCGTCTAAATATAAATTGAATGAATGATCATAAAAGAACAAAGACCAACTTAATACTATATTTAATATTTAGTAAAATTTGTTCTTCAACAACATCAACAACAAAAAAAAAAAAAAAAAAAAAAAAAAACATATTTAAATTTACATAAGAAGCATGAATAAAAAGAAGATGTGATAAGATTGAAGATGGCATCAATCATGCTTCAATTTAGCAACTATTCTAACTACTATAAATATTTACAAGATTGAATTTACAAGTTATTTTGGACATGTGGTACTTATCCCATAGACCTTGTGATAATATTATTATACTTGTTGATAATTTTCATTATTAAGTTTGGTACAATTGCAACCTCTTACTTATTTATGTGTAAGAATTAAACTTTTTTTCTATTTATTAAATGATATTAAAAATTAGTGTTATTTTAATCAATATTGAAGTCAGATATGAATGGCTTGTAATTTTTGAAACATAATTGAACAGTTGAGTTAAACATTTCATACTTCACTACCCCACATAATTACCAGCTTCATGTTTCCCCCCTTTGAGAAATGAATATGATGTGTGCACAAGACAGGTATAGTGAAGCAAAACCAAGAAAAGACAAACAGAAAAACTCTTACAATTTACTTCCTCTCTCTTCAATCTAACAACCAATACTGAATCAAAATAACTATTTTTTTTTTACTTCAAATGCTTAGTTCAATACACAGACTTGTATTGAAATTTAAGAAATTCAAGACAAAAAGCCAATCAACTTATCATTCTTCTTAAATGCACAAAGCTATATACTAAAATAATATAAACATAAAAACCACAAGTAATAATGTCGTACTTTTAGTACAAATGAAAGCATGTCACTCAAGTACTAGTTATGCAGGAATATATATATATGCTTGACACCAATTTGCTACTTTCAAAAGAAGAACAGATTCTAACACACTCTGAAACCATGTCTCCATGCACCCCATATAACTTACTTCTTGCAAAGCCTTCACAGAAAAAGGATGCCAAAACGAAGATTCCACCCGACAATTCTTCGAACAAACCTGAACTCCGAGACGTACTCTCAGAATAGCCTCCACCAAAACCTAGATTCCCCAACAGGAGCAAGAAACCAAGATACTCCTAGAAGACTCTTGACCTAATCCGAGATTCCGGTACAGCAGCGCGAAACGAAGATATCACAAGTATGGTCTACACAGGATTAGATTCCGAAAGAGGTGCGCAAAAGGAGATTTACTCAAAGATTTTTGTACTTGACCTAGATTCTCAATGCTGGGGGAAAGATTCTTGAAGTAAACCTAGATTCTGAAGGAGTTTGGGAGAGCGGTGATATGCCTCCCAAGGTGCCGCCGGGGCAACGCTTGCTGGTGGCAGCGGCGAAAAGAAGCTCGCGAGTCCACGGGGCGCCGCCTCCGCGCGCTCACTCGCGAACGAGCTCGGGAGCATCCCCAGCCCCCCGCCCGACGTGCCCGCGTCGTCGTCGGCATCCCCTGGATCCGGCTCCTCCCACTGGCCGTGCTGACCCCTGAATTCATAAGTACCCATCACGTGCATCGCTCTTCCGCAGCCCCTTCTCCACTTGCATTCCTGCGCCATCTGCATCCTCAACCTGACGCAGATCTGGTGCTCTTCCGCCCTGCGTGTGGTAAGAATCCTCGCTTGCCCGTTCATGGAGCACACCCTTGTTGCAGTTGTCGACCAAAATTCCTTAGCCGCTTCGCTTCTGTGCTTGAGTTCGTCGACGTTTCAACCACCCGGAACCTGCAGTTTGTGCTCGGATTGCTCGGATTGTGTTTGTGTGTATAGCGTGTTTCATTCCATTGGTTGTCTCGATAGTAGCAATTTTGGTGAAGGTGGGGATCCGTCGAGTGCGTGGAATTCGATGTCTTAACTTGATCGGGTATTGGAGATTGTTGCTATATTTGGTGTATTTCTAAGTTTTTATTTTGAGTGGGTGGGAGTAGAGAGATGAGATCAGGATTTGTGTGGATCGTAGCACTTGCGAGTGGTTTTCATTTGATAGTCATGTTAAATTCTGAACTGTGATATTTGTGAGTTGAATGGGGAATGAAACACGTATATTGCCTCGGTGGAGAGTGTTCGTGTAACTTATCTCCTTACAAGCAATATGTCATTTTAAATTACTTACCCGATTCACCATTTTTTTTGAGTGCAAGTGGTACCCACATCTATTCTACGTCACAACCTGTTTCACGAGTGACAGGCGTTTGCATTGCCCCAAGTGATCCACTTGACTTGGTTTTTTTCTTAATAAAAAACAGATCTGTCGTCTTACGTATATCTTTTATTCACATCAGTTATCTTTTATTACATAGGTATTTAATCAATAAGTGTTCAACTGTACCTTATGTAACTATCACATCCTAGAAGAATCACTTTGTTGTCATCGTCGTAGGAGGATGTGACATTTGAGGAGAAATTGTCTTCGTCATTGTATTTTTGTAGTCCTAGTGCTTCATAATCAAGTTTGGTCGGAGAGATCACTAGGATGCAGCATGATGGTGAACTGATTTTGAGATTTGATTTTAGCAATTACATTGTTGCTGGACGGTCGAGTGGAATGCATCTTAGCTACCGTGGTAAGGGTTACAAGATGCTGATCAACAGTGCCCTTGTGCAGGAAGGTTCAGATGGGTTCCTATCGCCATTTGTCAGTTGCCCTTTTGGTTTTGTTAGCGCTCCTGGGTGCTGTAAGCCATGCCGAAGGAGCGGTCTCATTTAAGACATTAGTGAATAAGAGGACGTTAGTGGTGACTGTCTCCATGGCTGACAACTCACCCATAAAAGGTTAGGTTTCTTTCTCCGCTTCCTGTCCATTATTGTTGATGTTGCAGTTGCATTGGATTGTACTTTCCGACGTCCTTTGGACTACAATTCATATTCAATTCTTGTCATCAAGGTTTGTTACTCATTTTTGCGTATCTTATCAGAATTTGTCACCTTCATAATACTTGGTATTTATTGTTGATTTTGCAGAAGTCCATACCGGGCAGGATTCGATTTTGGTGAACTGGAGTGTGAACGCTTCGGCACCAGCAATTGTCGACGCCAAGACGGTCGAGACGAGGCTATGCTTCGCTAAGGAGAGCCAGATATTGCGTGGGTGGCGCAAGACCGATGATAACTTGAAGAAAGACAAGACCTGTTTGTACAAAATCCAAAGACAGCCTTACTCAGCTGCGGGCTCAGTTACCTACGCTCTCCCAAGGTCTATCCCCGGTGCTAAATACTTTGTTCGCGCCTACGTCTTCAATTCCAGTGACCTCCAAATTGCTTATGGACAGAGCTCCCCCAACAACATCAATAACACCTTCACTGTCATCCCCATTTCTGGTCGCCATGGCAGCATTGACGCCGCTGTGGGTGTCTTCTCAGTATTTTCAGTTGGGTCGCTCTTCGCCTTCTTCATCTTGGAGAACCTTTACCTGAAGAGGAAGAAGGCCGTGTAGAGCGTGTACTTGCTTATCAAGTTGTATTTGGCAATATTCTAGTATGCCTTTACAGAGACTCATGAACATGTGAGTTTGAAGCTTTCATTTTTTTGTTTGGCAACTGGTGAGTGCACTGTTGTATCAAACCCAGCAGCAGGGGGACCGAGAAATCTGATGTCCCTACGTCAGTCACATTTAGAGGGTCTTGTACAAAAGCAAATCTGTCTGTTCTGCAGACACGTTTAGGTAGTTTTGGAGCTCTTCAAGCATTTAGTCCCTTCGTGTACTATGTTGTTTGTTCTAGAAATAAACTCTAATCAATTGAAAAATGAATTGTGGCTGGAACGAAGTCATTTATTCTAGTCAGAACTAGCCATTTTATTTCAGTGTGGGCTTGTATTGAAAAACTGTGAATGTACTGTGCTACTTCCATATAACCCTATGGCAGTCCCTTAGATAGAAATGCTGATAGAAATGCTGAAGAATCTGAGGGTGCATTGAAGCTGCAAGAAATCAGCCTTCTTTTTCATTTACAGTTCAGTAAGAATAATCAGATGGGCGCCTTTCAACTTCTTTTATTTTCTTGATATTGAAATCGAAGAGGGCATGTCAGAGTGATAATTTTGCTTGCAATATCTTAAATTGATCAGTTTGATAATTCCTTCATTTTCACATTATGCAACGTAATTGCAGAAGTTGATTTGTTCAATACAATTCCATCATCACTGAAATAGGATCTTTAATGGCTAACTTGAATCACATTCTACAATCATGGTAGATATAATAGAGTTTGTGTGATTCTTGAGTATTCATGTAATTGTTTTGTAAGTCCTTCATGCATACTGGTGAGGCAAGCAATTCAATTCTTTGCTCAAAGAGTTCTCATGTTCGTTGATTTATATTTTTTAAGACAAAGATGTTAACTATGGTTCAAAAGTAAAGATGAAACTATGTTCTGTTGAACCATAATTATAGTTTGCATTCATAATTAACATTACTCAAAATCATGAATATAATAAATTTCATTTATACAAAAATAAAATTGAATAAACTCATAGTTTTAAAATTTCTTCAAATGCACCAAAAAAATGCTCTTAATAAAACCTTAAAAACCATGGTAAGGAACTACGTAATTTGATAACAACAAATTTTTATTAACCTTCTTGAGATTAAAAAAAAAAAAAAATGTGATCAATAACAAGATGTTCTAATTTTGAATGAATAATTAAATTAAATTATAAATAAATAAATAAATATATTGTTAAATAAATTTGATAAAGCTTCTTGGAAATTATAAGTTGGTTTCTATATACGTATTTTTTTATTTATAGAAATTGTGTGTTTCCAAAAGTCTTCTTGTACTCATAATTATATCACTTACTTTTGGTAGTAGAGGAACAAAATAACATATGGTTATTTTTTATGGTTCTTTGGACAAGATGTGTTGCATTCAACATAGTTAAAATTTAATACATGAACATTTGTGATACCTTCATGTTTCTTATAATTTGTGTACATTATGGTAATAGTTTTAAATTTTACAGGTAATTGATGTCATTGCTTAAGCATAAGAATTTTATTTGTGAAATCATGAGCTTTAAGAAATCATGAGTTAAAATTCGCATAACCACATCAACATGCAAGTCAAGCAAATCAATGTAAAGCTTTCAAATTATTAAAAAGATAATACCTGAAAGTATAATAATAACATTCAACAATACCAGAGATGTGAACACCTTGCAAAAAAAAATCATCTTACATTTTCACAACACTATGAGTTGTTTTAAGATAATCTTTTAGTGAATCCTGCAATTTTTTAAAAAAAATCGAAAGTTGAGACAAAATCAATCAATGTTATGTACAAGATTATCAAGGCTTTAAGGCACACATACACAAACACACACACACACACACACAGCAATTGATTCCTGTTACAATAATCAAACAAGTATAATGTTCAATGAGTTGGAACATGGTCAAGCAATTTTTTGCCAGAAATTTGTCAACATGTTTCAAAAGAGTTTCGAAACTCTTTTGAAAATTTGTCAACAAGTTGTAATTAATTGTCAATTGGTTCAGAAGCAGGTTGTGTCTAGAGCTCGCAACTTGGATGAAACCCTATCTCCGTCCATCCAAAGCGGATGCCGCTCGTCATCCGTTGGCAGAGGCGTGATCCAACGGCTCCCGTGTCTTGACCAACTTTGCAAAATCCTATTTATCCCCCTACCAGCGATAGACCTCAACGCAGGCTCGCGTCGTTGTGTCACAGTTTTGATCGAGCACTGTAGTTGTCGTCTATCCTGCAATATAAGACACCTTGGCTTCTTGAGACGCAACGGCTTCCGTGGAATTTTCGATTGTGGAAGTGTCTGGGGGTTGTGGCTTAGTTCTATTCGCCATTGGTGCCTATCTGTGCAATTGGGATTGGTTTTAGTTGTGTTATGTTCGTCTTTATCGTTTGTTTGTATTCTTCCTGCGCCTTACGTTCGCACCATGCCTTGGGAGTATCGATGGCTTGGCTTCTCTGTCATCTAAATGGAGCCTACTTCCTTTGAATCTGATGACTGAGTTTAGCAACACAGGGACTGTCATTGTCTTGTTGTGAAGAACGAGTGCCGACTCCTTCATCTGCAATCATTCATAAAATGGCGTGCGATACTGAGTCCTGTGATCAGGGATTTATTAGATTATTTTGTCGCTTGGTTTTTAGGTACGTACTGTGATGATTATGCAAATTTTTCTGACACCTCTTGTCTGAGAGCATTTACTGTGCTCGTTGAACGGGTATGCGTCTTTCTGAGTACATTTACAGTTTCACATTTGGTTTTTAGTTAAATTGCCGATTCGTCCATCTGCGGCGATCCAAGCGCCTGTCTGTGATTCCAGTGAATACTGTGGTCGTGTCATTTGTGTTTCGGTCGAGATAAGAGTATCGTGCTGTGACGATTATGCTAATTTCTGACATCTCTTGTATGAGAGCACTTATTCTGCTCGCTGAACGGGGATGCGTCTTTCTGAGCACCTAGTTGGGTTTGCGCTTTTGTTTCAATCAGGTGGTTTTTAATTTATGTTCGCTGCAACCTGGTGTGCCAACAATGACAGCTTATCTGCCAAATTTTGAGTGTAACTTCTGCCATGAAATGAAGTAAAATTCCACTGATCCGAGTAGCTGACAGGTGGAATGTACAAGCCATATCAGAATCTGGTTTTCAACAGAAGTATAGCATTGACCGTACCTATAGTTGTCGAGATGCTCTATGATTTGATACTCGCCCTTGACAGCCTATACATGTCACAAGTTTAGATTAATGTGCTATGATGATTATGCAAATTTTCTGACACCTCTTGTATGAGAGTACGTTTTGTGCTCGCTGAACGGGGATGCGTCTTTCTGAGCACTTTGATGTTTGTACCTGAACTGGCGTATCTATTGTTTTTCAGTCTTGCTGCAGTGTAGTGTTCCACTAACGGGAGCGTCTGTCTGCGTAGTCCAGAGTATATCACAGCAAACATCGCACGCCTTTGTAATTACTCCGTCCGAAATCATACTAGGTGGCCGTGTATCGGTTACTGCCAACTAAAGTGTGGTCAGGGCGGATGACAACCCAAATCACTAGTCTGGCGAATAATTTCGTCCCTGCAGATCACATCTTGGGTGGTACATAATTGAGCGATATTGACATCCGATACCACACTCTGAGCGCACTCATTACTATGTGAATCTAGACGCCGATTCTAAGCACATTGCACTGGTTCCGCCGCATAATTTACCACTGAGTAATGGTTTATCTTGTCACTAAAAGAGTCAAATAGCATCAAGTCCTAATAATCAGTATTCTTCACGTACGAGCAATTATGACGGATTAATCCTCCAAGTTGCACGCTGATTACAGCATCGGACTGCAAGCCAGCACTGTCGCTACTTAACTCAACGCTTGAACCTGATACCCTGTACACGCTAAACAAGACCACCTTCACGGCCGTGGTAGCACCTTAGATTTATGGCTTTCTGTGAATACAGTTAAAACACCGAGTCAACAAAGCCGAGTAGAATAGTGGAAACAATACCCTGAACTACCAACTGTTCTATGCGCTAAGACCATCTGAGTAGTAAACACTAGTGGTGCATGTCTTTAAAAAACAAAAGCATATGAGACAGGATTACAAGTATCAGATTTACTAAAATGTTCTGGTGCGGGAAGTCATTAACATTTTCTGTTCACCCAGTACCAGGTGCGCATTGCGCTATGACGCCTTTACACAACCAGATAAGCACGACAACGAGGTCTGTGAGGGGCCTCGATGATTCAGGATAGTGGTGGTTGAGGTCTTTAATCGGCAAACTAACGATATCTTTAGTGGTGGACGCGGTCTTTGATTGGCAAGGATGATACAGCAGGGGCGTCGACATCCACAGCTACAGCGCGAGGGAGCTCATTCGAAGGGAGACCCTTTCGTGAGGAGGTGGAGAGGTAGCGGATCTAGCATGAAGAGGAGAGCAGTCTAGGTAGGAGCCGTAGTTGTAGCAGTGGTTGTGGCAGTGGGATTTGGGTTGTTTGGAAGTTCCGACACACATGATGTTAGTGGTAATATAGATGTATTAGTTAAATCAGCATTGAATCTGTATATTGTACAAGTTGAATATTGTGATTTGAATGTTGAGAATTTTCGCATAAGCTTACTATCTTCTGTTGATGTGAATGCTGTTTGTTGTTTTCCAAAGCTTGGATAGAATACTGTATGAGTGTCCAATATAGATAGAATTTTCTACTGATTGTGAGTTGATTCATTATTGAAGGGCATTGGATTTTCTTTGATCAATTTGTTGGATTAGTAAATTTCAAGGAAAGAAAGAGCTGCTTGATGTTAGTTCCTTGGAAAGCTTACAATCATCAAAATAGGAAGTAAAAAGAATTTGTGGCAACAAATCAAGTGATGATTGTCATAGTGTGGCAACAAATCAAGTGATGATTGTCATAGTGCTTGGAGAGTTTAGATGATATTGTATTGTAATATGGTTACAACATAAAAGAACAAAAAAAATAATAAAATATATATATATATATATATATATATTTATATATTATAAAAAAGTTTAATTAAAAATTTAGTTCAAAAAATTATTTTAAAAAATATAGATAAAAGATAAGAAGATAATAAAAATATTTAAAATTAATATTATCTTTTCATAAAAATGGCTACTATTTACTATGTAGGGCCATAAATAAGATAAAATAAGATAGATTAATAAAAATAATATTATAGATATTTTTAGATTAAAAAAAAGAATAATTTTCAATAAAATTTATTTAAGAAAATCTTAGATTGATACTCAAGGGAGGTTGATTGTGAATTAAAGTTGAAACCAAATTCCAAGGCATAAAACCATGCACCTATAGTAAATAAAGATTTTATTGTTGATTAGAAAATAGGTTTGGAAAGAAAACTTAATAGGATTTTTTAAAAGGTTGGTGTTAAGGATACAAGAATGCAAAATAAGAGACTTGGACTGGGACAAGGTTTCCAGAAGAAACCAACAAGAACTTGAATTAACCAGATGAGTATAAGAACAACACCAAGAAAGGTGAGCTAGAACTCCAAGAGATGTATTGTCAAGGTTGAAGAACTCTTCAGCCTTGATTCCTATATATACTCCTATTTAGGATGTTTTTTGAGTGGCTTCTATTAAATTAAGAAGCTTCTCAAGTAGCTTCTATCAACTAGGAAGCTTCTTGAACTCCCGTTAATTAGAAAACGTCTCAACCAATTTTCACCAACTAGAAAGCTTTTCAATTGACTTTCATTAATTCAAGAAGCTTTTAGAATATTCTAAAAGATTTTGTGAACCTCCAAAGTGTATGTTCCTAATATCATTCCCTTTTCTAGCGACGAGTTCCAAGAGGACCTTGATCTTACTATATACATAAGAAATTGAGAATACGGTGCATTAATGAAGCTATGTATTGTGTTCTCTATTCTTGGACAATGGATTCTACTAGTCCTTGAAAAAATTGCCTATGGCCTTGAGCTAGTACTTGTTAAGGATATAAAAATAAAGAATAGAGACTTGAACTAGGACAAGATTTCTAAAAGAAACCAACAAGAACTTGAATTAATCAGATGAGTACATGAACAATACCAAGAAAGGTGTGTTAGAATTCCAAGAGATGCATTATCGAGATTGAAGAATTCTTTAGCCTTGACTCCTATATATACTCATATCTAGGACACTTCATGAATAGCTTCCATCAAACTAAGAAGCTTCTCGAGTAGCTTCTACCAACTAGGAAGTTTTTTGAGCTCCTTCCACTAATTAGAAAGCTACTTGAGCTCCTTCCAATAATTGGGAAGCTTCTTGAGCAGCTTTTATCAATTGGGAAGTTTCTTGAGCTCCTTCTACAAATTAGAAAGCTACTTGAGCTCCTTCCATTAATTGGAAAGCTTCTTGAGTACTTTCCACAAACTAAGAAACTTCTCAACTGACTTTCACAAATTAGGAAGCTTTTAGAATGTTTTAGAAGTTTCTGTGAACCTCCAAAGTGTATGTTCATAATATTATCCCCTTCTCTAGTGATGAGTCCCAAGAGGAGTTTGAACTTATTACATATGTAAGAAATCAAGAATACACTGCACTAGTAAAGCTATGTATTCAATTCTCCATTCTTGAGCAATGGATTCTATTGGTCCTCGAAGAAATAGCCTATCGCCTTGAACTAGTATCTTTGTTGTTGAAACATCTCATCCAAGGATGTGATCTTCATTGCTTCTTTCAAAACATCTTCCAAATAAGATTTTAAGACTAAAAAGATTTATCTTTCCAAACTCTAGTAATATCACAAAAGCTCGAGTATTGGAATCAAAACTTACATGATTGAGTCTTGCTCCTAATGGCTTTAACCAAGGTCATACTTGGTATTGAAATATATTGTCCTCACTTTGCTCAATTGAAGGCTGTGAAAATTGTACTGATTCGTTTGAAGCTTGTGTGATAAACAAATCTTCTGAGTCTTGTTCTCTCAATGCTTGAAGATTTGACATGGTGACTAATTTACTTCTACTACTCTATTCTATCTTGGAATAGACGACTACATATAAATGAAGGCTTTACTTTAATTCTTTCCATCTTTATGAGTATTTCTTGAATCTAATCTTCACTAAGAAGTTATTATCAAATATATTTGGATTTTTAAAAATAGAATCAATAAAATTCTTGTATCTTTTGAGGTGTATTGAGGAGATTTGCAGCTAGTTTCTATGTGTGCTTATTAATGTCATAGCCTCGCTACTGAACAAGATATTCCAATTTGTCCCACCTTCGCCATGAATCAAATACCTTTTCAACCTTATATTTTTCATGGTCTTTAATTTTGATATTAAGCAGCAATTGTTGTACCCTTCTCAAAATATGCGATTTCCTATAAGGTTCTAAAAGAGAGATATAAAAAATTGGATGTACCTTCATAGCAAATGGTAATTCTAAGTGATATGCCACTAGATTGATTTGCTTCTAGATAGAAAATGGTCCCAACCTTCAATAGTCTAACTTATTGCATCATCGCTTAGTCTTGATATTTTGTCAAACAAGCCATACTTTATCTCCAATATAAAAAGTAGGCGGTTGATTTTTAAATTTATTTATAGATGCCTTGTATATATCTTCTAAAATAACCTCTAGCACTGACACATGTAATAACAATAAATACAAGATATATAATATTTTTACACACTGCATGTAAATACAGTATGACAATGTAATGCTCAGATCTTAGTTGTTGCTCAATAAACTTTGTCATGTTCTCCAAATGCTTCTGTAAATGTTTCTATGAAAACTTCAAAATTGCTCAAAATTGGTGATCTCTTATCAAACCAGGGAGCAAACCATAATAATGCTTGTCTTGTAAGTAAGGTGCCAACCAATCCAGCCCATGATTCTTGTAATTGAAGTTTCAAGATTGTTTATATGTTGTGCTTAGGCATACTCCACAGATCAAGCTTCAAATGATATCCATAATTGGAGTAAAATAGTTTTTTCTAAATTGAAGCATGAACAATATTATTATATATAAATTCCGCTAATGGTAGATATGAGATTCAATCGTCTTGTTCATAGCTAATGGTGCATTGTAAATATTGCTCTAAAACTTAGTTAACTTGTTCTGTTTGGTCGTCAGTTTGAAGATGGAAAGGTGAAGAAAGTTTAATATCTATTTTTAATATTTCAAAAAGATATTTTCAGAACTTAGATATGAACTAGGGTCCTTAATCAGATACGATATCATCTGGTAGGCCATGATATTGATATATATTGTTGAGAAAGAGCCTTGCCGTTTCTTTACTAGATGCAATCTTATTACAAGAGATGAAATGAGCCATCTTTGTGAGTCGATCAATCATTATAAAGATGCTGTCTAATGAATTGGATGGCAGTAGATGTGTAACGAAATCCATCAAGATAGAGGATCATGACTGTCTTGAGATAGGCAAGGGTTGTAAAAGTCTATAAGGATAATGTCGAGGATTTTTGAATCTTGAACAGATGTTGCAAGAGAGTACAAAGTCCTTCACTACCTTCTACATTTGAGGCCACCAAAAATCTGAGGAGATAAGTTTTAAGGTCTTGTTAAATCCAAAGTGATCTGCAGCGGGAAAGTCATGGCAAGAGTGAAGAACGTATAGTTGTGTTGGTCCTTTTGGGATATACAAACATTCTTCAAAATATAAAAGGTCTTCCTCAAATTTAAACTTATCAGTATTTTCTTTCAAGTGATGCTTGATATCAAGGGCCGAAGTATTATTAGTGATTGCAGCACACACTTCATTGAAGAAACTAGAATTGATAGGTATTGATGTAATAGTGGTACAAAGTTGCTCTTGTTTCAACAAAGTTATATATTATTGATCAAATGTTGCCTTCCCTATCCTTGCTATAAGATATAATCTCCTTGATAGAGTATCAGATAATCCTTGTTGCTTCCCAAGGCGATAAGTGATGACAAAATTAAATTGAAATAGTGACATATTTGATCAAGCTTGGCAATGATTAAGAACTCGAGCTGATTTAAAATATTCTAAGCTCTTGTAATATATATATATACAATCATAGGATGTATTGATCTTTTAAAAAAATGATGCCATTCTTGAAAAAAATCCACAATAGCAAGAATCTCCTTACTGTGGATATCATAATTAATTTTGGCAGCAAAGAATTTTTGAGAATAAAATACAACAGAATGGAATTTATCATTTATATCCATTTATGAAAGTACGGCCCCTAATATAAAATCTGAAGCATCAGTCTCCAAATAGAATGCCTTTGTAAAGTTTGGATGCACCAATATTGGGGCCGTAGTAAATATTATCTTAAGATCTTGGAATACCTTCTTCGCTTGAGGCCCCCATTCTAACTTGTCCTTACATGTCAATCAAGTAATAGGGGCCGCATATTTAGAATAATTTTTCATAAAGATCTGATAGGAGTTAGTAAATCTAAAAAAATATTATACATCTCTTACACTCTTTGGGATGACCCATTGCATAACTGCCTCTACCTTCTTTGGATCCATCATCAAATCTTCAATAGATACAATGTATTCCAAAAATTCTATCTTAGGTTGGTGAAATATTCATTTCTCTGGTTTGGTATACAAACTTGTATCTCACAACTTTTGTAATATCAACTTGACCTGCCCTTCATGTTCCTCTAGATTTAAGGAATAGATCAAGATATCATCAAGATAGATCACCATGAATTTGTCCAAGTATTTTCGAAAGATGTCATTCATTAAATGCTAAAAGATAGCAAGTGCATTTATTAGTCCAAAGGGCATGACATTATATTCAAAATATCCATATCATGTCTAAAATACAGTCTTTCATTCATCTTTCTCCTTAATTCATACCAAGTTGTATGTTCCACAAAGATTTATTTTAATATAGATTTTGATTTGAGTAAGTTGTTCCAACAATCCTAAAATTAACGATAGTGGATAATGATTCTTTACCATCATCTTATTCAATTCTCAATAATCAACACACATACGCAAGGAATCATCCTTCTTCTTTATAAAAAGTATAGATGCACATGTTGAAAAATTTGAATGCTTGATAAAGTTTTTTCAAGATTTTCATCAATATAATCTTTTAATACAGAAAGCTCATTTTGAAAAAGATTATAAATTGGGCCAAAAGGTGGTTATGTTCTTTCTTGAAGATCTATAGCACAATCATATGGTCGGAGCTCCAATAATATATCACCATTCTTTTTTTAAAAAATATCTTAAAATTTGTTATATTGCTCTGAAATACTTACTGATGAAATCATATCTTCTTTAATTGTAGTCGCATAAATAATAAATAATATACCTTCTTCAGCCAATTTGATAAAAGCCTTTATTCCAACAAATAAAGGTTTACCAATTCATGGCATTTTATGAATTTTTGTAGGGATTTCTATGAAAAATGTTATTCTTTGTTATTTCCAATTTATAGATGGATTATACTTTTCTAAATAAGATAGCCCAAGAATAATAGGATTTGAAAGAATCTTAATAATGTTGAACACAATCTAACTTCTATGATCTTTGAACGACACTTCAATAGATATGGTTTCATAGATGACACTTCCAGAAGATAATGGTCGTCCATCTATTATCTCTACATGAATAGATTTAGATTTTCATACTAGAGGGATTTTATGAAGCTTAGTGAATGTCTCATCTATAAAACAAGCAGACTCCTCCAAATCTATCAAAGTAATTGTCTGAAGCTTCTGAGGGCCAAAATACAATGAAATTGTAAAATAATGAGTAGGTTGAGTAAGAAAAGAGGAACCTAAATAGTTTTGTAATATTGGATTGTCTAGCCACACGATCACTACTGTAGCTGAATATTATCGTTTTCATGCACAATTGTATTCCTAGTTTTGGTAATGTGTCAATTCTATTTTTTTGAGCAATTGCAAACCTTATGGCCTTCTTTGCCACTATATAAGCATAGACCTTTTTCCATTTGATGCTTCTTTTCTTATGGATTAAGACGTTTAAATCGTACCATATCAAATTACATGTCTTCTACTTCTGAGTATGAATTTCAAAATGCTTATTGATGTAGTAGGAATATGTCGGATTGCATGTTGTCTTGTTGAAGCCCATGAACATTGATCTTGTTGATGTTAAAATAATCGATTATCACATTTTACGGCTTGGTTAATGGCTTCATTGAGCGATTGTAGATCCGGAAGCGACAATAACAAATCCTTCATAACATCTTTTAATCCCCAATAAAATTGGCTCATTAGGGCTTCTTTGTTCTAATTGATTTTGTACACTAATTGCCTAAAATTGGATACATAGACTAATATAGAGCGCGCCCCTTGATATAATGCTCAAATCTTAGCTGTTGTCCAATGAGCCTTATCATATTTTTCAAATGCTTCTATAAATGCTTCTACAAATGCTTCAATAAAAACTTCAAAGTTGCTCAAAATTAATGATCTTTTTTCAAATAAGGGATCAAACCATGATTGTCCTTGCCTCGTAAACAAGGTGCCAATCCATTCAACTTGTGATTCTTTTGTCGGATAAATATTAGATTGTAGGACTATTATCAATCAAATTTGATTGACAAATCCTTAGAACTTTGAACGCGTATTATTATATTTCTTTGGAAGACTAACTCAAGGCTCCTTACATTGTTAAAGAGGTAGATTTTCTTGGCATAATGTAAGTAGTACTGCATCTTCAAGTGCAAAAGTTAGAAGTGGATACAATCTAGATTGTGGTACTCCAGATGTTGAATTATTACAAAGTTTTGCAACAATTCCTTCAATCTCTATAATCCTAATAGATAAAGTAGTAAGAATACTTATAATGGTATCTAACTTGGACTCAAAAGATTTGGTCATATTAATGTCTTAACCTCCAGCCATTCTAAGAGAAAGAAAAAATGAATCTATAAGAAAATAATATAAGTTTAGAGGAGGGTAATCCACAATCTCTAAAATTCTTTAAGACTTTCAAGCAGAGAGGTGATCCACTCTCTCACAAGAATAACAAAGCTTTAATATTGCAATGAAAAAAATATCAATTTAGAAGAGGATAATCCGCAACCTCTAAAGTGCTAATATACCTTTGAATAGAGAAATAATCTACTCTCTAATAAGAAGGATCAAACTCTCATATTGAAGATGAGGTTAGTCACGACAAACTATCAAGGACAGAAGAATACAAAACAAAGACTTGAACTAGAACAAGATTTTAAGAAAAAATCAATAAAAACTTGAATTAGTTAGATGAGTATACAAACAATACCAAGAAAGGAGAGTTAGAATTCTAAGAGATGCGTTGTCAAGATTGAAGAATTCTTTAGCCTCAACCCCTATATATACTCTTATCTAGGACACTTCTTAAGTGGCTTCCATCAAATTAAAAAGCTTCTCGAGTAGCTTCTACCAATTGGGAAGCTTTTTGAGCTCCTTCCATTGATTAGAAAGCTACTTGAGCTCTTTCCACTAACTAGGAAGCTTCTTGAGCTCCTTCTACTAACTAGGAAATTTCTCAACCAACTTTCTTTAATTAAAAAGCTTTTAGAATATTTTAGAAGGTTTGTGAACCTCTGGAGTGTATGTCCCTAATAATATCTCTGTTGTTGAAATATCCCATTCAAGGATCTCATCTTCATTGCGGCCTTCAAAACATCCTTCAAACAAAATCTCAAGATTAAAAGGATTCATTTTTCCTCAAACTCAAGTAATATCATTAAAGCTCCAATATTGGAATTGAGACTTGTATGGTTGGATCTTGCTCCTAATGGCTCCAATTGAAGTCGTTCTTGGCACTAAAATGTATTGTCCTCACTTTGCTCAATTGAAGGCTGTGAAAACTACACTGGTTCATTCAAAGCTTGCATGGTAAATGAATCTTTTGAGTCTTATTGTCTTAATATTTGAAGGTTTGATATAGTGACTAATTTGCTTCTATCACTCTATTTTATCTTGAAATAGATAACTACATATTGATAAAAGCTTTAGTTTAGCTCTCTCCCTCTTTATGAATATTCATTGAATCCAATCTTTACTAAGCAATTATCATTGAAAACGTTTGGATTGGTGGGAATAGGATTGATGAAATTCTTATACCTTTTGAGATGTATTAGCAAGATTTGCAGTTGATTTCTATATACGCTTTCGTATTATATGTTGTTTGATTTAGAAATGCACCAAATACTTGGTTGTGGAATATAAGGTTGTGTTTATAAAAATGCAAGAAATCCTAATAGGTTTCATTCCATATAAGAAAAATATAATCCAAATTTCAATGCAAAAGTATTTAAATGTAATATAGAATATTCAAAAATACTCTTCTTAGTAATCTCAACCACACATAATTCTAATTGCTTTGTTACCTTTACAATAAGGCAACTTAGATTTTCTTCTTAAGTCTTAATCCTGTTTAGTGAGCTTCAGTAAGCTATAACTCCTAATTTGACTATCTACTTGATACAAAATTTCTTATACAAATACCACTATAAGTCATCTATATGCTCAAAAAATTTCAGTGCAATCCAACTTACAGATTGTAAGATAATGCGAAAATTCCATACTAGTGTCTCTTGGCCTCTTACTCGAAGTTTGATGTAGATATGCCAGCAACAACTTCTCCTTTTCTAACTGTTAATTCTAGTTCAAACTTAGTGTATAGCTTGGTCTTTGCATCTTTTAATATTGTGCTAATTTTCACCTTGTTTTGACTAATAGATCTCTAGATATTGTAAAATCCCTAAACAACTTCAAACTGCCAACTTTTGGTACCTCCTTGCACTAATGGGCAAATATCTTCTAGCCGCACTATTAGATTGTCATAAAATTTTTTGAACCCTTAGATCATCCAATCAAAAAGATATTATCAAATTTTCAACTATAGATGTTGCACCAATTACACAAAGCAATCAAAAGTGCTAGCCCTAGCTTTATTACATAAAATCCAAATTGTCAATACAAACCCTGACTTTGAATAACTATTGCTCTATCTTCACAAATCTTATGAAAGCAAACTTTTTGCCTTTGAAATGAACTTAAAACCTTCTTTTAAACCTTACTTTCCAATCTCCAAATGTCCTCCATCTCTACCTTTGCTGGTTGTTTTTGTGGCTAGAGGTCTGATTTTGACCCTGTCTCATACCTGGTTGTCTCTCGGATATTAATCCAACTTATTTTAAGGATTTTTAAACTTAATCCTTTCTTCAACTTAATCTTGGCATCTATCATATTAACTTTTTATTTCTCTTATCTTTTTTTTACTAACTTGTGGCTTTTTAAAAGCTATGAAATAGTTTCTATAATCTAGAAGAAAATTTTAATAACTATCTTTTATCTATTAGCTATTAAAAAAAGAAATAATCTAAGAGGCTTTCATAAATCTTTTCTTAAGTATGTTAAGTTTCTAATGAATCAAGATAATTAAGTATTAAGTAGAATTTATCCTTATTCATACTTTTCATTATGTAAATGTGTTACAACACAACATCCAACTCCTCTGAACCTGCGCATCCTCCGGTATGTGCCAATGAAGTATATGTCATAATTGGCATCATACCATCTCTTCATTTCTTGTACCAAGTTCTTCTTCATCATGTTCATCATCTATTTTGATGTAATTATCTTCTTTAGAGTCATTGATATCTTCAACATGATCCTCCACATTTATTTCTCCATCTCATCTTTTCAAAACCTTTACTCGCTTCCCAACAATAGGTATCTTCAACCTTATACCATCCAATTCCTTCAATGAATACGTGGCATTATTATGAACTGTTACTATTATATATGGCCCAAATCAATGTTTTGAAAACTCTCGTAAGGTATTATATTGATTATCTAAACTATTGTCATAAATAAATATCCAATCATCTTCTTCAATTGCTTTAGGCGTTAATCGATGTCATTTATCAAATCAAGCTTTGTTTCCTAGCCTTGCCTTTTACAATCTTTTCAAAGCTAGTTCCACATCTTCCAATCTTTGTTGAAGTTGCCAAATTTTAATAACCAATAATTCTTCTCTTGTTAATCCATCTTTCCAAGGTAGCATGCTCCAAGTTGGCATATGTTCCTCAATTGGCATAATATGTTTTTGACCTGTAATGAGTTCTACTAGCATATATCTTGTCACCAAACTATGTGTTGTTCGATAAGTCCATAATGCATAAGGTAGAAGTCAAGGCCATTCTCTCACTCTTCTATTACAAGCTTTAATCAAGGCTTTTATAATTGATAGGTATCTATGTTCATTCTTTGCATTCCCTTCTAGATTATAAGCCGTAGTCAATGATAATTTAACTTCACATCTCTTAAAGAATTCATGAGCTTCATGTGCATTTAATTCTCTATGATCTATAGTGATCTTTCCCACACATCCATAGTGACAAATAACATCCTCAAGCAAAAACTTGCAAATTCCTTATGTAGACTTTGTCCTTAAAGCCCTGTCTACCACTTGGTTTGATAAATCTTCACAAGCCAAAATTAAATACTTCATTTATCATAATCCCATTAGCATAACAACCAAATCCACAACCCATTTATTTTAAATGGCCAAAGAATATGTTAGATGTAAACCATCTCAATGTCATATATTTGAATACGTTTGATAAATTATACAAGATTCTATAAATAAAGTTATATCTCAATATATATTCTTCCACCAATATCATTCCTTCAATTTAGCAAAAGTAGTCCAAATTCCTCTATGCCCTGTCCATAAACTATTATGAAATTCCTTGAGTAATTTTTGTTGATCTTCTTTGATACCTACTACTCATTGTAGCATTCCAATATTTGATTTCTGCCTCTTGCATAGAAATCCTCCTTGTAATATGAACTTATATGCTTTTTTTATGATCTGTCTAAATTTTTCAACCAACCAATTAGTATGCTTGGTTAATGTGCTTGAATAATGATCAATATCCAATAAATTCCCTTCATAATTTTCTTCATGAAATGACTTATTTTCTTTGTTTAATTGTGAAACTGAATAAAATTTTATACCCATATCATTAATATCCTCTATCATCTCATCCTCTCCATCATATCTTGCTTGAAATAACATATCTGCTACGGAATTGTCGTTTCCTGCAACATGCTTAAACTTCGGATTTAATGACTTCATATAAGCAATCTATCTCAACATTGCAATGTCCGGGGTTGTACAATTAATAATCATTTAAAGCAGGCAAAAAATCTGTTTCAACTATTATTGTTATTCCAATTAAATAATCCTTTTCAGCTTTTATAGTTGAAACAACTCCCCATAATTCCCTTTTCACTTAAGAATATGCATGTTGGCGTGTACTTAAAACCTTAGTTCTAAACCGAACTCCAAATCTATATCCATTTAAATCATCTTGATCCACAGCCCATTCAATGGCAACTGGACTAGTATCCACTGTAAGAATCAGTGGTCTATTGCACTTATAATCAATTTTTCTTAATACTGGAGGTAATATCAATAATTTTTTTAATATTTATATTATTTTGATATGCTTTTCTTTTCATTTAAAATGATAACCTTTGTGTAATAACTCATACAATAGATCCGCTATATGAGCATAATAAAGAATCTAAATACAATAAAACATATATGCACCCAAAAACCTACACCTTTGTTAAAGAACTTCAATTTTCTTTTATTCTTCCAATTGCATCAACTTTGGTTGGATCTAATCTTCTTCCATAAAATTTACATAAATGTCTAATAATTATAACTTCTTATATTCCAAATATAGATTTTATATCCAATAATATAAGATGAACTCCCTCAAACAGAGTCAATATCTTTTCATAATCTTGTATATGATCAATAATATACTTGCAACACCCCCTCTTATCTAAAGTTTCATTCTTGTCATCTTCTTTGCACCCTTTAATTGGAACATCATCTAGAAAAGGTATAATCTTCTCAGAAATGAAATCTCTCAACATCTTATTTATTCCGTTCATCATATGTACAACTGAGTTAGTAGCACCTTGAAGAAGAGTACACATTCTAACTAATCTAGGTGGCATTCTCATAGTTGTCATATCTCTACTCTCTTTTGCAAGTTGAAATTGGTCATAGTATGAATATAAGTCACCCATTAAATAGATTGCCCTTCTTGCAAATGCTTCAGCAAATTTATCTACTATTGGTTCAATTCCTACATTCTTGATAATGATTGTATTTATTAGATGCATATCTTGAATAAATCATAATGATCCATTTTTCTTAGGCAATGTAAACCATCAGCTAGAATATGGTGCAAAAGAAGGCTCTAAAATCTTCATCTTCATCTTTTCTTTCAATAATTCCACTAAATTCGGTAAATACACCTTTGGTACTAGAATTGGCCTCAAATTCCAAGGTACATGTGGTATAGTGAAAATAACCATTGAAATTATAATATTTGGATCAACACACCCAATTTCATGAGATTCAAAAGCAAATTATTTATCTCGTTTTGCTAATATTTCTTCGAAGGATGCAATTTCCTTTGACAATAAAAAACCATCAGAACTAATCTTCAATTCTTTAAAAGTCTCTTCAGTAAACTTATGCCTAATATTCCTTGAATTCCTTAAACTCTTTTCCCTTAATGCTTCTTCTATCTATTTTTTATAGTCTTTTGGCAAAGGTCCAACAATGGATTTCACCTTCTTATCTATTATCTTATATTTTATTTCAACCATAACCTCTGATATTTGAAAAGATTCAATCCTATCATAAACTTCTCTTGAATGAATATGTATAATTTTATCATCATCACTTAATCCAATAGATGCAATCAATTCTAAAAGATCTTCCAATCTATTTTTTTTATAAATATCAATAATCTTTTCATCATCTTTTAATATTTTTAAGTCATATAATTCTTTTTCAATAATACATAATCTTTTTCTTTTATTTCTTTTTAAATCCTCAATCCTCTTATACATAATACTTCTATTTTCAAGAATGCCAATAAATCCTGCATCAAAGATATAAGTATCTTACGAGAGTACCTTCCCTTCTGTATCTCCATAATCCTACTTTATAGTGGTACTCCTCAAAAATCAGTAAGTTCTTCAACAATTCTTGACAATGGTTTTTCTCTCAACTTGTCTTAATTGCATTCATAATTTTGAGGAACAGTCAAAAATTGTACTACCCTTCTTCCATCTTCACTACGGATCTGTGCATAAGCTAATCCATCATTAAGTACTTTTGTTTCTATTCAAGTTGCAATAATATACAATTGTCCCAATATAAGAGGATAAGTTGTTACATCTTGGACAAAGAAATTTTGTTCCATTGCTACATCACCAATCTGAATCTTTACATCCGGGTAAGTACCATACAACTTATCTTATGTATTATTAGCTACTTGTATTATCCATCCATGTTCTATATCAATTGGCCACTTTTGTTTCATGTAAAGATCCTTAGACATAAGATTTATTTCTGAACTATGGTCAATTAAGGCAACAACTGGCTCATCCATATTTCCAATCTTTACTAATGCCTTTGTAGTTACTCTAGCCGAATGCTTTTGAGTATAATGACTTGAAATTTCTTTCTTCTTATTACTTGGATTATCAAAACATTGTCGTGGTGAGAGTCTTAGCCCTAAGAAACACTGGGTCTTTTTTTTGCTTCTAGTTTCTCAAGTGCAAGATGAGATTCATAAAGTTCATAAAATTGAAGAATTTATAAAAAAACATACTTTATTAACCCTAACATATTCTGCCTTTAGAAACCCGCCCTCAATTTTGCTCATAAATCCTAGGATATCACATCAATTGAAGCAAAATTTGGACACAAGGTACTTAAGAGAGCAAAGAAGCAAATCCCATAAACCTTTTGATTATAGCTCATGTGGTTAGAGAGAACCATGTTGTCAAAGTAATTCCTCCATACTGCCTTTGATTCTGGACCCCCTTTGCTTCACACCTTCATTGCTCTTCATTAAAGAAGACCTAAGTGCTGAAATTTGGTAGGCTTATAGCTTATCTCATGTTGTAAACACCCTCCAAATATTGCTCCAAGAGCCTTCTCCAAACTTGAGTTATAGGTTCCATCCTTCTTCTTTAATTTTGCCTTCTAACAACTCTGGATCCGACCACAATTTTCCTCATAACTCCTCGAATATAACTCCAATAGCAATCAGTTTTTTACACAACTTAATAGACTCATATATCTACAAACCCCAATAAATTTTACTCAAAATACTACTTTGATCACAAAGATATGCTCCCTCAAACTTCACTGATTTGGAGATAGACCCCTGTCACTTTGAAAGAGCATAACATTTTATTTATAAGACTAATGAGTATCAAACTTATACTCATCTCTTCCTTAACTTACATAGATCATGTCTATCAAATTTCACACTCAAATTCGTCTCCTAAATCTCTTTATACCCAAAAAAACCCACACACATGCACTGCCCATACAAACCCTCAACCCTACCTTCACTCTATTTCTCTTTTCATTCAAACCGGTTACAATTTCACTCATAACTCTTTGCTCAGAGGTCATATTGACTTGAGATTTTGACACAAAGTAGTTAACTCTATAAGAAACAAAAACCCAACAAATTTTGTTGCTAAAGTCCAAGTGGTTTCCAAGAACCAAGGCCCGAAATTTTATAACCCTCACTGCCCTAGTCTTAAACACCTACAACTTTCACGACTCATATCTCCCTTGATACTTAATGAAAAGACATGAGAATTATTTCTATGAGTTTCTTATCTTGTCTACTACAAACCTACAAAAAATCGCATCTAAAATCCTCTCCAAGCTTCCTCTATACACAAAAATGTATACTGTCTATCAAAAAAATCCTATGCCTTCCAAAAAAAACTCTCCTCCTTCTTCTTCACGACCCTTCCTTGTCATCTCCCTCCTGGTCTTCTTTATCCTCTTGGTCAAAAAGACCTCTTAACCCATGTCTTTTCCACTTCCTCAACCTTTTTCTTTTTACTAACTTGAAGAAATTTCACTTTTCAAGGTAAATTTCCATTGTATCTTCTTACTACTAATTTTCTATCAACCTTTCTTCTAATCTTAATCTTTTTATTTTAATGCATTCTTTTATGTTTTTCACACTATGTTTTGATTTACAACACGACAACGTGCTTTTTGCTTATAACTCCTTCTTGTACTTGTTGATTGTTTGCAAAAATTGCCAATTTCATCTTCTTTATTCTCACATATATATGTATCAATAGCATGATTTGATCTAGCTTCATCCATTAATTGCCTCTTTCGCTTAATGCTGTCAATAATGACATCATGGAATTCTTTCTTTGTAATACCTAATATTTCCTTCAATATAAATTCAACTTTAGCATTGAAGACATATTCTTCAAGCACCCCTTTTAAATCTGTTGCTGCTTCAATATCAGAGAAAAATTTATAAGCTGTTGACTTACCTCTTTTTCCTAAGTCTTTGATTTTTCTTTTGAAGATATTGAAGCATCTTTTGTTGGTAATTCTTGTAAAGCCATCTCACGAGCCTTATCTCCCCAAGTCTATTTTTTGGAAGAGTTCTTTTTTCTTATGTCATTAGAATCTTGTCTTCTCTTTTCTTCTATCAAGGCTTCATGTTGATTCTTAGCAATATATGCATGTACTAATAAAGCTTCTATAGGATCCTCCCAACCCACTGTCGAGTAGAAAGAATTTGCCTTAGGAATACGCCAGGTTCTTAGCTACTACTAGAACTAGTAGAGAACATGAGATGAAGTTGTGCAAGTATCTTCTATATTTATATAAAAATAGAATATAATCCTTGTATAAATACTTATATAAAAATAAAGTATAATCTTTGGTATAATATTTGTACAAATACTTGGTCTGTAGCCTATAGAAAGTTAATAATTCATTATAAATTATATCAAAATTTCACAAATAGATGTCTTACTGTTTAATAGTTATGGCTAAATGAAATGAGGACTAAAATTTCCCAGCAAATACATAGGCAGCAAAGCTCCTCTTTACTTCAACCTTTGTTGTGGTTGCTTCTCTTTTCCAAATTAGACATGCAATAGCTTTTTAAAAAGCTCACTCCATCATTTGACATGTCTTAAAATTTTGAATGTATACCTCTCAAACTTCAGATTTTATGGTTAGTCGAATCTACTCCTCAAATCCAAGCGGCAATTTATCCTCTTGATACTTCATGGTTCATAAATCTTTCATAGAAGCTTCAAATGCATTGATTTTAATTTTTGTAGAAATCTTACATAAGCCACTATAAGCATTTAAAATATCAAAAAGTTTGAATAGATTGTCCGACTTGGCTGGTTGAACAAAGTCTCTGCCCCTCTTGTCGGGTGGCAGCAGATCCTTTCTCACTCTCAAGCTCACAACTTTCTCTCTCTAATTTCAAATGCTACAAGAGATACCTTGATAGAAAGCTAGCACAATTTTCTACACTCTCTACAAATCTCACTAAGAAAGATTTGAAATCAAACTTGAAGTGGCAGATCGAAGTTTCTGCCGTCACTTTTTAATAGCAACAGATCTCATTCTACTAAATCAAGTATAACTTTTTGATCACAACTCCAATACAAGCAAGTGAGTAGGTTCTACAATCCTCACAACTCAAAGAATATGTCTTCTATTTTTTATTACAAATGTTATTGTGTTGTGCTTCGGCTACTATATGAAAAAATTGTACATGTATATTTAATGTATAATTTACTACATAGCTAAAAGAAAATCATATTAGTGGACTTTTATTGGTTATAGGATGTGGTTAGGTTGCTAGTTTAGAAAGAATCTATTAAAAAGATTATTATTAAGGTTTATACAACCTTATTTTCTTTTTAGTAGTGACTTTTGAAGTTAATTTTATATTGATAGTAACTTGTATATATCTTAAGTCACCTATGTTAGACATTGGTGATCCTTAAGATCTTATTTATTTTTTTTATTTGGTACTTAAAGTACCAAGTATGTAAATCTTATAAAAAGAAGGGTTAGAAAAAGGTTTTTAGTATAAAAAAGGTAGTTTGGCCATCCATGTGGATGAATAGAGGGGGATGATAGAAATCTCTATTCTAATTGGCCAAAAATCATGCCCAATGGGCTTCAAGGAGGCTGCCCGAGGGTTTATTAGGAGTTAGGGTTTTTTTTTTTCGAGGAGGAGTCGAACATCAAAGGCTAGGATCATAAGGTTTAGTTTTTTGGATCTGGTTTAGGTGCAAATTTTGTGTGATTTGCACATTTTATGAAGAAGTTATAGGCGCTCAAAGTTAAGGTGTTGATTTTGGATCTATTGTCACTCTTTTGAGTATAACTCGCGCATACAGATAGCAATCAAGGATCGGCTACTAGGATTGGAGAGAGCACTTTTACAACTATACTTTTCATACATAGCTTGATAAAATCCAAGTTAGGATGAAGGAGATATTGGGAGTTGAAATCAGTGCTTACAAACTTAAGGGCAATAAGTGACCTGCTTACATAGTGATTATATTTTGAGCTATATCTTATGCAATTTCATAGATTTTTGGCTCAAAATTTTCAAGAGTGTATATGTTTATGTCACAAGACTATGTGAAAAAATTTTATGGCATTAGAATTTTGGGTTTGTGAGATATAAGAAAAATAGTGCTCGGGTATCTCTGAGGTAGGGTTTTAAGCACCTGTTAGAGGTTTTGAGATATCAGATAATTGAAAATGAATATATAGTTGATTCTTTCTTGTAATGAAATTTAAGAAGATTATCTACACTTTGAACTAAATTTTATAGAAATTTAATAGTTGGATCAAGACTTATTGGATTCTAAAGTTTAGGAAGAAATAAGTCGTTGCAGATGAATAAAGTTTTGAAGGGTTTTTGTGGAAATTTGAACCTTTTTTGTACAAACTTACTTGAATACAAGAGGGTTAACATATATAACTTTTCTTTTGTGAGATTTTTGTATTATTTGTCTTTTTTATTAAGGACAAACTACATGTTGGATTTTGCCATCAAATTTCAAATAAACTCTCCACAGCCAGGTACCCAGTGCATTGCTAGATAGAAGGTCACGTCATACAACAATGCTTCTATATCCTTGGAGCTATATCTCTCCAAAGTTCACTACTCAAAAATTGCCAAATCTTAGGTCGAGCAAGAAGAATATTCTTTCTTTTTCTTCCACATCAACCCATGCCACAAGCACATGGGCAACCAAAATCCTATTGGATAGGCCCTATTCATCCCATACTCTTCTTTTTTATCCTTCACAAGATCCTTGCTACCTCAAAGTCAATAAGAAAGATAAAACAACCTTTACCTTTCTTCTTATTACAAATGAATATATTCTAGGATATAAGTAAGGCAAAAATCAAAACAAATAGCCATCCTAATTCACTAATTAAGTGGCTAAAATAAATCCTCTCCTTATAATATCTTCTAAAATAACCTCTAGCACTCACACATGTAATAATAATAAATACTAGATATATAATATTTTTACACACTGCACGTAAATATAATATGACATTATAGTTTCACAAATTATTACAACAATCCTCAATAAAGCTTCTCATGGTATCTTCTTCTTATGCAATGTAGAAATAGCAGAAGACCAAATCCCACTTGGTTCAATATTTTCAAAAAATTCTTGCTTGCCATTGTCATCTACCCTAGTATCATAACTTATAATTTCTATTATTGTAATTTTATTTGTTGTCAAATAATCCTTAATCAATGCTTTTATACTTCTCTTACCAAAGTTGGTTTGGAAAAAATCACCAGTATCTTTTAACGCCACCTTTCCATCTTTCCAAAAAACAGTGCTTTATTGGAGTATTTTATTGAACTTACCACAATCCTTTTGAGAATGGGAATCATCATCATACCAGATGCATCTTTGCACATACCTTTGCTTAAAAGTGGATTTTGGATTCATTGCAGAAGTCTTCTCTTCAAGCCTTGCAAGTTTAATTTGAAGAACCTTCATCCAGCATATAAATTCTTCAATCCCCACATCTTCTTTCTTTGATGTAATTATTGAAGGTTGAACAACAGGTACCATTGATCGTGAAGTAGGCACTTGAATTTTAGGTACCTACACAATTCTTTGGATACTAATCCTATCCTTCCTTCTTTCGCTTTTTACAAGCAATCCCACTGCATCTTCAACTTCTTTCCATTTTGTTGTCAATCCTTCATCTTCTTCTTTATCTTCAAGAAGAATCTCCAATCTTTCTTGCAATTCTCCATCTACTGCTTGAAGAAATAACTCAATCTTATTTGGTCCTAAGGTTATCTTTTCTACTTTCAATAACCGAGAATATTGTCTCTCAAACTCCCTTAATAGTTCAATAGCTTGCAATTTCTTATTAGGACATTTAATCCATTCCAAAAAAGATTTCTTAGTGACCTGATTGGAGTCCTCTAAGAAATACTCATCTATCAATGTATGAAAGAATCTCTCCTAAGAGCTTCCAAATTGTTCTAGAACTGATTTCACATGTTTTTTTTATTTCTGGCATTGTAGCAAGTTCAAATAATAAAATCATATCTTTTTCGGAGACTCGATTCAATTCTATTTTTTGCATATAATATCTTAAGTATTTAGAGATGTCTTTTCCATCAAACTGGTCGACCTTGTTAACCACTGCTTGTAGTGCTTTGATTGCCAAAGCCTCCTTACGATCCTTGCCATGTTGCTATTGCATAAATAATGTAAAAGCTTGAAACTTATTTGCAGTATTTGGATCTAAATACATACCTTGTCCATCAAAAAAAAATCCATTTAAAGCTCTACTTGATGTTGTCATAATGTAACGTGACTATTAGGTGAAAGAGTGTAGAAATAGTATATTTTAGAAGATCTTAGTTCAAAATATTGTAGCAAATTATCTTAGAAAAATAGATAAGTGATAGATCTATAAGTGATATTTTGTAGGTTGATGCATACAATAGTACTTATAGGGTGTTGTAAATTTGAAATTGATCTAACAGTTCAATTAAAGATTATTGAAGTTTATGTAGGTTAGAATCTCAAAAATTGGGAATTGAGGATTAGTTAGATTTCTTAAGATTTCTAGTAATCTATTAATTGGATTGGAATGAAATTTATGTATTTGTGTAGAAGATTTAATTTCCTACATGTATGTGAAATGTGGAAGCAACTAAATTGTGTAAAAAAGAGGTAGTGGTACTAGACAATTGGCATTAAGGTAGGAGAAGGAGGCTGGCTGCCACTTGATTGAAATTTTAGATTGAATTTCTTGCTAGTAAGTTTGATCCTCTTCAAATTTTATGTGTTTGTTGCTAATTTAGTTTTTAAGGAGTGTGTAAATTTTTAAGCAAGATCAATGGTTTAGTCAATAGTTATTGAGGTTCTAAAATTGCTTTAGGAATTATTTAGGGCTTGGTTAGGATTTGGTTAGGATTTAGGATTGGATTTAGTTAGGATTTGTTTTAGAGTTTGTTAGGATTTGACCAAGGTTGACTAGGATTTAGTTAAGATTTATTTTAGGATTTATTAGGATTTAACTAGGATTGATTAGGATTTAATTAAGGTTTATTTTAGGATTTATTAGGATTTGACTAGGGTTGATTAGGATTTTAGAATTTGTTAGGGTTTGACTTGGGTTTAATTAAGATTTGATTTAAGATTATTTAGAGATTGAATAGACAGGTTAGGCATAGTTATTGTTACATATTTATTTTTTATTTTCCAGAGCCACGTGCCTGAAGCATTTTCAAGCAAGACTTCACGACATACGACAACACACCATCCAAAGCTCCATCAATAATTCCAAAATTCACCTTCTTGCTTTCTTATACCATTAATTCCAAATAACCAAAATAAATTCCAACTTTCTATCCCAAATTTTCATGTTGAGTTCACCACTTATGATGTGTTATATGTTGTTTGGTTTGGAAATGTACCAAGCACTTGGCTGTGGAATGTAAAGTTGTATTTATAAAAATACAAGAAATCCTAATAGGTTTCACTCCAAATAAGAAGAATACAATCCAAATTTCAATGCAAAAGTATTTAAATGCAATATAAAGTGCTAAAAAATACTCTTTTCAGTAATCTCAACCACACATAATTCTAATTGCTTTGTTACCTTTACAATAAGGCAACTTAGATTTTCTTTACAAGTCTTAATCTTGGTTAGTGAGCTTCAGCAAGCTATAACTCCTAATTTGATTATCTACTTGATGCAAAATTTCTTATACAAATACCACTATAAGTCATCTATATGCTCAAAAAATTTCAGTGCAATCCAACTTACAGATTGTAAGATAATGCGAAAATTCCATACTAGTGTCTCTTGGCCTCTTACTCGAAGTTTGATGTAGATATGCCAGCAATAACTTCTCCTTTTCTAACTGTTAATTCTAGTTCAAACTTAGTGTATAGCTTGGTCTTTGCATCTTTTAATATTGTGCTAATTTTCACCTTGTTTTGACTAATAGATCTCTAGATATTGTAAAATCCCTAAACAACTTCAAACTGCCAACTTTTGGTACCTCCTTGCACTAATGGGCAAATATCTTCTAGCCGCACTATTAGATTGTCATAAAATTTTTTGAACCCTTAGATCATCCAATCAAAAAGATATTATCAAATTTTCAACTATAGATGTTGCACCAATTACACAAAGCAATCAAAAGTGCTAGCCCTAGCTTTATTACATAAAATCCAAATTGTCAATACAAACCCTGACTTTGAATAACTATTGCTCCATCTTCACAAACCTTATGAAAGCAAACTTTTTGCCTTTGAAATGAACTTAAAACCTTCTTTTAAACCTTACTTTCCAATCTCCAAATGTCCTCCATCTCTACCTTTGCTGGTTGTTTTTGTGGCTAGAGGTCTGATTTTGACCCTGTCTCATATCTGGTTGTCTCTCGGATATTAATCCAACTTATTTTAAGGATTTTTAAACTTAATCCTTTCTTCAACTTAATCTTGGCATCTATCATATTAACTTTTTATTTCTCTTATCTTATTTTTACTAACTTGTGGTTTTTTTAAAAGCTGTGAAATGGTTTCTACAACCTAGAAGAAAATTTTAATAACTATCTTTTATCTATTAGCTATTAAAAAAAGAAATAATCTAAGAGGCTTTCATAAATCTTTTCTTAAGTATGTTAAGTTTCTAATGAATCAAGATAATTAAGTATTAAGTAGAATTTATCCTTATTCATGTTTTTCATTATATAAACGTGTTACAATACAACAACGCTCATTTATATCATAGCCTTGCAAATGAATAAGATATTCTAATTTATTTGATCTTTGCCGTGAATCAAGTACCTTTTCAACCTTATATTATTTATGGTCTTTGATTTCAATACTAGATGATAATTATTGTATTCTTCATGGATTATGTGACTTTTTATAAGGTTTTAAAAGAGAGACATAAAAAATTGGATGTACCTTCATAGCAGATGGTAATTCTAAGTGATATGCCACTAAATTGATTTATTTTTAGATAGAAAATGGTCCCAACTTTCAATATTTTAATTTATTGTATAGTTGCTTGGTCTTGATGTTCCATCAAAAAAGCCATATCTTATCTCTAATATAAAAAGTAGGCAATTGATTTCTAAATTTATCTTTATATGCCTTATAAGCATCTTGAGCTACTTGTAATTGAAGCTTCAATGTTATTTGATGTTGCAATAGGTGCTCTGCAAATCCTTCAATTATTAGATTATTATTTTATGGCATACTCCACAGATCAAGCTTCAAATGATATCCATAGTTAGAGTAAAATAGTATTTGGTGAGTTGCGGCATGAATAATATTATTATGTACAAACTCTGCTAATGGTAGATACGAGACCTAATTGTCTTGTTGATAATTAATGTTGTATCATAAATATTACTCCAAAATTTAATTAACTTCTTTCGTTTGGCCATCAGTTTGAAGATATAAAGCCAAAAAAAGTTTAATATCTACTTTCAATATTTAAAAAAGATATTTTTAGAACTTAGATATGAACTAGGATCTTCAATTGGATACAATATCATCTAATTGGCGATGATATTGATATATATTGTCAAAAAAGAGCCTTCTTATTTCTTTACTAGATACGATCTTTTTGCAAGGAATGAAATGAATAATTTTTGTAAGTCGATCAACCACTACAAAGATGTTATCGAAGGAATTGGATGGCAATAGATCTATGATGAAATCCATTGAGATAAAAGACCATGACTATCTTAGAATAGGAAAGACTTATACAAATTGATAAGGGCAATGTCAAGGATTTTTGGACCTTAAACAAATGTCACAAGAGAGTAAAAAGTCCTTCACTACCTTCCATATTTAAGGCCACTAAAAATCTTGGAAAATAAATTTGAAAGTCTTATTAAATCCAAAATGATCCGCAGTTAGAAAATCATGGCTAGATTGAAGAACGTGTAGTTATGTTGGTCTTTTTAGAATATACAAATATTCTTCAAAGTGTAAAAGGTCTTCTTCAAGTTTGAACTTATCAATATTTTTTTTCAAGCAATTTATTAGTGATTGAAATATGCACCTCATTGAAGAAATTAGAATCAATAGGCACCAATGTAATAGTGGAGCAAAGGTGAAATTATTGTGGTTTCAACAAAGTTATATATTATTGATTGAATGTTGCCTCTTCTATCCTTGGTACAAGATATGATCTCCTCAATAATGTATCAAATAATCCTTATTGCTTCCCAAGTCGATAAGTGATAACAAAGTTAAATTGAGATAGTGACATATTCCATCAAGCTTCGTAGCAATTCAAAATCCGAGCTAATATAAAATATTCTAAGTTCTTATGATCTATATATATATATATATATATTCATAGGATGTATTGTTCCTTCAAGAAAATGATACCATTCTTAAATAAAATCTATAATGGCAAGAAGCTTCTTATTGTAGATTTCATAATTAATTTTGGCAACAAAGAATTTTTGAGAATAAAATATAAGAGAATAAAGTTTATTGTCTATATCTATTTATGAAAGTACAGCCCGTAGTGCAAAATTCAAAGCATCAATCTCCATATAAAATACCTTTGTAAAGTCTAAATGCATTAATATTGTGGCCATAATAAATACCGTCTTGAGATCTTGAAATGCCTTCTTTGCTTGAGGCCTCCATGCTAACTTATCCTTATATGTTAATTGAATAAGATGGGTGGCAACTTGAGAGTAATTTTTGATAAAGATCCAATAGAAGTTAGCAAATCCAAGAAAATATTGTACATCTCTCACAATCTTTGAAATGATCCATTACATAACCACCTCTACCTTCTTGGGATCTATCGTCAAATTCTTAGTAGATATGATGTATTCCAAAAATTCCATCTTAGATTGATAAAATACTTATTTTTTTGGTTTGATATACAAACTTGTATCTTGTAGCTTTTGTAATACCAATTGGATATGCCCCTTGTATTCTTCTAGATTTTTTGAGTAGATCAAGATATCATTAAGATAGATCACCACAAACTTATCCAAGTATTTTTGAAAGATGTCATTTATTAAATGCTAAAAGATAGCAAATGCATTTGTTAGTTCAAAAGGCATGACATTATATTCAAAATGTCCATATCTTATCCAAAATACAGTCTTCTATTCATCTCCTTCTTTAATTTGTACCAAGTTGTATGCTCGACGAAGATCTATCTTAGTATAGATCTTAGCTTGGTCAAGTTGTTCCAAGAATTGTAAAATTAACGATAGTTGGTAATGATTGTTTACCGTTGTCATATTATAATTGCTTATAGTATGTAAAAATTAACTAAAATATATAATATGCTCATAGGTTCTAATATGTTTTAGAATGGTTAGAAAAGTAAATTAAAGAGAGTTGGTGTAAAAAACTTTATTTTAGATTTTTACTTAATTTGATTATAGTATTTAAATTATATAGGATCTAAATATTTAGTTTAAAGCCTTGAGAGCCAATTGGAGTCCAAAGAAGAAGAAATAAACTACTAAGAGGCCTATTTGGAAGGATGAAGACAAAGTGAGGATGAATGAAGACAAGGGATGAAGTTCTTCATTCCCATTGGTCAATGGTCATGCCCAATAGGCTTTGAGGAGGCTGCCCTCAACAAGAACAAGGGTTTCGGCAACTTCAAGGAGGCCATTTGAAAATCAAAGACTAGGATTAGAAAGCTTGTTTTTTGTACTATAATTTTGGTATAAAAATCAAGAGATTTGGAGTTTTTATGAGGGAGAAGTAGGCACTTGAAGTTAAGATGTACAAATTGTACCTACTATCACTCTTTTGAAGATTGGAGGAATTATATGAGAGCTTTTGGAGATCGAAAGGTGCAATTGGAGAGGGGATTTTAAGATCTACATTTGATGAGGAAGAATTATTATATTTAAAGTTTTGAAGAAGGAGATATTGGCAGTCAAAGATAGCAGATTGAATTCCAAGGCAATAAATAGGCTGTTTTATTCATAGTGATGGATTTTGCCATATCTTGAGCTTTTGGATGAATTTTTATCTAAACATTTCTAAGAAGATGTACTATTATACTAATAAGCTATTCATCAAAGTTTTATAATATTTAGACTTTTAATTTGTGAGATATAGAGAATTTAATATATAGGTGTTTGTAAATAAGGGTTTGAAGCTACTGCTAAAATTTTGGTGATATCTAAAGATTGGTAAAGAATCAATTGTTGAAATTTGTAGTGGTAATTGTAAAGACTATATCAGTACTTTATGTAAATTTGGAGTAGATGTAGATGGCTAAATTAAAAGTTGTGGATTGTTGAAGTTGAAGAAAAATTCCCTTTTTATGAGAGAATGAGGATTTTACAGTATTTATTATATTTTGAGTGTTTTGAAGAAGTAAGACTTATGTGTTGGGTGTAATAGCCCTATGAAAAAATCTTTTATATAAATTTGAGGGTTTTATTATTTTGGATCTTGATTGAATAATTAATGGCAATCAAAAGCCTAGAACTTTCTTGAAGCAAATTCTCTCTACTAGGACACCCTTATCTTATTCAATCGCTAATAATCAACGCATATATACAAGGAATCATCTTTTTTCTTTACAAAAAGTATAGATACACATATTAGAGACTTTGAATATATGATGAAGTTCTTTATAAGATTTTTATTAATATAATCTTTCAATATCAAAAGCTCATTTTGCGAAAGATTATAAATTGGGCCAAAAGGTGGTTGCGTTCTTTCTTAAAGAACAATAGCACAATTGTATGATCAATGCTTTGGCAATATATTAGTATTTTTCTTCTAAAAAATATCTTAAAATTTGCTATATTGCTTTAGAATACTTGCCGATGAAGTCATATCTTCTTTAATTGGAGTTGCATAAACAACAAACAATGTACTTTTTTTGGCTAATCTTATAAATGAATTTTTCCAATAAATAAAGGTTTATCAATTTGTGGTTTTTTGCAAATTTTTCTTACAAGGATCTCTATTAGTAATGTTATTCTTTGTGACCCCCAATCTATAGATGGATTATGCTTTTCCAACCAAGACAATTAGAAAATAATGAGATCTAAAGGAGTTTTAATAACATTGAGCAAGATCTGGCTTCTATGATCTTTGAACACTTCTATAGGTATGGTTTCATAAGTGATACTACTAGAGGATAAGGGTCATCCATCTATTACCTCTATATGAATAGGTTTGGATTTCTATATTAGAAGAATTTTGTGAAGTTTAGTAAATGCCTCATCTACAAAACAATTAAGTGCCCTCGAATCTACTAAAGTAGTCGTTTGAAGCTTTTGAGGGCCAAAATACAAAAAGATTGTAAAATAGCAAGCAGATTGAAGGGAAAGAGAAAAACCTAAATAATTTTATAATGTTGGATTGTCCAACCACATAATCCCTACTGTAGCTAAATATTGTCATTTTTTTGAATAATTAAATTCGTAGTTTTGATAATATGTTAATTTTATTTCTTCAAAAAATTGCCAACCTTGTGGCCTTCCTTGCCACAATACATACATAGATCTTCTTCCATCCAACGCTTCTTTTCTTGTGGACTAAGAGATTTAAATTGTATTACATCAAGTTGCATATCTTCTATTTTTGAGTGTAAATTCAAAATGCTTGTTGATGTAACAAGGTTATGTCGGATTGCGTGTTGTCTTGTTGAAGCCTATAAATATTCATCTTATTAATGTTGAAATAATCAATTATCATATTTTATGGCTTGGTTGATGGCTTCATTGAGTGATTGTGGACTTGAAAGTAACAATAACAAATCCTTCACATCATCTCTTAATTCCCAATAAAATTGGCTCATTAGGATTTCTTTGTCTTAATTGATGTTGTACACTAATTGCCTAAAATCAGATGCATATACTGATGTAAAGTGTGCTCTTTGATATAATACTTGGATCTTAGCTGTTGCCCAATGAGTCTTGATATATTTTCCAAATGCTTCTATAAATGCTTCCATAAAAACTTCAAAGTTGATCTTTTTTCAAACAAGGGAACGAATCATGATAATGCTTGTGTTGTAAGCAAGGTGCCAACCAATCCAACCTGTGATTCTTCTGTTGGATAAGTATTAGGTTGCAAGACCGTTATTAATTAAATTTGGTTAACAAATCCTTGAAATTTTATGTTCAAAGTTATAATAGCATCTAACTTAGACTCTGAATATTTATAATGGCATCATATTTTTCCAAAACTTATAATGGCATCTAACTTAGATTCAAAAGATTTAGTCATATTAATATCTTGACCTCTAGCCATTCAAAGAGAAAGAAAAAATGAATCTATAAGAAAAAAATATGATAGAAGCTTCTATCAAGGTTTTTAAGTTTGTAATGACTTTGTGAGATCTATGCAAAGTCAAGGTTCTATTTAGGTGACTCTGGTAGTTGAAATATAAAGTGGATTCATATTTTGGAAAATTTTATGAATTTTATAATATATCTATTAATAAAAATTTATAGATTTATAAATATAATTGTATTAAATATTTGTTATAAATTTTAACTTAATCAAATAATTAGATCAAAGCTTTGATTTCATTTAAATATCTTTTATAAAATTTTAGAAAATATGAATAGTGCAAAAAGGAGCTATTGATGCTAGAAGATTGACATCAAGATTGCAGAAAGAGGACGGCCAATGCTTGAGTAAATTAGGAGCTTTTTCTTCTAATCTTTAAATTCAAATCTCTTCAAATTTTATATTCTTATTTTCAATTGATAAATCAAGATGTTTACAAATTTTGAATGAAGATTAATAATTAATTTAATAATTATTGAGATTTTAAATATACTATAGGATATGATTAGAATTTTTTTAGGATTTTATTAAGATTGGTTAAGATTTGATTAAGATTTGATTAAGATTTCTTTAGAATTTTATTAAAGTTGATTAAGATTTGATTAATATTTGATTAGGATTTATTTAGAATTTTTTTAAAAATTCATTAAGATTGATTAGAATTTGATTAAGATTTAGTTAAAAAATCATTAAGATTTTATTAAGATTTTAAAGATTTTATTAAAATTTGATTAGGATTTTATTAAGATTTAATTAAGATTTGATTAAGATTTGATTAAGATTCAATTAAAATTTGATTAAAGTTATATTAAGATTTATTTAAAATTTGATTAAAATTATATTAAGATTTATCTAGAATTTGATTAAAATTCAATTAAAATTTATATAAGATAATTTTATGATTGATTGAAATTTGATTAGAATTTTTTAAAGATTTTTTATGATTTCTTTATAGATTTTTTAAGGTTTTTTTAGGATTTTATTATGATTTTTTTAATGATTCTTTAGTATTTCTTTAGTATTTTTTTATGATTTCTTTAAGATATTTTAAAGATATTTTAATGATTTTTTAAATAATTCTTTAGAATTCTTTAAGATTTCTTTATCATTTTTTTAAGTTTCTTTATGATTTCATTAGGATTTCTTTAAGATTTCTTTAAGATTTCTTTAATGAATTAATTAATTATAGATTTCTTTAAGAATGGCCTAACAAGAATTTGTAAGCTATAGAAGTATTAAAAGAATTTGAAAGATAATATTCTTATTTGTTAAAGCTAAAGAAATTAATATTAAAGCCAAATAAGATTGAATTATTTCTTTGAATTGCTGATAGACAAATACAATAAAAATTAGATATTCTTCTTAAAGACAAAGAAGAAGAAGGATTAACAACAAAGTAGAAGGATATTGAAGATGTTGTAGGATTGCCTATAAGACAAGAAAAAAAAAAGATAAGATTAATATTCAATGAGTAATACAAGCACTTAGAACTCAAGTACCTACTATATGATTAATAATATCTATTGTTCAAACTCTAGTAGCTATATCAAAGAAAGAAGATATGGAAGTCAAAGAGATTATACATAGAATATAAGATCTTCAAATTAAACTTCTAAAGCTTGAAGAAAAGACTTCTACAAATAATTCAAAGGCTACTTCTAAACAAGGGTATATGCAAAGATGTATTTAGTGTGATGATATTTTTTATTTTTAAAATATTTATAATTAATTCAATAATATGATATGATAAAAAATTATTTTTTGGAAGGATGAAAAAGTGACATTGAAAGATATTGAGAATCTTTTTTAAACCAACTTTGATAAGGGAGGTATAAAAATATTGGTTAAAAATTATTTGATGACACTTAGGATTGCAACACTAGAAGTTGCAAATAATAGTGCCAAGGTGGATGATAACTTCAATGAAAATGTAGAAACAAGTGAATTTTGATCTTTTTCTATTTCTATAATATAAAAAAAAAAAAAGATCCTATAAAAAATATTATTAAAGACTAGTGCTACAATTTATAATACTACAAGTTGAAAAGATCATATAGAGGTTCTTTTAGTCCATGAATATATTGCTAAGAACCAATATGAAGCTTTGATGGAAGAAAAGAGGAAGATAGATTTTGATGATACAAGACAAGAAATTTTTTTTAAGATGCAAATGTGAAGAGATAAGATTCATTGTTATGTTGTGGTTTAGCTATTATGTAAAAATATTATACATAAATATTTAATATTTACTTTATTATGTAGTTAAATAAAGGCCTTTTCAATGGATTTTTATTGGTTGTAAAATATAATTATATTATTATTTTAAAAAGAATCCATTTAAAAAGGCTATTATTTAGCTTCTTTGATAATATCTATGGCTATCGTGGATTACCAAAGAATATTATATCAGATAGAGGAACACAATTTATATCAAGATTTTGGAGGATCCTTTTTAAAATATTGAAGGTGGATATAAAACTATCTTTAACTTTCCACCCTCAAATTGCTGGACAAATGAAATAAATAAATCAAGTTTTGGAGCAATATTTGAGATGTATTATCAATTATCATCAAGATGACTAGATAATTCTTTTGCCATTAGTAGAGTTTGCTTATAATAATTTGGTACATTTGTCTACTTAATAAATTCCATTCTTTACAAATTATGGTTATCATCCACGACTTGATAGTTTTGACTTTTTAAAAGTTGATAATCTTATGATAGAAGATTTAGCAAATTGATTGTCAGAGCTATATGTAACAGTAAAGGCACAACTAAAGAAAGCTCAAGAATGACAAAAAATCAATACAAATGTCTATCACAAGGAACAACCTCGACTCTACATGGGCAATAAGATATGGTTACTTCGTCGTAATATCAAGACTATTTACCCTTACGACAAGCTAGATTATCCTAGGCTTGGACCTTTTTTGATTTGTTGCCAAATCAATCCAGTTGCTTATTGATTATGCCTACCAAAATCTATGAAGATCTATCCTATATTCCACGTGTCACTATTCGAGCCATACAAGATAGTGGATATACAAGGAAGAAGACAATTGCCATCGCTTCTTATAGAAGTAGATAACAATGAAGAATTTGAGATAGAAGAGATTTTAGATTCAAGGCGGTGTTGAAATCGATTGGAATATCTTGTACATTGGCATGATGTTGTGTTGTGATTCGACTACCACGTGAAAAAATTGTACATATATATTTAATATATAATTTATTATATAATTAAGTGAAAGCTATAATAGTAGGTTTTATTGATTATAGAATGTGGTTAGATTGCTAGTTTATAAAGGATCCATTAGAAGGATTATTATTGAGGTTTATATAATCTTATTCTTTCTTTTTGATGTTGATTTTATAGTGACTTTTGAAGTTGATTTTATATCAATAATAACTTTCATATATCTTAAGTCATCTTTGCTAGATATTGGTGAACCTTAAGATCTTAGTTTATTTCTTTTATTTGGTATTTAGAACACATATTATATTAATCTTATAAGAAAAAGGATTAGAAAGGGGATAATTAGGCCATCCATGTGGATGAATGGAGATAGATGATAGAAGTCTCTATTCCTATTGGCCAAAAATCATGCCCAATTGACTTCAAGGAGGCTACTTGAGGCTTTATTAGAGATTAGGATTTTTTTTTCAAGAACAGTTAAATATCAGAGGCTAGGATCAGCAAGTTTGGATTTTTGGATATGGTTTTGGTGCAAATCTTACATGATTTGGACTTTTTATAAAAGAGATATAGGCACTCAAAATTAGGGTGTTAAAATTCTACCTATTGTCACTCTTTTAAGCTTAATACGCGCATATAAAGAGCAATAGATGATTGACAAGTAGGGTTGAAAAAAGAACTTTTTTGGCTATACTTTGTATGTGTGACTTGATAAAATCCATGCTGAAATGAAGGAGATATTAGGAGTTGAAGTTAGTGCTTGTAAGCTAAGAGCAATAAGTAACCATGCTTAACTAGTGGTTACATTTTGAGCTATATTTTAGGCAATTTGATAGAATTTTGGGTCAAAATTTTTAGGAGTATATATGTTTATATTACAAAATTATGTACAAAAATTTTGATGGCATTTGGATTTTGAATTTTTGAGATATAAGAAAAATAATACTCAAGTGTCTCTAAGCTAGGATTTTAAGCACCTACTAGGATTTTTGAGATATCAAACGATTGAAAGTAAATTTATGGTTGATTCTTTTTTATAGTGAAACTTAAGAAGATTGTCTACACTTTAGAGAAAATTTTATAGAAACTAAATAGTTAGATCAAAAGTTATTGGACCCTTAATATTAGAAAGAAATAAGTCTTTACTAGTGAATAAAATTTTAAAGGGTTTTTTGTGGAAATTTGAACCCTTTTTGTACAAATCTACTTGAATATAAGAGGGTTATCTATATAACTTCTCTTTTATAATATTATTATATTATTTATCCTTTTTATTATGGACAAATCACTTATTAGAATTTAGCGAATAAATTTCAAGTAAACTCTCTACAATCAAGTACCCAATATATTCCTAGATAGAAGTTCATGCCATACAATAGCAAGTACAATATTAGTGAATGCACATGGGAACCATCTAAGAATCTAACAAATAAATTAACAAAAGTCAATGCGTTTCATCAACGACATCTGTCAAAATCAAGATAAAGAATTAAGAAAATCTTTGCTATAAAGCAAAATAAGTTCTATAGAGGTTTCACTCTATCTTATATCATTATTTGCTATTTCCTTGAATTTTTTTATACTAAAGAGATAGAGGATCAACAACCAGTGAATTCAACTTAAGAACCATTATTTGCTGATTTATTGGATGAGACATTATAACTATTACAACCTTCAAGATGATAGAATAGAAATAAAGACCCTCAAGAATAACATGTTCTTCCTTGGATTGATGGCAAAATACAATATATTTGGTATCATGACCTTAGAAGAGACTCTCAATGTTTGGTAATACTTTTAGAGGTAGGAACTACTCTTGATGGTGTTCCAAATATTTTCTTTGAAGGAAGTTATGAAGACCTCAACAATGATCAAATAACATGGTGGTCGTCTTATCCTAGTATAAGACACTATTGATGGTTGAAAGGACCTATCAACTACCTTCAAAGGGAATAAAAATCAGAGTATGTGGCAAATATAATTTGACGTATTTTGGACTTCATGAACTTATAATCACCGCTCCTCATGGAACTCGTTTCTAAAAAGGGGGATAATATCATGGACATAAGATTTATTCTATTAATTATCTAATTAATATAGATTCATAGAAGTAGGTAAAATAAGTTAATTTGATAATATTTTATAGAAAAGCTTCCTAGAAGCTTTATAAATGCTAAATCACCTTTATACATATTTATAGGTGATTGATAGGTTAAAAACTTGGCCAACAAGCTAGCTACATGTCGTACATATTGGAATAAGCTAGCCATATGTAATAAGCTAGCCATGTAGAATAAGCTAGCCATGAAAATAAGCTAGCCATGTGAAATAGTCTCATGTATTTTTTAATCTTTAAAAATAACCATTCCAATTTCTTCTTGAATATACATACTTCTTTATTTCTATCTTGTTATTTTCCTTTGACATAATTTTTACTAACTTATGCATCTATTTTAGTTCGTATCCTTGATAATTATATAATAAAAATATGAATAAAAATAATACTATGATTCATATTTAATCATATTGATTTAATAATAATTCTAGATATTTAATAATGCTCTTATAAAAGCCTCTTAGATTATTTTCTTATCTTAATAGCTAGTAGATTAAAAGTTGGCTAGCAATTTTACATTTTAGATTGTAAAAATTCTTTTAGTACCTTGAAAAGATCATAAAATAATAAAAATGAAGTGGATTAGATAAGAAATTGATATGGTCAATTTTAAGGTAAATTTAAAGATATGATCATGCTAAAAAACTCCTAAGATAGGTTGGATTGATACCTAAGGCATGACTATTTGTGGATCAGGATGAAAATCAAATTTCTAGCTACTAAAATAGCTACCTAGAGCAAAGTATGGGAGATTCTAGAGATTGGCAAGTTGAATTAGAGGGCTAGCTTTAAGCTTGTTTTAAAAGCATAAGGCCTATTTTCATAGGTTTTAGAATGACTTTGTAATCATTATTCAAAGTCAATATTTGTATTAGTGACTTTGGATTTATGCAATACAATTAGGGCTAGCACTCTTAGTTAATTTGTACAATTGATATAACATCTATAGTTCAAAATTTGTCAATATTTAGTTGATTAAGTATACTAAATGTGTGTAAAAATTTGTATTAATCTAATAGTATAATTGAGAGATATTCAATAATTAATACAATGAGGTACAAGAAATTGGTAGTTTGAGGTTGTTTAGAATTTTTGTGATATCTAAAGATCTACTAATTAGAACAAGGTGAAATTTAGCAAGATATTAGAAGACTTAAAGGCTAAGTTGTATACAAATTTTGAATTGAAGTTAATAATTTGAGAAGGTAAAATTACTTTTTAAAATTCATCATCAACTTTCAAGGTGGTAGTTGAGGGATAATAATGCAATTTTATAGTGTTTTTTTCACAATTTATATGTTGGATTAGATTGAAACTTCTTGAGCATATAGAAGACTTATAATGACACTATTAAGCAAATTTTTATAACAATTAGATAGTTAGATTAAAAATTATAGTTTGTTGAAACTTATTGCTTTTGATTAGGGTTTAAAAACAAATTGAATGGTGCAAAGAGGTAAAAGTATCAAAAAAAATTTAAATTTGTACTTACTTGAAGTTACTAAAAAGAGTGTTTTGGAATAGTTTGTACTGATTCTAAGCCTTTTGTATCAAAATTTGAATCACTTATATTTAGATGGTTGAAACCTATTAGGATTTCTTGAATACTTACAAAATACAATCTTATCTTCTACAGCTAGGTTCTTGGTGCATTTCCAAATAAGACAACACGTAATAAGATAATGCCATGACTTTCTTACTACTAGATATTGTGGATTTAATAAGACATTGGAATTTTTTTCTTGAGATTTTTAGTAGCCTTAGATGTAGAAGAATATCAAAGAACTTAAAATTTCATGCAATATATATTCTAAATTATAAAATCTTCAACATTGCCCTTATAGACTTCAACTACTATTTGTTCCAAAACAATCTTTGTTTTTTATTTCTAAATTTTTTTTTATAGATCTACTACCATCTAATTCTTTTAATACCATATTTATGATTATCAATTGATTTATCAAGATGACACATTTTATTTCTTGCAAAAAAACAATCAAAAGTGAAAAAATAGCCAAACTCTTCATTGATCATATCTATTGATATTATAGATTGCCAAATTATATTTTATCAAATTAAGGATTGTAATTTGTATCCAAGTTTTTGAAATCACTATTTGATATTTTTAAAGTAGACATTAAATTATCTTTAATATTTTACTAGCAAATGAATGGTCAAATGGAGCAAGTCAATAAAATTTTGGAGTAATATCTAAGGTGCACCATCAACTATCAACAAGATGGTTGGACTTTCTACTTGCTACTTGCCAAATTTGTTTATAATGATACTATTCTTACTTCTATATAATAAATATCTTTTTATATTAATTATAAATATTATCTAAAGATAGATATATTATTATCTTTTAAATCTAATAATCTAATAGTTGAAAAAATTTCTATTTGATTAGAAGAAGCTCAAAAATAATATTAGGCAAGAATAGATAGGCTCTAAAAAAAACAATCTATTTTTGACGTAGGTGACAAAGTATTCTTATTTTGGTACAATATTAAAATTAATTAATCTTATAAGAAATTAAATTATCAAAGGTTATGGCTATTTTTTATATAAAAAAAAATTAACCTTGTTGCTTACCATTTGAAACTATCAACATTTATAAAGATATATCCTATTTTTTATACTTGATTCAGGAAAAAAAAATGATAATTAGAATATTTTATGCATTTGCATGGCTACACCATTAATAATAGAATATGAAAGCTAATTCATAATTTACTCAATGTGCATTAAGAAGTATATGAATTTCATTGACTACATCCTTCCAAATCCAAAGTATCAATATGTGTGCCAACTGTCCAATAATATTGCTATGTCATCTAAATTAAAAAGCATAAACATAATATTTTATAATTTTTTTGAATTCTTTATAGAAAGAGAGAAAAACAACTATAAAAGTTTCAAGATTAGTTCTTATATAATATAAATAATATATCTGGTACCATCCCGTTCTATTTAGAATTTATGATTTATTTTTGCTTAGTATATCATTTATGGATAGCCAAAAAGATGATATCTTATAAGTTAAGCTATCTCAATTAAGTAATTCATATAGTTGATTTCAAGAGAGAATTTTTCAAAGCACAAAGACATCAAAGAATACCTAGTAGCCAATCAATCATAATTGTTATTAAAATCAAATTTGATTATAAAAATTATCTAAAAGCTATATTTAAAGGATATTTTTGTAATAAAGATACAAAAGTGAAAGCTTAATTTCAAATATAAGGCATTGATTATTATCATTGGTTAAAAAGACCAATGTGATTTTTAACTTAAGAAAGACAATTAGAATATGTTACAAGAATTATAAGACACAGCTTTGATTTTCTTTATTTATAAATAATGTTGGTTTTATTGCTCTTAATTCTTCAAGGAGCTAGAGAGAGAAGTGATGTTACATACACCTATCTAAGATAGATTCTATAATATTTTGAAAGATTCTTGAAGTTATTTCATATTGAAGTAACAATGAAGTCATTCTAGAAATATCCTAAGATGATTTGAGGACAAAATCTTTTATAAGAAGCTACTTGGAAGCTTCTTAATTCCTAATATATATTGGTATTAAGATTAAAAGACTCAATCCCAACAATATATGTCTTGTGGTTTTGTTTGGATTTTCTATTTTTATTTTTGTTCTTGTATTGTATTGTCTTGCAATAAGATTCATGTATTCTATTATTTTATTATAGTATAGCATAATTATTTAACCTTGTTTATGATAGTAATTGAAGGTGTATTATTCTTTAATTTTTTTTTTTAATAAGATGTTAAATCATATTTTATAGTATTTTTGGATTAAATAATCTACCAAAATTTTATAATTTTATAATTATATTCAAAGTATCTTTCTAAAATATAATATTTTATTTATTTAGAAACATAAATTATGTGGTTCATGTACTAAAGATTTGGACAATATATTATAATCAAATTTTGGTTTTTTCATCTTTAATTATTTTTTTAAATTTGCAAATAAGCCTAATGGTATAAAAGCCAATTATATATGTATATTGGTCTTTCTTTTCATCAAATAATTAGTGATTAATCTTAAATCTCTTAAAGATAGATTAAATCCTATGGATTATTTTTAAATGCATATCAAATAATTTAATAGAATTAATTAATATTTTTGCATCCAATAATTTAAAAATAAAAAATAAAATATTATTAAAATCATAGATTCTAAAGGTTTATAGAATCTTTTAGAATATTCTAAAAACTTCTTGAGTTAGTGAAAGTTGATTGAGAAGCTTCCTAATTGGTAAAATTTGGTTGAGAAGTTTTCTAATTAGTGGAAAGAGCTTAAGAAGCTTCCCAGTTGGTAGAAGCTGCTCGAGAAGCTTCTTAGTTTAATGGAAGCTATTCAAGAAGCATTCTAGACAGGAGTATATATAGGGGTTGAGGCTGAAGAGTTTTTCACTCTTGACAATCTATCTCTTGGAGTACTAGCTCACCTTTCTTGGTGTTGTTCATGTACTCATCTAACTAATTCAAGTTCTTGTTGGTTTCTTTTGGAAACCTTGTACCAGTTCAAGTCTCTTGTTTTGTATTCTTATGTCTTTAATATTTTGTTGAGACTGCCCTTATCTTCAATATCAGAGTTTGATCCTTCTTGTTAGAGAGTAGATTATCCCTTTATTTCAAGGTATATTAATACTTTAGAGGTTGCAGATTATCCTCCTCTAAACTGATATTTTTTTCATTACAATATTAGAGCTTTGTCCTTCTTGTAAGAAAGTGAATCACCCCTCTCTATGGAGGTTTTAAAGCATTTTAGAGGTTGCGGATTATCCTCCTTTAAACTAATATTGTCTTCTTATAGGTTCATTTCTTCTTTCTCTTAGAATGGCTAGAAGTCAAGACATTAGTATGACCAAATCTTCTGAGTCCAAATTAGATGCCATTAGAAGTGTTCTTATTACTTTATCTACTAAGATTGTAGAAATTGAAGGAGTTGTTGCAAAACTTTGTAATAATACAACATCTAGAGTGCTATAATCTAGACTACATCCACCTTCAACTTTTGTACTCAAGGATGTAGTACTACCTATGCTATGCCAAAAAAATCCACATGTTCAACAATGTAAAGAACCTCAAGTTAGTCTTTTAAAAAAATATGATGGTATGCGTTTAAAGTTTCAAGGATTTGTCAACCAAATTCAATTAATAATGGTCTTATAACCTGATACTTATCCAATAGAAGAATCATGGATTGGATTAGTTGGCACCTTGCTTATGATACAAGCATTATTATGATTTGCTCCCTTGTTTGAAAAAAGATCACCAATTTTGAGCAACTTTGAAGTTTTCATAGAAGCATTTGTAAAATCATTTGGAGAACATGACAAGGCTCATTGGACAATAGCTAAGATTTGAGCATTATGTTAAGAGGCACGTTCTCCATTAATATATGCATCTGATTTTAGGCAATTAGCATGCAATATCAATTGAGATGAAGAAATTCTAATAAGCCAATTTTATTGGGAATTAAGAGATGATGTCAAGGATTTGTTATTATTGCTTTCAAATCCACAATTGCTCAATGAAGCCATCAACCAAGCCATAAAATGTGATAACTAATTATTTCAACGTCGATAAGATCAACGTTCATAGGCTTCAACAAGACAACTTGCAATCCGATATATCCCTACTACATCAACAAGTATTTTGAATTCACACTCAGAAGTATAAGATATGCAACTTGATGTAATATGATTTAAATCTCTTAGTCCACAAGAAAAGAAGTGTTGGATGGAAGAAGGTCTATGCATGTATTGTAATAAGGAAGGCCACAAGGTTGATAATTGTCCAAAAAAATAAAATCAATATATTACCAAAATTAGAAGTACAATGGTTCAAAAAAATGACAATGTTCAGCTACAATAGGGACCATGTAGTTGGACAATCCAACATTACAGAATTATTTAGATTCCTCTCTTTTTACTAAACTTGCTTGTTGTCTTACAATCTTTTTGTATTTTGGCCTTTAGAAGTTTTAGACAACCACTTTGTTAGATTTGGAAGCATTAGCTTGTTTCATAAATAAGGTATTTATTAAGCTTCACAAAATTCCTCTCATACAAAAATCCAAATCTATTCATATAGAGATAATAGATGGATGATCTTTATCCTCTAGAAGTTTCATCTATGAAACCACGCCTATAGAAGTATCATTCAAAGATCATAGAAGCCATATTGTGTTCAACATTATTAGACTTCTTCAAATCATATTATTCTTGGGCTATCTTGATTAAAAAAATATAATCTATTTATAAAGAATAAGAGGTTGTAAAGAATAATATTTTGAATAAAGATCTTTGTAAAAAATATTCATAAGAAGCCACAAATTGATAAATCTTTATTTGTTAGAGCAAAGGCTTTTATAAAATCAGTTGAAGAAGGTATATTATTTTTTATTTATGCGACTCCAATCGAAGAAGATGTGACTTCATTGGTAAGTATTCCAGAGCAATATAACAAATTTTAAGATATTTTTGAAAAGAAAAATATTGATATATTATTGAAGCACTGACCATACGATTGTATTATAGATCTTCAGGAAGGAATGCAACCACTTTTTGGTCCAATCTATAATCTTCCTCAAAATGAGCTTCCAGTATTAAAGGATTATATTGATGAAAATCTTAACAAAAACTTCATCAAACATTCAAAGTCTGCAATAGGTGCACCTATATTTTTTGTGAAGAAAAAAGATGGTTCTTTGCATATGTGCATTGATTATTGGAGATTGAATAAGATAACGGTGAAGAATCGTTATCCACTACCATTAATTTCACGACTTTTGGAATAACTCTACCAAACTAAGATCTATACTAAGATAGATCTCCATCGAGCATACAACCTTGTACAAATCAAGGAGGGAGATGAATAAAAGACCACATTTTGGATAAGATATGGACATTTTGAATATAATATCATATCCTTTGGACTAATAAATACACCCGCTATCTTTCAAAATTTAATGAATGACATCTTTTGAGAATACTTGGATAGGTTTGTGGTGATTTATCTTGATGATATCTTAATCTACTCAAAAAATCTAGAAGAACATGAAGAACATGTCAAGTTGGTATTACAAAAGCTGCAAGATACAAGTTTGTATGCCAAATCAAAGAAATATATATTTCATCAACTTAAGATAGAATTTTTGGAATACATTATATTTATTGAGGATTTGACAATGGATCCTAAGAAGATAGAGACGATTATGTAATATACCATTCTAAAGACTATGAAAGACATACAATATTTTTTTAGATTTGCTAACTTCTATCAAATCTTTATCAAAAATTACTCTCAAGTTGCTGCCCTTCTTAATCAATTGACATATAAGAATAAGTTAGAATAGGGGCCTCAAGTGGAAAAGGTATTCTAAAACCTCTAAATAACATTTATTACAACCCTAATATTTGTGCATCTAGACTTTATAAAGGCATTCTATATGGAAAGTGTTGCTTTGGATTTTATACTAAGGGCCGTGCTTTCACAACTAGGTATAGATAACAAACTCTATCTTATTGCATTTTATTTTTAAAAATTCTTTGTTGTTAAAATTAATTATGAAATCCATGATAAAAAGCTTTTTGCTATTGTGGATTCTTTTCAAGAATGACATCATTTTTTTGAAGAAATAATGCATCTTGTGACTGTATATATAGATCACAAGAACTTAGAATATTTTAAGTTAGCTCAAGTTCTTAATCGCTGCCAAGCTCGATAGAATATGTCGCTATCTTGATTTAATTTTGTCATCATTTGTTGCCTTGGAAAGCAATAATGATACATTATCAAAAAGATCATATCTTATACCAAGGATAGGGAAGGCAGTGTTTGATTAATAGTATACAACTTTATTGAAATCGAAGCAATTCCATCTTTGCGCCACTATTATATTAGCACTTATTGATTCTAGTTTCCTCAATGAAGTGCATGCTGCAACCACTAATGATGTTTTGGCCCTTGATATCAAGCATTGCTTGAAAAAAAATATTGATAAGTTCAAATTTGAGGAAGACTTTTTATACTTTGAAGAATGTTTGTATATTTCAAAAGGATTAATACGACTGCACATTCTTCAATCTTGTCATAACTTTTCTACAGTGGATTACTTTAAATTTAATAAGACCTTAAAACTTATTTTCCAATATTTTTGGTGGCTTCAAATGTAGAAGGCAGTGAAGGACTTTGTGCTCTCTTGCAATATCTGTTCAAGGTCCAAAAATCTTCAATATTATCCTTATAGACTTTTATAATCCTTGCTTATTCCAAAACAATCATGGTCCTCTATCTCAATGGATTTCATCACAACTCTATTGCCATCCATTTCATTAGATAGCATCTTTATACTGGTTGATCAATTCACAAAGATGGTTCATTTTATCCTTTACAAAAAGACTATATGTAGTGAAGAAATGGCAAGACTCTTTCTTGACAATATATATCGATATCATGGCCTATCAAATAATATTGTATCCAATCAAGGACTCCAATTCATATCTAAGTTCTAAAAATATCTTTTTAAAATATTAAAGATAAATATTAAATTTTCTTTCGGCTTTCCATCTTTAAACTGATGGCCAAACAAAACAAATTAACTAAGTTTTGGAATAATATTTGCAATGTAGTATTAATTATCAACAAGACTATTGGATCTTGTATCTACTATTAGTAGAATTTACATATAATAATACTGTTCATGCTTCAACTCAGTAATTATCATTTTATTTCAACTATGGATATCATTTGAAGCTTGATCTATAGAGTATGCCAAAGAATAACAATCCAGTGGCTGAAGGATTTCCAAAGTAGCTATCACAATACCAAAAAATTTTAAAACTTCAATTATAAGCAGCTTAAGATGCTTACAAAGCATCTGAAAATAAATTTAAGAATCAACTGCTTGTTTTTCATATTAGAGATAAGATATGGCTTCTTTGACAAAATATTAAGATTAAAGCGACCATGTGATAAGTTGGATTATCAAAGGTTGGGACTATTTTTTATCTAGAAGCAAATCAATTTAGTGACATATTGCTTAGAATTACCATCTGTTATGAAGGTACATTTAGTTTTTCATGTCTTTCTTTTAGAACCTTATAGAAAATTGCATATTCCAGGAAGGATATAACAATTGCCGCCTAATATCAAAATTAAAGACTATGAAGAATACGAGGCTAAAAAGATACTTGATTCAAGGCAAAGGTGGGACAAATTGGAATATCTTATTCACTAGTGAGGCTATGACATTAATGAGCAGACATGAGAACCGACAGCAAATCTCACCAATGTACTTCAAAAGGTACAAGAATTTCATTGATTCTATCCCTACAAATCTAAACATATTTGATGATAACTTCTTAATAAAGATTGGATTGAAAGAATATTCATTTAGAGGAAGAGAATTAAATTAAATTCTTTATTAGTATATAGTCATCTATTCCAAGATAGAATAGAATGGTAGAAGCAAATTAGTCTCCATGTCAAACCTTCAAGCATTCAGAGAATAAGACTCAAAAGAATCGTTTGCTATACGAGCTTCGAATAAATGAGTGCAATTTTCACAACCTTCAATTAAACAAATTGAAGAAAATACATTTTAATGCCAAATATGACCTCAATTAGAGCTATTAGGAGCAAGATTCAACCATGCAAGTCTCGATTCCAATGCTCAAGCTTTAATGATATTGCTTGAGCTTGGAAAGGTGAATCTTTTTACTCTTGAGATCTTATTTGGATAATGTTTAGAAGGCTACAATGAAGATCAGATCCTTAGATGGAATGTTTCAACAACGGAGGTACTAGCTCAAGGCCATAAGCAATTTCTTCGAGGACCAATAGAACCTATTATTTAAGAATAAAAAACAAAATACATAGCTTCACTAGTACAACATATTCTTGATTTCTTATGTATATAATAAGTTCGAGCTCCTCTTGGGATTTGTTGCTAGAGAAGGAGGTGATGTTAAAGACGTACTTTCTGAAGGTTTATAGAACCTTGTAGAACATTTTAGAAGCTTCTTGAGTTAGTAAAAGTTGATTGAGAAGCTTCCTAGTTGATGAGAGTTGGTTGAGAAGTTTCCTAGTTAGTAGAAGGAGCTCAAGAAGCTTCTCAATTGATAGAAGTTGCTCAAGAAGCTTCCCAATTGGTAGAAGTTGCTCAAGAAGCTTTTTAGTTTGATAGAAGCCACTCAAGAAGCATCCAAAATAAAAATACATATAGGCTGAAGAGTTCTTCAGTGTCAACAATGTATCTCTTGGAGTTCTAGCTCACCTTTCTTGGTATTGTTTGTGTACTCATGTGTTTAATTCAAGTTCTTGTTGGTTTCTTTTGGAAACCTTGTCTTAGTTCAAGTCTCTTGTTCTGTATTCTTGTGTCCTTAATAGATATGGCTTAAATCATCCAACATATTATTAAGTGATATTTTATTAATATTAGAAAGAAATTAGAATATAATTTAAAGATTTTTTTAAATAAAAAAAAATCTAAATTTTTCTTAAAATAATAAAATTGATAGATTTTTAATTCTAATAAAATTTAATAATTTTATTTAAATATAAGTAATCTTTGAAAAGAATCAATTTAAAAATAAAGTATTAAAAATGATATGACATCATCAAATTAGGGCCTTATTAAAATAATTATTCAATTTTAAAAATTCAAGCTTAAAAAATCTAATTATAAAAAATATATATTTTATCTTAATAATCTATAAATTTTTTAATTATATCCAATATCAAAAATATATCTAATCTTCTCAAGTCATTTTTTGATATAAGATTATAACTTAACAATCAAAGTGTTGAAAAGCATGCATTTCTTATTTCACCAAACTTGTTATTATTTAGATTGTTATAACATAATCTCTTCAATTATAAAACAACATGATTCAAATACACCAAAAGTTTAGAATCTTTATATTAGAAGTCAATTTGATTCATATATAAATTCTATAATAATATCAATTAAATAAATCAATAAATAATTTTATATCAATATATATTTTTGACACACAATAATACCTAAATGATACAAATATATTATATTTCCAACCTTCAAATCTTAATTCTTTTCTATCATCATTAATTCCATATATATCATTTAAATGATAGTTAAGTACATTATCTTTTCACAAATTCCATGCAATGGTTACACATTTATATTTTATATTTGTATATCTTTATATTCTATTTCTATTTCAATAATCTTACTACCCATATTTTATAGTTGATCATACAGTCTTATAATTCTATCTTTGTCTATATTAATTAATGATTAATTCACCAATATATTTAATATATATCCTAAATCATCTTCCAATATCTTCTGTTTAATGTTGATTTATATTTGCAATATTTTTTTTTTGACATGCCTTGTAGATATATATCATTACAAAAGAAATAATATATATATACAAGAACATATTTTTTTTTTAATTTTTAAGTTCTCAAAACTTACTTTTAATATATTCCAAATTTTTTAGTTAATATTCTTTTTATCTCTATCTAACTCTCTTCTCCTTTTCAACCTTTGAAAAACTTGCTTCCAATAATTCAACCTCTTTTTCTCTCTTAAATATGTATCCATGACTTTCAAGCTTAATATTAGGCTATTACATACATTTATAATTTTTTTGCCAACTTCAATAAGTTTATCAAACAAATTGTCTTAATACCGACAAGAATGAGTAATAAACAACCTCAAACTCATTTTATCATTAATTTCTTTAACATTTATATTATATATTTCAATAGCTTAGTATTCTATAGCTTTCCAATCTCAAGTTGTTACAATTAGTGTACTTCCACTTATAGCAAATAATTTATTCATAAACACATCTTTAATTTGACTTTGATTTTTTACATTGTCAAAGATTAAGATGATTTTTTTTTGGTCAAGAATAATTTTAACATTTATTGTACTTCCTTCAAATCTTTTGATTTTGCTTCAAGTTTAAATTATTCTAAAATATAGCAAGAGATTTTATAACAATCATTGCCACTTTCAATGCATTCAATAAAATATAAAATATCGTACATATGCTTTATATCATTCAATGTAGCTTTTGCTATTGTAGTCTTGCCTATTTCATTCATTCTAATAAGACTTGATGCTTTCACTTTGCTTACATATAGATCTGATATTTGTAATAAGCATTACTTTCTACCAAATACTTTCTCTTCAACTATGTCAATCTACAATTAGAAATTAAGCCATGCATCAATATAAAGGATAAAATAAAAATACAAAAAGAATATATTATATTCTAATCTAGATCTTTAAACTAGCACTTCTATTAAGAGATCTATTCATGATCATAATATATAAGTTTGTGTATAAATAAAAAATCAAATCAATCAAATCACTTCAATACAGTCTTATTTTATTTATTAGAAATGGTTGTAAAAATACCAATCTATTATATATTTGTTATAATTACATATTTTCATTACTTTTGTCCTTTGATGTATAAAAATATGATATTTTTGCTATAATAATTTTATCCATAAACTTTTTCTTCAACATAATCAATCTTTTATAAATTTTTGCAAACTTAGGTCAATGCAAAGGATTTAAGCTCTAATATTCTTTGATAAGATTAGTCAATTTATCACAATTTGAAGGTAAGTCTAATCTCTCACCTCTTTCTATTCTTTTTAATATTTCATATCTTTGATTATTTTCAAATAGATTTCTTTTTAAAAGAATCTTAAAACATACCACTTCAAATAAGTATACATTTATTTCAAAAGAATACATTGTCATTGTTTGATATTTAATCTTCAATATCTTAAGAGCCATATAAGCTATACTATCATAAATATAATTATTCTTTATTACTTTTGGATTGCTACTAATTCAGTTTTAGATATTCCAAAATGAATCATTTTCATAATAACATATTAAATAATCATATTCATGATTTTTTTTTCAACAACATTAATCAAAATATTGTCAAGCTCTAAATCACAATATGCAATGTACATATCATGCAAGTAACACATCTCTTTTGCAATTCAATATATATTATCAAAAATAAATAATTAAGATATCTTTCTATTTGTTTTTAATATGTTTCTTAAACTTGTTTGATTCAATTCCATTTCAAAATATACATAATCATTCTTTATTTTAGATACACAGTATCTATTATTTTCATTCATAATACCTTTTATTGAAAAATAATATATTAACGAATTTGGATGATTGACACCTACTAGAATGTTCACTTCTTTAATAAAAGAATCATCATATATAATTTCTATTTTTGTATTATATACACAAGCCCTAATCACTTTAATTTATATATCTTTTAATAAAATTTATTGCCTATGAGTTTTATAAATTCAACACTTTTCATATATGATGATAGTTTTAAATCATCTAATTTTCTACTTTCTGTGTTGCAAATCTTTCAACCTTTATAATAGATGCTTTGTCAATCTATATTAATTTTTTTTTTTTTTTAAATTTTACTTGCAAGAGCCAACCTCCTTTATAAATATTTTTCATTACCTTTCATTTTATCATAGGTTGCCACATTAAAAGTATCAAATAGTTTGTCTTCAAATTTGTAAGCAAAATGCTTTGAGAGTACATCACTTATAATATCATAATAATATTCCAAGTCTATAAGTAATTCTTTAAAAGTCTCTTTATTCTTCAATTGAATTATTGATGCTTCATACCAATTTTTTTCTCTACAATTCTTTGCAATTAAATAAGCTTTATTTAATGTAAGAAGTAACTCTCTTTATAAAAATTCATATTACAATCTATCATTGTTACAAGTCATCAAGTAGTAGTTCACCTTCATAACATGTTTAATATTCTTGAATAGATTTTCATATTTTTTTTAAATTTAATATACCTTCTTTCTTCAATAAAATCTTTAGTGCAACAATATAAGCTTGACATACTCTTCAAATCTCTCTATTAACTTTGATATCTAATATTGTGTTAATATCTTATAAATTAATATTAAATTATTCCATGTTGAATAGATATCTCTATTCTCTTATATACAATAAAGATTTTTATTCCAAAATATATTTTTTAATCAACTCTAAAAGATATGCTATTGTAATTTATTTACAAATATCCCAAATTTCAATCTATTGGCATACATTTACAATTATAAAATAGATTTATTTTATTCTTTAAAATATTGATTATACATTATTATATCTATATTATTATACTATGCATAATATTTTATATCCTATATAATATACATATTATTTTAAAAATATATCTTTAATCTTAGATAATCTAAATTTAATATTTAATTTCTAAATATATTTTTAAAAGCTTATTTTTAGCTATAATAATAATATAAATCTTAATAATAATAGAATCTTTCTGTCAATCCTTATTCAAATTAAATCTATATTTTAATATAAATCTTCAATTAATATTATTTTAAAAATTTTATCATACATGTTTTCAAACACAAGTAAAAAAGTAAATTCACAAGACACAAACATATTCAATATAATTAAAAAACCCTATATAATTTTAATATTATATGCAATTAAAAATCAATATGTCTAATAAATTTTATATTTTAATCTATTCTTTTAATTATTATTTCTCCATTCAATCATATCTTCTATTTATTTTATTTAATATTTATAATCTTAAGATAGCAAATCCTATACATTAGCAATTTTAAATAACTCCTTACAATCACTAAACCATATATAAATGGTATATAAATCTTAAGATAATATATTCTATTTTTTGAAAATCCTATCAAATATTAAGAGAATCATATTAAAATTACATCCTAATTTTAAAAAAATACCAACAAATATAATCAAATCCTACAAATATTAACAAATTTTATTTCTAAAATTTTTTTAATCCTAATATTAACAAATTCTATCTGTAATATTTTATCTTATCAATCCACAAACCACAGTATAATTGATTGAGGGCCTCTTTTCATTCCAATAGTCGCTTTAAACACTTTATATTAGGGACATACACTTTAGATGTTCACAAAATCTTTTATTACATTCTAAAGATCCTTGAGTTAGTCAAAGTTAATTGAGAAGCTTTCTAATTGGTGAAAGTAGCTTGAGAAGCTTCGTAGTTAGTAGAAGGAGCTCGAGAAGCTTCCAAGTTGATAGAAGGAGCTCGAGAAGTTTTCTAGTTCGTAGAAGGTGTTCAAGAAGCTTCTTAGTTTGATGGAAGCCACTGAAGAAGTATTCTAGATAAGAGTATATATGAAAGTTGAGATTGAAGAGTTCTTTAGTCTTGACAATGCATCTCTTTGAATTCTAGTTGATATTTCTTGGTGTTGTTTATATATTAATTTGGTTAATTCAAGTTTTTGTTGGTTTCTTCTTAAAACCTTGTCTTAGTTCAAGTCTCTTACTTTATTTTCTTATATCTTTGATGATTTATTGAGACTAATCTTATTTTCAATATCAAATTTGGATCCTTCTTGTTAGAGAGTGGATTATCTCTCTTTTCAATGATATACCAATGCTTTAGAGGTTGCAGATTACCATCCTCTAAACTAATATTTTTTTCATCACAATATTGGAGTTTTATTCCTCTTGTAAGAAAGTAAATCACCCCTCTCTTTAAAAGTCTTAAAGCATTTTAGAGGTTGCAAATTATCCTCTTCTAAATTGATATTATCTTCTTAAAGATTTATTTTTTTGTTCTCTTAGAATAGTTGGAGGTCAAGACATTAATATGACCAAATCTTTCAAATCCAAGTTAGATGCTATTATAAGTGCTCTTACTTTTTTATTTGCTAGGATTGTGGAGATTGAAGGAGTTGTTGCAAAACTTCATAACAATGCAACATTTGGAGTACCATAATCAAGATTGTATCAACTTCCAACTTCTGTACTTAAAGATGGAGTACTACCTATGCTATGCCAAAAAACTCTATTTGTTTAATAACATAAAGAATCTTAAGTTAGACTTTTGGAGAAATATGATAATACAAGTTCAAATTTTTAAGGATTTATTAATCAAATTTGATTAATAACAATTCTATAATTTGATATTTATCCAACAGAAGAATCAAAAATTGGATTGGTTGGCACCTTACTCATAGGGCAAGTATTATTATGGTTTATTCCCTTATTTGAAAAGAGATCTTTAATTTTAAATAATTTAGAAGTTTTCATAGAAGCATTTATAGAAACATTTGTAGAAGCATTTGGAAAATATAATAAAGTTCATTGGATAATAGCTAAGATTTGAACATTGTTTCAAAGGGTGCACTATGTATTAATCTATGCATCCAATTTTAGGCAATTAGTGTACAATATCAGTTGGAACAAAGAAGCCTTAAAGAATCAATTCAATTGAGGACTAAGAGATGATGTGAAGGATTTTTTATTATTACTTTAAGATCCATAATTGCTCAATGAATTCATTAGCCAAGTTGTAAAATGTGATAATCAATTATTTCAACGTTATCAAGATCAATGTTCATGGGCTTCAGCAAAATAATACATAGTTTGACACATTCCAGCTATATTGACAAGCATTTTCAATTCACATTCAAAAATAGAAGATATGCAACTTAATGTAGTATGTTTTAAATATTTTAGTCCATAAAAAAAGAAGAATCAAATGGAAGAAAGTTTGTACTTGTATTGTGGTAAAGAAGGCCATAAGATTGACAATTGTCTAAAAAAATAAAATTGTTACATCACCAAAATCATGAATGTAATCATTTAGAAAAACAAAGATATTCAGCCACAATAGGAGCCATGCAACTCAATAATTTAACATTATAAAATTATTTAGATTCTTCTCTTTCAACTTGCTTGTTGTTTTACAATTTTTTGTGTTTTGGCCCTCAAAAGCTTCAAATAATCACCTTGTTGGATTTAGGGGCATCGGCTTGTTTTATAGATGAGGCATTTGTTAAGCTTTATAAAATTCCACTAGTATAGAAATCCAAACCTATTCATATAGAGATAATAGATAGATGATTTTTATCCTTTGATAATATCATCCATGAAACCACGTCTATATAAATATTGTTTGAAGATCATAGCAACCAAATTGTGTTCAATGTTATTAGAATTCTTTCAAATCCTATTATTTTAAAACTTTCATGGTTGAAAAAGTACAATCTATTTATAGATTAGAAATCACAAAGAATAACATTTCAAATAGAAATCTCTATAAGAAAACTTTGAAAAATGTCACAAGTTGGTAAATCTTTATTTTTTGGAATAAGGGCTTTTATAAGATTGGTCAAAGAAGGTATATCATTTGTTATTTATGTGACTCCTACTAAAGAACATATGACTTCATTGGCAAGTATTCTAGAGCAGTATAGCAAATTTTAAGATATTTTTCAGAAGAAAAATGTTGATATACTACCGAAGCATTGACCATACGATTGTGCCATAGATCTTTAGAAAGAAATGCAACCACCTTTTGGCCCAATTTATAATCTCTCTCAAAATAAGCTTTTGACGTTAAAGATTATATTGATGAAAATCTTACAAAGAACTTTATCAAGCATTTAAAGTCTTTAATAGGTGCACTTATATTTTTTATAAAGAAGAAGGATAGTTCCTTGCATATATGTGTTGACTATTAAGAATTGAATAAGTTAACACTAAAGAATTGTTACCTACTATCATTAATTTTAAGACTTTTGGAACAACTCTGCCAAGGTAGGATATACACTAAGATAGATTTTTGGGGAGTATACTACTTAGTATGGATCAAAGAGAGAGACAAATAGAAGACCATATTTTAGACAAGGTATCGACATTTCGAATATAATGTCATATCTTTTGGATTAATAAATGAACTCGCTATCTTTCAGCATTTAATGAATGATATCTTTTGAGAGCATCTAAACAATTTTGTAGTAATCTATCTTAATGACATCTTCATCTACTCAAAAGACTTGGAAGAACACAAGGGGCATATAAAGTTGGTATTACAAAAATTACAAGATGTAAGTTTGTATGCCAAGTTAGAAAATTGCATATTTCATCAATCAAATATTAAATTTTTAGAATACATTATATCTATTGAGAGTTTGATGATGAATTCCAAGAAGATAGAGGCAATTATATAATGGGCCATTCCAAAGACTATGAAAGATGTACAATGTTTTCATAGATTTACTAACTTCTATCAGATCTTCATAAAAAATTATTATCAAGTTATTGCTCCTCTTACTCGATTGATATGCCAAGACAAACTGGAATGGAGGCCTCAAGTAGAGAAGGCATTCTAAGATTTCAAGATATCATTTACCACAGCTACAATCTTGATGCATCTAAACTCACAAAAGAATTCTACATGAAAATTGTGAGTTCTACCAATGAATTTTAATTAGTGGATTAGTTAAAATTATAATTTTAAGTTATTTAAATACCAAAATATTAAAATTAGAGATTTTATTTGATCATTTAAGTATTTATTAGAATTTAAAAGAATTTATAAGTTACAAGAGTCTTATTAGAGAAAAGTCATAAAATTGAAATCTTAGTAAATCTTAGAGGTAATTATCTTAATTATTTTAGTATTTTTTTAATTAAAAGAATTAGTATTTAGTTATTGAAATTAATGTCTACATTGGCCTTTTATCTATATGTATCACTTATTAGAAACATATCAATATTACTTAGTAGATAAAAGAAGCATGAGAAATAAACCTCATCTCTTTTTAGTCATTTATGTAGAATATGGGATAATAATTTAGTTGATTTAAATTGATTTTATTATTATAAAAAATCACCAAGGTAGAATAAAATAGTTTTAAATTTATATATTATTTAAAAAATATTATAGAATTTATTTAGAATTTACTTAGAATTTACTTAGAATTTATTTAGAATTTTTTAGGAATTTTTAGAACAATTTTGAAGACTTTGATAAAAATGAGTTTTACCATCTTGACAGCCATTATGAAGAAATGAAGCAAGATTTGAAGGCCATATAAGGTTCCTAAGCTAATTGGATATTTTTAAACACCATGATGTAGTCAAAAATATAAAAAAATGAGTTTCACTAATAGAAAATAGAAGAACCAATAGCTAGTATAGTCCTTGCAAGAAGGGAGGTGCACGAGTCCCATATGGATTGTGGCACCTTGGATGTAGGTAGGAGGATAAGACTAAGGCCTTGAGGCCTCTCTAAGACACCCTTATATACTATTTGTAAGCCTTGGTGAGGTTTGAATTCATGATCTCTTAAGCAAGTTATCCTTGAGATAAAAAAATTTTACTTATTTTTTTTATTATTTACCTTTTAGTTTTGAATTATTATAACTTATTCATAGTAATTCAAATTTATATATTTTTTATATCATTAGAAAGATAAAAAAATTATCTAATCAAATATATTTTTTTATTTTTTATTTTTATTTTTTAATAGGTGAAAATATAGTGAATAAATTATAAATTAGTTTTAAAATGTGGACTTGCTTGATACTATTTATTTCACTAGTTTTGTGGTTGTTTTTTTTGTTATTCTTGTTAATTGCTTCCTTCACTTTACACCACCAATTACAAGCAACTTTTGATCCCATCTTATAATTTGCATTGAGGAGAGGGATGTTACCTTCACAAAAACCGATGCTTTGGATTTTGCACTAAGGGCCGTATTTTTACAAATGGGTATAGACAATAAATTCCATCCTATTGTATTTTATTTTCAAAAAAAATTTTCCACCAAAATTAATTATGAAATCTATAATAAGAAGTTTTTTACTATTATGGATTCTTTTCAAGAATGGTGTCAATTTTTTCAAAGAAAAATGTATCTTGTGACTATATATATAGATCACAAGAATTTCAAATATTTTATAGCTGCTCAGATTTTTAATCGCCATCAAATTCAATGGAATATGTCATTATCTCAATTTAACTTTGTTATCACTTATTGACTTAGAAAGCAATAAGGATTATTTGATGCTTTATCAAAGAAATCATATCTTATACCAAGGACAAAAGAGGCAATGTTTGATCAACAATATACAACTTTATTGAAGTCAAAGCAATTTTGACTTTACGTAACTATTATATTGATACCTATTGATTCTAATTTCTTCAATGAGGTGTGTATTACAACCACCAATGATGCTTTAGCCCTTGATGTCAAGCGTTGCCTGAAAGAAAGTATTGACAAGTTCAAGCTTGAAGAAGATCTTTTATACTTTAGAGAACGTTTGTATATCTTAGAAGGATTAATACGATTGCACGTTCTTCAATCTCACCATGACTTTCTAGCTGCAGATGATTTTGGATTTAACAAGACCTTGGAACTTATTTCTTAAGATTTTTAATGGTTTTAAATACAAAAGGTAATGAAGGACTTTGTGCTTTCTTACAACATCTATTCAAGGTCCAAAAATCCTTGACATTATGCTTATAGACTTTTACAACCCTTACTTATTCTAAGATGGTCATGATCTTCCATCTCAATGGATTTTATCACAGATCTATTGGAGGTTAAGACCATTTTTTTATTCAAAAGGAAATTAATCTAATGGCATATTACTTGGAATTACCATGTTTTATTAAGATACATTCAATTATTCATGTTTCTCTTTAAGAACCTTATAGAAAGTTGTATATTTTGAAAAGAGTACAATAATCACTGCCTACTATCAAAATCAAAGATCATAAAAAATATAATGTTATATATCATGAAGTCTTGCTTGAAAATATGATGGGCACTTAGCTCTAGAAGATAAAAAGAAATAACAATAACAAGTCTTAACACCTCTAATAGAATTATATAAAACTTAAAATTAAGATTAATAAGTATGTTTCAATCATTAAAAAATTTAATTAGATTTTTCAATTAGTTATAGAAGAATATACAAAAATCCTAAAGAACTTCTAAAGAAGATATGATAAAATGATAAAGAAATCTTTAAAAAATATTAAAATAGAAATTCTATTAAAATATTAAAAATAGAAATTATAATCAAATTTTAATCAAATTTTAGTCAAATCCTATTCAAATTCTAATCAAATCCTAATCAAACTTTAATCAAATCTTAATCAAAATCTAACCAAATTCTAATCAAATTTTAGTCAAATTCTAGTTATATTCTAATCAAATTCTAGTCAAATCCTAGTCAAATCCTAGTCAAATCCTAATCAAATCCTAATCAAATCATGGTCAAATCTTAACATCTTAGTCAAATTATAAATAAATCCTAATCAAATTTTAACCAAATCTTAAGAATCTTAATTAAATTCTAATCAAATCTTAGTCAAATTCTAATCAAATCCTGATCAAATTATAATCAAATTCTAAAAAAATCATAATTAAATCCTAAATTAGCCTTGATCAAATCCTAATAAAATCTTAACCAAATCCTAACCAAATTCTAATCAAATCTTGGTCAAATCCTAAACAAATCCTAAATCCTAATTAAATCCCAAATGAATCTTAATAAATCTTAATAAATCCTAAATAGCCTTAATAAATCCTAACAAAACCTAATCAAATCTTGAAAAATCTTAATTAATTCTAATAAATCTTAACAATTCTAACAAACCTCAATCAAATCCTAATAAATTCCAACCAAATACTATAGTAAATTGAAACTACAATAGCTGATGATCTAATCATTGATCTTAGCCCAAATTTCATTCACTTTTTAAAAATTAAGTTGATAGCATATGCAAAAAGTTTGAAAGAGATCCAACTTACCAAACAAAAATTATGCTTGAATTTTTGCTCGAATATAAGCCACCCTCCTTCTCCAATCCTAATATCAAACTTCCAGCACAAATATTTTCTCTTTACATCATTTAATTGCTTTCTAAACTTATATACAAATAGAAAATCTTGTCTACTATCTATATAAATAACTTTTACTTCAATCTAATTGATAGATTGCTAAATATCTAAAAAAAACCCTCACTGATCCTCAAACTCCAACTTCCAAGACCTCAACCCACTTGAATTTTAATAACTCCCATTTAAACTATTCGATCAAATTCAAACTTATAATATATATTAATCACAACTACAATTACAAATCTTCAAATTTTCACTTATAGATCTATGATCAGACTCACACAATGCTCAAATTTATAAATTCCTCTTTACTTCACAAAGTCCAAAGTCACTCCATACAACCTTGACTTTGCAAAGCTCTTACAAAGTCAATTTCAAAATCAATATCAAAACACATCCTCTTAAGTTTGCTCACTAATTTAATTTTTTAATCTGCAAAAGATCCTCTAATCCACCATAGGCACATAATTTTATACCTCAGGATCTGATTCCAATCTAGGCTTACAATCGGTCCCCTTTGGATATCAACTTTGAGAATTATGAGATAAAATTTTTTAAAATCTATTTTTAATTCATATTTAAAGATACCTATATTATTTATTTATTTTAATATACTTTATTTTGCCTTATTTATGGCCATACAAAATAAATAGAAGCTTCTTCTATAAAAAGTAATATTAGCCCTTTTAACTTTTTTTTACTTTCTTGTCTATTATTTTTAATTCTAAGATAATTTGCTAAAAAAATTTTATTTGAGTTTTTATACATTATAATTATTTCTTTCTTCTTTCACCTAATAGCTGTATTATTGCACGACATCTGTCTCTCCTAAACTTAAGTATCTTCCAGCATGCGCTAAAATTTCTTCAATATACTAATATGTGATACTCTCTACCTTGGTCTAATTCTTGATCTTCAATTTGTTCCTCCTCTTCTATTTCAATATTCTTCAATAGATTTTATTCTTTATCAAATTATATGCATATTCTTCTTTATTTGAATAACTTGACTCACTTGCCTACTATAGGTGACTTTAATTTTGTTCCATCAAGCTTCCATAAAGAGTATGTTCTATTGTCATATATCTTTATCATGACATATGGTCCAAATTAATGCTTAGAAATTTTTTATAATGTATTATGTTGATTATCCAAACTATTATCATAGACTAATATATTATCACCTTCTTCTATTTTTTTAGACCATAATTAATGCGTTTTATCAAATCTCTTTTTACTCTTTTCTCTTGCTTCTTTCAATCTTCCAATTGCTATTTCAATATCCTCAGGTCTTCTTTCCAATTATTGAATCCATAATGCTAAAAGCTCCTCTCTATTAAGATCATCCTTCCAAAGCAATATTTTCCATGTAAATAGTATTTCTTCTATTAGCATAGCTGGCTTTTATCCATACATTAATTCATATGGCATATAACTAGTCACTGTACTATAAGTTGTATGATCTGCCTATAATGCAAATAGTAGTAGCCTTAGCTACTAATGTACTTTGCCATTGTATGTTTTTATCAATGCCTTAACAATAGGTGAATGTCCATGCTCACTCTTTCCATTACCTTCTAGATTATATGTTGTTGTCAAAGAAAGTTTAATTTCCATTCTATTAAAAAATTCTCTTACTTCCTTTGTATCCAATTCACCTCTATTTGCAATAATTTTTCTAATACAATCATAGCAACAAATAATGTCTTCTAAAAGAAATCAATATAAATTTTTAGTGTCCTTTGTTTTTAATGCTCGTCCTTCAATTACATTTGATAAATCTTCATGTGCAAGTACCAATTATTTTATTTTTCTAAGTTCCATAGGCATTGCTACTAAATCCACTAGCCACTTATAATGTAGTACTAGAGGATAAGTTGGATGTAATTCATCTTGATGTTGAATGTTAAAATAAAGTTGACAAGTCTCACATGGTTCTATAAAATCAGCCACATCTTTGTACATGCTTTTCTACCAATACTTTTCTTTTATTTTAATAAAAGTTGCCCAAATTCCTCTATGTCCTACCTACAAATTCTCATGAAACTCTTTAATAATCTTTTGTTGAGCTTCTAAACTACATATCATCCATTATGATATTTTTTCTCTTTTCTTTGGATACTTCTATAAATATCCATCATATAAAAAATATCTATAGGTTTTTTTATGGATTTTTTTAAATTTTTCATCTCTCCAATCTTCTTATTATTTTAATGTACTTAGATATTTTTCAACATCATTTCATTCACCTTCATATAAATCTCTTAAAAAAGATTCCAATGGTATATTCAAACATACACCTTCTTCTTTTAATAATACATTAATATAAAACTTTATATCCACATCATCTTCTAAATCAATCATATCTTCTTTATTATAATACCTTGCCTTTGATAACATATCTGCAACTGAATTATCTTAACCTGAAATATACTTAAATTTTAAATTTATAGATTTAATATATACTATCTATCTTAATATAGTAATATCTGGAATTGAACAACTTGTGATCATATCCAATAAAGGTAGAGAATCTATTTCTATAACTATAGAAGCTCAAATCAAATATTCATTTTTATTTTTTATAATTATTATTATATCCCATAATTCTCTTTTAATTTGTATATATGTCTTTTATCTAATATATAAAACCTTTGTTCCAAATCTTACTATATATTTATTCTCTTATTCATCATCTTCTCCAATTGTCCAACCTATTTCAATTGGACTTACATCAACTATTGATATCACTAGCCTTTCATATTCATAACTTACTTTCTTCAAAGTTAGAGGCAAAGAAAGAAGTTCCTTCAATTTTTCCATAGCTCTTCTTTGTTCTTCTTTCCATTGAAATTTTTGATTTTTTCTCAGCAACTCATATAATGGATCTACTATATGTGTAAAATGAAATATCTATATATGATAGAAAATATATGCTCTTAAAAATCTTTTGACTTCTATTATATTTGTATATTCTTTTATCTTTTTAATAATATCTATTTTTTTAATACTTGGCTTCTGTCTATATAATCCACACATGTGCCCAACAATAAGTATTTCATCTATTTCAAACATAGATTTAGTATTTGATAAGATCAAATATATTTCTTTCAACCATGATAAAATCTTTTCACAATCCATAATATAATTTGCAAAAAATCTTCTACAACCCCTTTGATCCAATATTTCATCTTTTTTTTTTTTTTTTTTTTTTCACATTTTTTAATTGGAACATCATCTAAGAATGGCATAGTATTTTTTGATATAAAGTCCTTCAATACTTTATTCATCACATTTATCATATGAGCTACTGAATTAGTAGTCCCTTGAGATAATATATACATTCTTATTAAATCCAATAGAATCTTCATAGTAGTTAAATTTCTACTTTGTAATATCAATTGAAATTGATCATATCGTGAGTAAAAATTTTCCATTAAATAGATTGCTCTTCCAGCAAATACTTCTGCAAATTCATCCATAATTGGACTTGAACTTATAATTCTAATAGTCATTTTATTCATAGATTATATATCTTGTATAAACTTCATTGTTCCATTTTTCTTTCATATTATAAACCATTGATTAGAATAAGGTGCTATAAATGGTTTTAAAATCTGTATTTTAATCTTTTTGTTGAATAAATTTACTAACTTGGATTAATGTACTTTTGGCACTAGAATTCACCGCAAATTCCATGGTTCATGAAGAATAGTAAAAATAACCATAGGTGCTATAATACTTAGATCTACACATCTAATTTCATGTGTTTCAAATGCAAAAGCCTTTCCATATTGTGAAAGCATTTTTTTAAAACATTCTTCTTCATATTTTGTGAAAAATCTATCACATCCAACCTTTAATCTATCTAATATAGCATCTGTAAATTCATATTCTATCTTCTTAAGATCCCTTAAATTTGGTTGTATAGATGCTCCCTTCATCCTTTCTTCACAATCCAATGGTAATGGCAAAGCCACTGATTTAACCTTTTTCTCCACTAATTTATACTTATTTTCAACATATATCTCTTGGTGACTTAAGTTTTCTATAAATCTTTGAATTTCAATATAATATTTTTTTGAATATATATTAATAATTCTATTCTTTCTTTGTAATCCATATTGTAATAAATAATTTAATTCTCCCATAGTATCTATAAATCCAACTTCTTCAAATACTCTTGAAATAAATTTATTTTCAATTAATTTTCTATTTTTTTTCAAGATTTGCTCCATATTTTTAATATAGCGTTTGTCTATTTTTTTTATCTTATCAATAGTCTTAAAAGACAATGTATATTTTTGTCTCAATCCAATAAGTCTAATAGATAATACCTTCTCTTTTAAACTAAGCAAGAATATTTCTTTTTCTAATCTATTACAATCTTGTTTTACAATGGTATGTGGTATAAATCCTCAAGGTCTTCAAAATTTTTATTTAATAATGGCTTCTTTCTCAACTTATCACAATTTCTTTCATGATTGGCACAAATAGTTAAAAATTGAACTGCTTTCATTCTATCTTGGCTTCTTATCCTTGCATAGGCTGAACCATCATCCATTACCTTTGTTTCCATTTGTGTGGTCGTAATATATGGTTGTTACAATATATTAGGATATATAGACATCTCTTATACAAAAAAATGTTGTTCATGCATAACATCTCTTATTATCACCTTAATATTTGGACAAGCTCTATATAAATCTTCCTTTGAATTATTTGCTGATCTTATCATCCATCCATATTCAGTATCAATAGGCCATTTTTTTTTTATATATAGCTCTTTTGATATCAAATTAATTTCAGAATTATGATCAATTAATGCTACAATTGATTCTTTTAAATCTCCTAATTTTACTAAAGTTTCTATAGTAGCCCTTGCCCAATGATTTCGGAAATAATAACTAGATGGTTGAATCCCATTTCCTTCTTTTGTAAGTCCAGCTCATGAAGTATCTCCTAAAACTTGTATTTTGTCCTCTTCATCTATACTGTTTTTCATTATCTTTGTTCTTTGTGTATTTGGTGTCATAATATCTTCTATAGATTGCCATTTTTTTTTATTGTATCTATAATAATTTCATGAAATTCATGCTTTGTAATTTCCAAAAATTCACCAATTATAAATTCGACCTTTCTTCATAAAATCTGTTCTTCTAATATCAACTTCAAATCTGTTCTTGTAATATCAACTTCAAAGCTGAGCAGCTTCAATATCTGATTGCAATTTATAAATAGGAGTCTTTTTCTTTTGCTTTAGAATTTCTTTCTCTTTTGTAGAAACATTTTCTATTTACTCTTCATGCATAGGATTTTTTTGTTGACTCTTTGCAATATGAGTATACACTAATAATCCATCTATTAGACCATTCCATCCAATTATTTTTTAAATATTATTACCAACACATTTTAAATCATTTGTAGTAAATTTTTCTTTTTCAATATAATTCATTGCACTTGTCTACAAAGAGCAAGATTTCCTTAGAAATTCAAGATTTATATTTAAATATTTGCATCAATTTGTTTTTGCCCAATATGTTGATGTTCTCTTATTTGAAATTGTATGGACTTTAAAAGCATCTCTCGCAAATACCTTCATTCTTCTTTTATCAAAATTTGTCTCCAATTTTTTTCATTTATCAAAGAAGGAGAGGAGAAGAGGCAATAATGGCCTCTGTTTCTTTGATAAATTATTAAATTAATTGTTTCATCCTCCTCCGATAAATCCACATGATTAATCTTCAACTGCGCTGATAAATCTTCATTATCCGCTCCCAATTCCCAAACTTGAGCCTCCAATTGTAGAATTCTGGCATCTTTCACCTATAATTGGCGCCCTTGTCGAATCATCTTCTCCTCTAACTCACTAATACTTGAAACTAAGGGAGCAGATTCCTATGGCCGAACGACATTGGCCAAATCGCCCTCCAATTTTTCCACTTCACTTTTTAAGGCACCAATTTCTGTCTACAGCTTCTCCGTTCCAATTCGGTATTGGTCTCCCAATTCCACCTTTTTCTGTTCCAATTTCACTGCTTTATCATATTCTGCTTGCAACTGACATTTTAGCGCTTCCCATTCCAAATCCCATATCCTGCAGTTCTCTATTAATTCTTGCTTTTGACCATTCAGGATTCTTTGTATGCAATCTTTTTCATTCGCACAATTTTTCTTTTCCTCCGTTAATTTCTGCTTCAATGCCAACTTGGACTCCGTCTTTGCCCTAATCAGGTGCCCTTGTTCTACAATTCGGCGGCCTTTTTTCATTATCTCCTTCTGGTTAGACTCCAATTGTTGTCTTAGATTCCCTTCTAGCTAGCTCATGGCAAGCTGCAATTGGAAAAATTGTCCCAATATTACTTCCATGAGGTTCCCTTCTATCAGTATCTCGATGTTCAAAACTAGAGCCTCAACCACCCTCTCTATTACTGCACGAATTGAAGCCCGCCCTAGTGTAATCTCCGGGATAGCCTCCTGTTCCCGCAATCTACTGGATTCCTCAATTTCGTGCACCACTATCCCTGGGCCAACTGATAAACTCAGCATACCCTATTGCGGCATTGGGGAAGGCACGCCCTTCTCCCCTGCTAATTGACTTAACGTGTGCGCAATCATGGAGTGCACATAATTAGAGCATAATATGGAAGCAAATTTACTCGTTTTTTGCTTGGCTCCCATTTCTGCATAGATACGGGTTGCTACAAAGGCTGCCCAATTAAAGACCATGCCTTCTAATATTCCAATCGCAGCAAACAACAAGCGCTTGGACATGTACGTGGTATGCCGGTTCAAGCCTAGTCGCTTCTGAACAAACCGCATCCACTCCGCAAACTCTGGAATAAGTACCTATGTCACTTTCCAGCCTTGATTTTTCTCAAAGGATGCCATGTCTCCTTTGAAGTAACTTCTCGGTCTAAAGTCACTAGATACTTTGGCGCCTACCGCTAACTCACCTATTGGTAAATATACCTTCTGTAAGGTACTCTCATGGATCCCAATTATTCTCCCTTTTACTACACTTGAACCATGCTCTGGGTCATAATTTCTTATATACTCTGCAACTAATTCTACATCAATTGGAGGCAAATTATTCGATCCTCGTAAAAATATGTACATCTATACATTTCTAAAATCTCTCTGTCTTTGTAAGGACCAACAGATTTCCAACTTAATGGGCTCCATGTTGGTAACCACTATTAGGGACGGCGATTGTAAGTTACTCTTGCTTCGAACGTTTCGGACATTCTCCTCTCTGCCCACAGCTTTCTTTGACCTCTCCATCGACATTATATAATGCTGACTACGTACTCCTTGCTCGGACTAATCATTACTCTTTGACTATAGAGAACTCTACACTCCAATAAGCATACACTCGAACGACCAAACTCAAAACAGAATGCTAATCAAAAATTCCCACTAAATACCCTGCTCCTAATCTTTTACTCGGGTCTAAAGCAACAATCTTTAATCCAGTGTACCAGATCGTCACTTCCGATTTGCCAGACTAGGCCACATTAGGACCCAAAATTGACCATCAACCGTCTTTCTAGCCATCATGCACCTTCATTAAAAGTAAGCTATGATGAACAGGTACACCTTCTTCCCTCCAATTTTAAAAACCCGTCCCGAGTTTACGTAAAATAAAGACGTAAACGGTTGCCGTTAACTCGAGTCGTAAATTGAGTACCCATAAAATCTTCCAATTGAACTGAACCATTAGAAAAGGCTTCAATTAATCGATAAGGTCCATGCCAACGGACTTGAAATTTCCCCGAAAAATGGTGAAAGCGACTATCATAAAGAAGTACTAGATCATTGGGCATAAAAGATTTAGGACGTAATTTACTATCATAATAACTCTTACGGCGGCGCTGTGTAGCTTCCATAGTTAATAGAGCCGTAGTCCTAACTTCATCCAATTTTTCCAATTGTGCTAACTGATGTTGGAAGGATTCTTCGTCACCGAGATGTTCATCCAATACAATTCGTAAACTCGGAACTTCCAATTCAATTGGTAATATTGCCTCTTGTCCATACACCAATTGGAATGGTGTGGAATTGGTAATCACTTTATATGCAGTACGATATGCCCACAAGGCTGCGAACAATTTTGTATCCCAGTCCGTTCCCACACCAGACACTGTTTTAATTAAAATTTTACACAAAATATCGTTGGTCTTTTCAGTCTGTCCATTGGCCCGAGGATGATATGAAATTGTCTTCCGATGCTTGATCTTGTATTTATCTGTCAAAGCCGCAATTATAGAATTAATAAAATGGGTTCCACGATCACTAACCAATTCTTTGAGACACCCAAATTGAGTGATAATGTTTTCATATAAAAACGTGGCTATAGTATTGGTCCAAACAATTATCAAGATATTCCAAATGATTCGCTGTCGTACTAAATGTGCAAAATTCATCTAAAAATATCTCCATCGATAATCGTAAATAATCTTGAAACGCTTGCATCATTATCCTTTGAAATATGGCTGGGGCGTTACATAACCCAAATGGCATCACTTTATAAGCAAATCTGCCCCAATTTGTAGTAAAAGTAGTTTTCAACTGGTCTTCTTCTGCAATTTTTATTTGATTATAATCCAAAAATCCGTCCAAAAAGGAATAATATTCATGCCTAGCTACTACGTCTAGTATACTATCTGTAAAAAGTAAAGGAAAATAATCTTTCTTGGTAGCCACGTTTAATTTACGGAAGTCCTGACAAATACGGATTTTCCTATTTTTCTTCGGCACTATCACAATTGGTGAAACCCATTCACTATACGGGACTAGATATATGAAGCCCACGTCTAATAGTTTATCTACTTCCTCCTTGACCATGAGAGAATATTTAGGATTAAGACGGTGTTATCTTTGACGAACTGGTGTAGCATCTTCCTCTAAGGTAATTCGATGCTCACAAACTTTGACAGGAATATCTTTTAAATCCGCATACAACCAAGCAAAAGTAGATTTATGATTTAGAAAGAATTCTTTCCAATTTCTTAGCTCTATATCCGTAATACCGGTGTATATTTTGATAATCTGGGATGTTTCATTGAAATCCAAATTAATGGATTGGCACACAGATTCCTCATTAATCCCTGAATTGATTTGCCCCTCCTACTTTGAACCCTTTATATGGGTCGACAAATTGGACTTACCCAATTCTGGTCCCAATGTACCAACTTCATTTATCGCACAATTGTTCATCCAGTCCATGATGACATCGTCAAAATTCACTACATCCTCCTAGTCTAAAAAATATTCCCCTAGACCTCCATACTGATGTAACATGCCTGGCTTCCGCATGTGAGTTGGATCCTTATCAACTTGCATCGCATTATTAACTTCGTCATAGTCTGCCTCATAATGGCCCTCATCTTCAGATGTTGCTTTTGAGCTTATAATTTGAGACTCTCCATGATATTGAACTCGGTATATTTGTAAAACAATCTTGTCACTACCTTCTCCAATAGTTAATGTTCCACGACCCCAATCATTCCTAGCTTTGGCTTGATATAGCCACGGCCGACCCAATAGTATTGGATATGATAAAGTGGAACTCTGTGATCGGAAAACAATATAATCAATTTCATACGTAATTTCCGCGATTACAATATTAATACTGCGTAAGATACCCATTGATTTCATCCTACTATGATCTGTCATTCTCAATACCAATGTCGTGGGTACTAATTGTTTTAAATCCAACTCCTCTATTGTATCGGCGTTCATTAAGTTCACACTAGAGCCACCATTAATTGATACATCAATAGTTGGTGCTCCCGAATCGGGATTCAAACTAACCTCATGAATTTCTTTATTATGAACTCTATGTCGTATTAATGAGGAATTCAATATAGAATGATATTCTGGTGCAACTATTTACAATTGCTTCATGGTAATAGAAGGTTTAATTTCATCCAAATCTTTTATAATATCATATGGTTTCATATTGGCAATGATTCCCAAGGGCCTCTTGTTTTTCATGGGTTTTAATTTGACCCCTTGAGATAATTTTCTTACGGAGTTCGGAACTAGAAGTGCTGTATGGATTTTGTCATAATTCTTATCCATAAGAGGATCTTTTAATAGATAAGGTGGCTCCCGGATCTTTGCAGATATTGGTATTGGTTTCAGTTGAACCATTATCTCGGGGCTAAGATTATTCGCAAGTTGCACAAATGAATTGGATTCCCACGCTGATAATTCCTTTGATACTGGTGTTAGATTTGAAGCATTATTCAATGATTGATATTGGTCTGCTGCAACTGCTACTTCCAATTATTGAATTGGATCTTTCCCCTTTTGCTGGGCCCGAGTAAGTACTGCACAGACGCATTCTACCCGATTTACCGAAGAATCTTGTGGTACTCGAATATTATCCTCCATCTTATCTTGCAGTTGAATACGCTGATCTCAGTTATTAACATTAAACAGAGTATTGCACTGCCGATAAGTATGTTCAGATTGCTTACAATTTCTACATACTAGAGCATAATTATCACTGGCTCTAGGATTGGGACATTCACTAGCATAATGTCCTAGCTGCTTGCATCGATAGCATCGAAGCAGTCTTCTTCCTCCTCCATCTGATATATAGGGCATCTTGATTGGTATATATCGGCTAGGCTTGTTCCAAGTTTGATGGATAAAGAATCCCGGTCGACCAGTTGGTATTCTAGGATTTGAAATTGGATTCTGAATAGGTGGATATTGAGGTTGTCCTTGCTGATTTTGCACAAAATCTTGGAAATTGGCATCACCTTCTTGGTTATACTTAGAATTTTGAAAATTATAGAAATTTCTATTTTGTTTAATAGGACGATTTCCGTTCCAACCAAACCTATTTCCAATCTGAACTTGATTAACATTCCACGAATTTGGTTGAATCATAGTTTGATTTCCTAATTGATGTTGCCTGCTTAAATTCCAACAATTTGTGATTACATGCTTACCTCCACAAAAGGTACATCACACCATCATTTGGGGTGGCGAAGGACACTCCGTTACTAAATGGCCTTGCCCCTTATAATTACTGTACCAAATATTGGGGCGTATATTAGTCGGTTTATGCCTCTTTTCCTTATCCTTTGCCAGATTAACGACCAACTTGTCCATCTTCTTTGTCAAAGTTAATAACAAAGTCTCATTTGGATCCTTTGATACTAGTTCGTTAGAGAACTCTTTTATAGATATTGGTTTTTGATATGAAGAGTATGGGGAATACGGGACTGTAATTGTTGGTGGTACAGCCTGCAATAGAACAGCATTCACTATTCCTTGCGAGTTGACACTAAGATTTGTACCGTAGTCAATTGTCCTTGGGTAACTATTCACTGTTTCGTTCCAGGTTGGTATTTGATACCCTCCTTGAGATGGAATTAGTATGGCTCCTGTGGTTAAGAATTGGTCATAATGACATTCTTCTCATACCTTAGCTCGGTCAAGTGAGGTAGCCACAGTCACAGGTTGGGCCTCCTTTACAAACATCTTCAATTTTGGTGGATATAGTTTGTTAACCAATATAGACATAACAAACAAGTCTGGCATTTGGTTATTTGGCCATTTACGAAGGATGTCTGCTACTCAGCCATAATATGACTGCATCGCTTCTCCCGGTATCATTTTGCTATTCATTAATCTTTCTCTAAGATGTTCTTCAAATCCTATTGGTCAAAAATGAGTCAAAAATGTATTTTTCAATGCCTCTCAATTAGGAAATTGTCCCACGGGTTGGCGATTAAACCATTCAAATGCCGTATCTTTCAAGGTTGTTGGCAGCTATCTTAACCAAATATCTTCAGTTCTACCATTATTGGCTACACATGCGGACAAGAATTGAGACAAGTGTTGTTCTGGGTCGGCTCTTGGCAGACCCCTAAAGATAGATAATGGGGCTACGCTAGTTATGCGATCACCCACTGTACCCATTTGTACCGCAATTGGTACTGCTGGACCCCCCATCGCCATTGAAGGTGATAATAATCTACTTACTTCTTTGTTAAAATAACTGCTGCCTCTTTCAATTATTTTTTTTGGCCTCCGCAATTTGGTATTATTATATGCAAATAATTTTATCGGTTGAAGTTGAGGTGAAAATAATGGATTTTGGAATACAGTGAATTGGCCCTTACTAACAAGCGATACATTTCCTACTGAAAAACTAGCCTTGCTAGAATCAACTGTATCCACTATTGGGAAAGTACCCAATGGAGTATCCAATTCTTCTATGCTCCGTTCTCTTTCCGTTAATGGACTCAAGAGATACATTGGGCTACTTGCGGAGTTACCCGCAAGTGCTTTTGGCAATTTCTTTAACGATATATATGTCTGAAATATTAAAGATCTTTCATGTTCTTGGTATGCTCGGATGTGTCGACAGGCATGCAACCATGGTTTAATCCAACTCTGTCGATGCTTCCTTTTTAGCTTCCGTTCTTGCTTGTCCCGCAACAAATTTTTTACTTGTGCTCTCTCTTGTCTTCCTTTCAACTGACGTATTTTTCTCTGAGCAATGTTCTCATTCTTATTAACCATAATCTTTTATCATCTATTATTGACATTGCTTTCCATCACTAATTTAACTATTCATTCGACAGTTAATTCCTAACATCCAATACTATTGTCAATCCTCGGCAGTGGCACCGAAATGTTGTTTTTGTTTGTCTCACTTATTCTATCTATGCTATCGGGAGTAAATCTATAAAGGGGGATTCGAACACAGGGAAAGACTATTTGCATTGAGTTAAACTATTAGAGTCACACAACTAATTGCCTTCTGATTACACTAAAACATCCTAATTTTGTTACAATATCTCCTTCATACTACCAATAACTCTGTTAATAATAAAATATCATAAGCAATAATCCAACTCAAATATTCACTACCTCTTCTCCTCTCCTTCTTTATGACAACAATATGTAATACAACGATATTTCAAAACACAGCATAATTATCCTATACTCCAAACACAGGAATACTTTGAAATTGACTATCACTCCTAATAATTCACTTCACATAATTCAAACTCCACGGACTTCCTCTCATGGGTCACCCTTGATTCAATACTCAATGTATTATAATTTTTTCACATTCATACTCATTCTTCATAAAACATCTCCAATTCTCCACTTCCACTTTTCCACTTATATTTCTCTACTGATATTTCAGCATATCAGTACATCCTCAATCTTTCATTATAAATCAATTCTTTCCTTCATTACTTCATTACAGAACTGCACTTTATAATATTCAGCACTTATCTAATATCCTTCTCTTAAAAATTAACAAGAGGTAGCACCAAGCTTACCCCGGCTCAGCACTATCACAATCTGGCGCTTACTCCTACTGTCCGAATCAATTTATACTTACTCCAATCCATATTAATCACTACACAACCGACAATAATCACTTTTTCTAACTTCTTCATCCATGCTGCCTTCTAAACTGGCCATTCATCGGCTTCTTGCCTACTCTTAACCCTACAAACTATGTATTGTAAATCCTAAAATTCCTACCTATTCTACAATAGCCAATTCAAATAATTGAACCATCTTCTTCTTAGAAACACGCTTCAATTTTATTTCTTTTAGATAATACCTTGAATATCTTTTGATATCCTTCCTTTCAAATTGATCAAATTTGTCAAAAACTATCTATAATACTTTATTTACCATATCTTCTTTACGATCTTTAACTTGTTGATGTTGCATGAATAAAGCAAATGCTTCAAATATGCTTATAGAATTAGAATCAAAATACATACCTTATCTTCCACTAGTACTTCCACTTGTAGCTCCACTTGAAATACCACCTATAGCTCCTCCTTCTTGCCTTCTTTCTCTTTAATTCAAATAAATCAAAAAATTCCAACTACCTTTTTATATTGGATTCACCAAATATGTCATATGTTGTGAAGTCTTGCTTGAGAATGCGCTCGATACTTAGTTGTAGAAGATAAAAAAAAATAACAATAACAAGTTCTAACACCTCTAATAGAATTATGTAAAACTTATAATTAAGACTATCAAGTATGCTTCAATTGTTAAAAAGTTTAATTAGATTTTTTAATTAATTATAGAAGAATATACAAAAAATCCTAAAGAATTTTTAAAGAAGATGTAATAAAATAATAAAGAAATCTTAAAGAAATATTAATATAAATTTTTAAAAATATTAAAATAGAAATTCTATTAAAATATTAAAAATAAAAATTATAATCAAATCTTAATTAAATTCTAATCAAATACTAATCAAATATTAATAAAATCCTAGTCAAATCTTAGTCAAATCTTAATGAAATATTAATCAAATCTTAGTCAAATTCTAATCAAATCCTAGTCAAATACTAACATCCTAATCAAATCTTAATCAAATCTTAGTCAAATTCTAATCAAATCCTAGTCAAATACTAACATCCTAATCAAATCTTAATCAAATTCTAATCAAATTCTAATCAAATCTTGATCAAATATTAGTTAAATTTTAGTCAAATCCTGGTCAAATCTTAAATAAATTCTAATCAAATTTTCAACAAATCCTAATTAGACCTTGGTCAAATCCTAACCAAACTCTAATGAAATCTTCAAGAAATCCTAATCAAATTCTAATCAAATTCTAACAAAATCTTAACCAATTCTTAGTCAAATCTTAGTTAAATCACAGCCAAATCCTAACAATCCTAATCAAATCTTAACCAAATCTTATTCAAATCTTAATTAAATCATGGCCAAATCCTAATAATCCTAGTCAAATCTTAAACAAATCTTAAATAAATCCTACTAAAATCCTACTCAAATCCTAAATAAATCTTAATCAAATTCTAACCAAATCTTAACAACTCTGATCAAATGCTAATCAAATTCTAATCAAAATTTAATCAAATCTTAATCAAATCCTAGTCAAATCTTAGTCAAATCTTAATGAAATATTAATCAAATCTTAGTCAAATTCTAATCAAATCCTAGTCAAATACTAACATCCTAATCAAATCTTAATCAAATCTTAGTCAAATTCTAATCAAATCCTAGTCAAATACTAACATCCTAATCAAATCTTAATCAAATTCTAATCAAATTCTAATCAAATCTTGATCAAATATTAGTTAAATTTTAGTCAAATCCTGGTCAAATCTTAAATAAATTCTAATCAAATTTTCAACAAATCCTAATTAGACCTTGGTCAAATCCTAACCAAACTCTAATGAAATCTTCAAGAAATCCTAATCAAATTCTAATCAAATTCTAACAAAATCTTAACCAATTCTTAGTCAAATCTTAGTTAAATCACAGCCAAATCCTAACAATCCTAATCAAATCTTAACCAAATCTTATTCAAATCTTAATTAAATCATGGCCAAATCCTAATAATCCTAGTCAAATCTTAAACAAATCTTAAATAAATCCTACTAAAATCCTACTCAAATCCTAAATAAATCTTAATCAAATTCTAACCAAATCTTAACAACTCTGATCAAATGTTAATCAAATTCTAATCAAAGTTTAATCAAATCTTAATCAAATCCTAGTCAAATCTTAGTCAAATTTTAAACAAATCTTAATCAAATCCTAACAAAATTCTAATCAAACCCTAGTCAAATCATGGTCAAATCCTAAACAAATCTTAATCAAATCTTAACAATATTCTAATCAAACTCTGGTCAAATCCTAATCAAATCTTAACCAAATCCTAGTCAAATCCTAATTAAACCTTAGGTGAATCCTAATAATCCTAGTCATACTTAAAACAAATCCTAGTCAAATTTTAAACAAATTCTAATCAAATCTTAATCAAATCCTAGTCAAATCTTAAATAAATCCTAATCAAATCCTAACCAAATCCTAACAATTTTTGTCAAATTTTAATCAAATCCTAATCAAATTCTAATCAAATTCTAAATAAATTTTAATCAAATTTTAATCAAATCTTAGTCAAATCTTGATCAAATTCTAAATAAATTCTAATTAAATCCTAACCAAATCTTAATAATTCTGATCAAATTTTAATCAAATGCTAATCAAATTTTAATCAAATCCTAGTCAAATTCTAAAAAAATCATAGTCAAATCCTAAACAAATCATAATCAAATTCTTATCAAACTTTGATCAAATCTTAAATAATTTCTAATCAAATCCTAATCAAATCTTAATCAAATTTTGATCAAATTCTAATCAAATCCTAATCAAACCTTGATCAAATCCTAAACAAATCCTAAATAAGCTCTAACAATCCTAGTCAAATTCTAAATAAATCTTAACCTAGCCTTAATCAAATCCTAAACAAATTCTATTCAAATCTTAATCAAAGTCTAACCAAATTCTAATCAAATTGTGGTCAAATCCTAAACAAATCTTACTCAAATTCTAATCAAATCTTAAATGAATCCTAACAAATCCTAACAAATCCTAAATAGCCCTAATAAATCTTAACAAATCCTAATCAAATCTAAATAGATTTTAACCAAATTCTAATAAATCCAAACAATCCTAATAAATTCTAACTAAACTTTAACAAATCTTAACTAAATTCTAACAAATCCCAATCAAACCCTATAGCAAATTGAAACTATAATATCTAATGATCTAACCATTGAACTTAGTCCAAATTTTGTATACTTTTCAATAATTGAACTAATAGTATATACAAAAAATTTGAAGAAGATCCAACTTACTAAACAAAAATTATGCTTGAATTTCTACTTGGATGTAGGCCACCGTTCTTCTCCAATCCTAATGTCAAACTTCCAATACAAATATCTTCTCTTTACATCATTCAATTGCTTTCAAAATTCATATGTAGATAGAAAATCTTGCTTATTATTTATATAAAAATCTCTCATCTCAATCAAGTTGATAGATTGCTAAATATCTAAGAGGTCCTCACTAATCCTTAAACCCCAATTTTTGAGACCTCAATCTACTTGAACTTTAATAATTTCCAATTAAACCATTCCATCAAATTCAAACTTATAATGTATATTAATCACAATTACAATCACAAATCTTCAAATTTTCACTTATAGATCTATGATCAAACTCACATAATCTTCAAATTTGTAAATCCCTCTTTATTTCACAAAGTCCAAAGTCACTCGATACAACCTTGACTTTGCAAAGCTCTTACAAAGCCAATTTCTCTCTAAATCAACATCAAAGCACACCCTCTTAAATTTGCTTATTAATCTAATTCTCTGATCTACAAAAGATTCTTTGACCCATCGTAGGCACATGGTTTTATATCTTAAGATCTAATTCCAACTCAGGCTCACAACTGGTATCCTCTAGGTATCAACTCTAAAAATTATGAGGTTAAATTATTCAAAATCTATTTTTAATTCCTCCTTAAAGATGCTTATATTATTTATTTTTTTAATATATTTTATTTTATCTTATTTATAGCCATATAAAATAAATAGAAGCCTCTTCTATAAAAAGTAGCATTAGTCTTTTTAATTTTTTTCTATTTTCTTGTCTATTATCTTTAATTCTAAGATAATTTGCTAAAATATTTTTATTTGAGCTCCTATATATTATAATTATTCTTTTCTTCTTTCACCTAATAGCTATGTTATTACACGACAAAAAAGTTGAAAAGGTACTTGATTCACGGTGAAGATAGAACAAATTGAAATATCTTGTTCATTGGTGGAGCTATGATATTAATGAGCGCACATAGCAATCAGCCAAAAATCTCACCAATGCGCCTCAAAAGATACATGAGTATTATTAATTCTATCCCTATAAATCTAAATATTTTTAATAATAATTTTTTGGTGAAGATTGGATTTAAAGAATACTTATAAGAGAAAGAGAATTAAACTAAAGCCTTCATCAATATATAGTCATCTATTTCAAGATAGAATAGAGTGGTAGAAATAAGTCAATCATAATATCAAATCTTTAAGCATTTAGAGAACAAGATTCAGAAGATTCACTTATCATGCAAACTTCGAACAAATCAATACAATTTTCATAGCCTTCAATTGAACAAAGTAAGGATGATACATTTCAGCACCAAGTATGACCTTGGTTGGAGCCATTAAGAACAAGATCCAACCATACAAGTCTTGATTTCAATACTCGAGCTTTAGTGATATTGCTTGAGCTTGGAAAGGTGAATCCTTTTAAGCTTGAAATCTTATTTGGAAGATGTTTTAAAGGCAACAGTAAAGATCAAATCTTTGGATAGGATGTTTCAACAAGAAAGGTATTAGCTCAAGGCCATAGGCGATTTTTTTGAAGATTAGTAGAATATATTGTCCAAGAATAGAAAATAGAATACATAGCTTTATTAGTGCAATATATTTTTAATTTTTTATGTATGTAGAAAGATTGAGCTCCTCTTAGAATTTGTCGCTAAAGAAGGAGGTGATGTTAGGGATATATATTTTGGAGATTTACAAAACCTTTTAGAACATTCTAGAATTTTTTGAGTTAGTAAAAGTTGGTTTAAAAACTTTCTAGTTGATGAAAGCAACTCGAAAAGCTTCTAAGTTGGTAGAAGGAGCTCAAGAAGTTTTTTAGTTGATAGAAGGTACTCAAGAAGCTTTTTAGTTTGATCAAAGCTGCTTAAAAAGTGTCTTAAATAGGGATATATATATAGGAATTAAGACTAAAGAATTCTAATTGACCTTTCTTGATATTATTCATATACTCATCTAGTTAATTCAAGTTTTTGTTGGTTTCTTCTTGAAACCTTGTGCTAGTTCAAGTCTCTTGCTTTATATTTTTGTATCCTTGATATTTTAATACTCTGAATTCAATAAGCTTTAATTTTTTGGAACCATTGTTTATACAACTTTAGAAACAAGATAAACATTCACAACAATCTAATAATTGAGCTCTCACACCTATTCCTCTAAAGTTATATTGTCATATTATGTGTCAAAATAAAATTTCTTACACAAATTTTCTTTTATTTAATCTACTAATTATTCTAACATACATCTTTAGTCATATCATTGCCAAATTAAAAATAGTAATCATTTTTATTTCTAAAACTTGATGCACTTTCATTTCACACATATAAATCTTCAAGAACTTGGTGATATTCCTCCCATCAAATCTCCTAGCCTTATCTACCATTGTTTGAAAGGCTTTGATGGTGCTCTTATCATCACCTTGTATTTGTTGCGTCTCTTCTATAAATTGGACAAATACCTTAAAAAGATCTTGAGTAGCTACCTCCTCTGCTAATCCAAACCTTAGATTTTGATCTCCCATCTTTACTTGCAAAGATATTAGTGTCTTAAGGTGCTCTCAATAGAAGCACCAATATGTTAAGATAGAAAGAACTTATCTTAAGAAAGCTTTGGGTCTCTAGCTGCCACTAATTATTCAAGTAAGTTAAGAATTTATGAAACATAAATCTTTTTATAAAACTTGCTCTTTCTAAGGACAATTATATCAAACATTCAAGTCTTAGATAATAATTTCCAAGAATGCGACTTAAATCTTAAAGCTACTTTTTTTCTTAAGAGGAATTTTTTTTCACTAAAATTTAACATCTAATATTTTCTGATCTAATTGTTAAAATAATCTCAAACTTCTTTGTAAGCTAGCTTATATGTTTAACTTCTTACATAAAAATAATTAACCATTGATTTTTTAAAATCTTTGGATATTGCCCATTTACTAGTAGGTGCTACAAAAGTCTTTTTACAAACACCTATGGACAAAAATTGCCATACTTCTCAAACCTAATATTCAAATAGCATGAATTTTTTTTATATATCTTTTCAAAAATATAATATATATTTTTAGAAATTTTAAAAGAAAAATTTTCCAAAATATATAAAATATAATTCAAATCATGTCCCTCACAAAATAAACTCACATATAGACCTAAATTTTGATGCATTGATTTTGACCATCTTCTTCTCTTTTATTTGAAGTATAAATATATTATTTTCTTTTTATAAAATATATTTTTTTAAATTATTTTTTTAATGCCACTTTCTAATCTTCAAAGGCTTTCTTCTAACTTCTCTTATTCTCTATAGAATGATAGTAGGTACAATTTGTACATCTTAACTTCAAGCACCTACTCTTTCTTTATAAAAATTCTAAATCTTTTAATTTTTATATCAAAATTATTGTACAAAAAATAAGTTATTTAATCCTAGCCTTTAATTTTTAAACGCTTCTTTTAAAGTTGCCAAAATCCTTATTAATATTATAAATAGCCTATTAAAAGTCTATTGGATATGACCATCAACCAATAACGATGAAGATCTTCACCTTTTATCTTCATCCATCTATACCTTGCTTTCATCCCTCCAAATAAGATTCTTAGTAGTTTGATTTTTTATCTTTTGAATTCCAATCTCCTCTGAAGGATTTCATATTAAATATTTAGGTTCTATATAATTTAAATATTATAATAAAAATAAGTAAAAATCAAAATAAATTTTCTTACACCAATTCTTTTTTCTTTTTTTTTTTTCTTTTTTTTTTAATACTAACCATTCTAACACACATCTAGACTTATAAATATATTATATGTTTTATTTGATTTTTATATAATATAAGCAATTGTAGTATGACATCACTCTTTAAGTTTAACAAAGATGGTCCAAATCTCCTTATGTCCGACCTATAGACTATCATGAAATCTTTTTAGTAATTTTTATTAGTCTTTCTTATTGCTTATCACTTGTTGTAGCATTCCAATTTCTTTCTTTGATCTCTTCCATAAAAACCCTTCTTAAAGCAAAAATCCATATGTCTTTTTTTTAATTTTTCTAAATTTTTTTATAGAGCAATTTGCTTACTTAGTCAAGGTATTCAAGTAATAACCAATATCGAATAATTTTCCTTCATAAAATTCTTTAAAAAAAATAATTGAGTAAAATTTTGTTTCAACATCATCAATGTCTTCAATCATCTTGTCTTTTCTATCATATTTTATTCAAGGTAGCATATCTATTATTAAATTATTTTTTTAATAATTTATCTAAATTTAAATTTAATTATTTGATATAAGTAATCTATCTTAATATTATAATATTTGATATTATATAATTAGTAATCATTTCAAGCAATGGCAAGCAATTTATTTTAATTAATACCACTACACCAATCAAATAATCTTTTTGAGCTTTCATAGCCAAAATAATTTTCTATAGTTCTCTTTTGACTTCTGAATATGCATGTTGGTGAGTATTCAAAACCTTAGCTCTAAATCAAATTCCAAATCTATTTCCACTTAAATCATCTTGATCCATAGTCCATCCAATAGTAATAGAATTAATATCTACACTAAAAATTACTTGTCTATTGCAATCATAATCAATTCTTTTTAAAATTGGAAGTAATAATAATAACACTTTTAGTCTTTACATTATTTCAATATGTTTCTCTTTCCATTTAAATTAATAATCTTTACATAATAATTCATACAATATATCTACTATATGAGTATAATAAAGAATCTATATATGATAAAATATACACACATCAAAAAATCTACATACTTTTGTTAAAAAGTAATATATCTCCTTCATCCTTGCAATTACACCAACTTTGCTTGGATCTGATTTTCTTCTATAAAATCTATATAAATGTCCAAAAATCTCAATTTCTTATATTTCAAATGTAGATTTTGTCTTAGATAGTATAAGATGAATTTCTTCAAATCGAATTAAAATTTTTTCATAATCTTATATATGATCAATAATATACTTGCAACACCAATCTAGACTCATTTTTTTTTTTTTTTTAATATCCTTTGATAAGAACATCATCTAAAAAGAGCATAGTTTTTTTAAGAATGAAGTCTCTCAATACCTTATTTATTCTATTCATCGTATATGCAACTGAATTAATAGGATCTTATAAGAGAATACACAATTTAAATAATATAACTGGTGTTTCCATCGCTGTCACATTTCTACTTCTATGTGCAAGTTGAAATTGATCATAGCTTGAATATAAATCATCTATTGAATAAATTATCCTTTCTACAAACACTTCAATAAATTCATATATTAAAAGCCCTATACTTGTATTTCTAATAGTTGTTGCATTCATTGACTATATATTTTAGATAAATTATAGTGATCTAATTTTCTTAAACATTGTAAATCAATAGCTAGAATATGGAACAAAAGAAGGCTCTAAAATCTTTATTTGTATCTTTTTTTTAAATAAGTCTACCAATTTAGACAAATATGCCCTTAATATTGGAATTGGCCTCAAATTCTAAGACACATGTGATATTGAGAAGATAATCATAGGAGCTATAATATTAGGACACATACATCCTATCTCATGAAATTCAAAGGCAAATGATTTATCTCACTTTATAAGCATTTCTTTGAAATATATAATTTCTTTTAGCAATTAAGAACCATCAGATCTAATTTTTAATTCTTTAAAAACCTTCTTGATGAATTGGTATCTAATATTCCTTAAATCTCTTAAACTTTTTTTTTATAATGCTTCTTTTATTTATTTTTTTAAATCTTTTAGCAAAGATTGTAAAATAAATTTCACCTCCTTATTTATTATCTTATATTTTATTTTTATAATAACTTCTAATCCTTAAAAAGATTCAAAAATAAAATAAATCTCTCTTGAATGAATTTGCACAACTTTATTATCATTTTCTAATCTATTTTTTTCATAAATATTAATAATCTTTTCATCATCTTTTAATATTTTTAATTTATATAATTTTTTTTAATATTATGCAATCTTCTTTTTTTTTAATATTTAAATTTTTTATATATAATACTTTTAATTTTTAAAATGGCAACAAAGCTTTTATTAAAAATACATATATCTTATAATAATACCTTCTCTTTCATACCTCTATAATCTTGCTTTATAGTGGTACTGTCAAGGACATACTTGTCAAAACCTTTTAGAACATTCTAGAAGGTTTTTAGAACTCTCTAGAATCTTCTAGAACCTTCTAGCATCTTCCAAGTAGATAGAAGTTGCTTGAAAAGTTTCTTAGTTGGTAGAAGTTGCTTGAGAAGCTTCCTAGTTGGTAGAAGTTATTTAAGAAGCTTTCTAATTGGTAGAAGTTGCTTGAGAAGCTTTCTACTTGATAGAAGTTGCTTGAGAAGCTCCCTAATTGGTGGAAGTTGCTTGAGAAGCTTCCTAGATAGGAATATATATTGGAATCAAGGTTGAAGAGTTCTTCAGTCTCGACAACACATCTCTTGGAATTCTAGCTCACCTCTCTGGTGTTGTTCTTGTACTCATCTGATTAACCTAATTCTTGTCTGTTCTTCTTAAACTTCTTATTTAGATTTTTAGTCTATATTCTGTGTCCGTGACATTAAGTCTATATTTTGTATCTGTGACAGTTTGTCAAGATTGCCCTTCTATCAATATTAGAGCTTAGTTCTTTGAAGCAGAGAGTGGACTACCCCTCTTCTTGAAGATACTTAAGCATTCTAAGGGTTGCAGATTACCCTCCCTTGGACCGATATTGATTCCTTCTTCTTTACTTAGTATGGCTAGTAGAGAAGACATTAACATGGTAGAATCTTCGGAATCAAAGTTAGATGTGATCATCAATGCCTTTAACACTCTAGCGGTTAGAATTGCTGAAATTGAAGGAAATTTTGCTAAGCTCCCTGGAACTACAAGAGTGGGAGTAGCTCAGACTACAGTACAACCACCTCTAGCTAGTGAAGTAGTGCCATCTACATATCAACGTGAGAATTTGATTACACCGCAGTACAAAGAGCCTTAAGTCAATCTACCAAAGAAGTTTGATGGTATCTAATCAAAATTTCGTAGTTTTATAAATCAAATTTGATTGGTAACATTCTTACAACCAGAATGCTATTCAACTAAAGAATCGCAAGTCGGATTAATGGAGACATTACTTATTGGACAAGCTTTGTCTTGGTTTGCCCCCTTATTTGACAAAAAGTCTTCTATCTTGAGTAATTTTGAGACCTTTCTAGAAGCATTTGAGGAGGCATTTGGAGAGCATGATAAGGCTCGATAGGTTACCATTAAGATTTGTTCTCTGCGTCAAGGATCACGCTCTATATTTCTTTATGCATTGGACTTCAGACAACTTGCTTATTAACTTGCTTGTTAATTTGTTTATTAACTGGGAAGAAGAAGCGCTGGTGAATCAATTTTATTGGGGACTCAAAGATGACATAAAGGATTTATTCCTATTTCTATCCGACCCTCAAACATTCAATGAAGCAATCAGCCAAGCAGTGAAGTGTGACAATCGGCTTTTTCAATGACGTCAAGACCATTACTCCAGAGCTATACGGTATCCACAAGGAAACGAGTTCTATTTGGCTGCTCCTATCAAGAGTGTGGAAACTCAATCTGAAACAAAAGACGTGCAAATGAATACGGTATGTTTCAAGCCCCTTATAGTTAAAGATAATAAGCGAGGATTTGAGCAAAATTTATACTTATATTGTGAAGAGGTAGGCCATAAAGTCGGAAATTATCCTAGAAAATAAATGTCGCAAATAATAAGACTCAGGAGCACAAGCTTGCAGGAAAACAAGGATGCCTAGCTAGAATAGGAATCATGCTGCTGGACATCTTAACACCCCAAATTAATCAAGGTCCCTTTTTCTCAACTCAACCTTTTCATTGCTTCACGGTACTTTTATTTCTTGGTATTCAAAAACTGCAAAATGATGCTCTACTAGACTCAAGAACATCTGCTTGCTTTTTAGATGAAGAGTTTGCAAAGCTTCACAAATTTCCTCTTATAAAGAAATCAAAGCCTGTCCATGTAGAAGTCATAGACGGCCAACCTTTGTCTTCTGGCAATGTTACTCATAAAACTAAACTGTTGAAGGTATGTCTTGAAAATCATAAAAGTAGTATTGTATTTAATATTATCAAGATTCCTTCATGTCTAGTCATTTTGGAGCTATCTTGGCTTAATAAATATAATCCATTGATAGATTGGAGGTTGCGAAAAGTGATATTTCCAACAAAACCCTTGAAGGTGGAACTTGCCAAGATAATATCTAAAAACAAACCCTTGTTTATAGGTGCAAGGGCCTTCATGAAAGAAGCCAAGCATAATACACCTCTGGTCATTTTTGTAATGCCAGATCGAGAAGATGCAACTCTAACTTTGATTATTCTGGAGCAGTATGAAGAATTCAAGGATGTCTTTGAGAAAAAAAATGTTGACATGCTACCAGAGCATCGATCGTATGATTGTGCTATAGATCTCTAAAAAGAAGCACAACCACCATTTGGCCCAATCTATAATTTATCATAAGACGAGCTCTTAGCATTGAAGGATTATATTGAAGAGAATCTTACAAAGAATTTCATTCGGCATTCTAAATCTCTAGCAGGTACACCTATCCTTTTTGTGAAGAAGAAAGATCGCTTATTACGAATATGCGTGGATTATCGAGGCTTGAACAAGATCACTGTGAAGAATCAATATCCATTACCACTAATATTTAGACTCTTAGAATAACTTGGTAAAGCCAAAATATACAGCAAGATGGATCTTCGTGGAGCTTATAATCTTGTACGAATAAAGACGAGAGATGAATGGAAGACAGTGTTTTGGATGAGGTATGGACATTTTGAATATAATGTCTTGCCTTTTGGATTGACCAATGCACCAGCTATATTTCAACATTTGAAAAATGATGTTTTCTGAGAATATTTGGACAAATCTGTTGTTTGTTACCTCGATGACATTTTGATCTATTCCAAGAATATTTAAGAACATGAGGATCATATAAAATTAGTGTTATAAAAACTTTGGGATGCGGGATTATACGCTGTTGTATGTCATGAAGTCTTGCTTGAGAATGCTCCGGGCTCCTGGCTGTGGAAGATAAAAGGGAAATACGCAACAATAACTAGTCTTAACTTCTCTAATCAATCTCTAAATAGTCTTTAATTATACCTTAATTAAATCCTAATCAACCTTAATCAAATTCAAAAAAATCCTAAAACAAACCCTACTAAATCTTAATCAATCCTAACAAACCCTAAAACAAATCTTAACTAATCTTAGTCGAATCCTAACCAAATCCTAAGGAAATCCCAAGGCAATTTTAGAACCTCAATAACTATCAAATAAACCATTGATTTTGATTGAAATTTTACAAACATCTTATTAATTAAGTTGAAAACAAGCACATTAAATTTGAAGAAGATCTAACTTCACAAAAAGAAGAAAAATCCATAAATTTGTATGGGTGATGGCCGGCCTCCTTCTCCAAACTTGATGCCAATATTCTAATATTTAAATCTCCCTTTCTTACCATTCAATTGCTTTCAAATTTTGTATGTGCATAGAAAAACAAGTCTACTACCCACATACACAAATTTCACTCCAATCCAATTGGCAAATTGCTCAAAATCTCAAAAATCCTAACTAATCTTCAAAACTAAATTTCTGAGATCTTGACCCTTTTAAACCTCAATTACATACAACTAAATTTTTACATTCAGCTCAAATTTATAGCATGCATTAATAACAATAATACCCAAAAATCCACAAATTTTTATCTGTGGATCTGCTACAAAACTTTTGAAATTGCCTAAAATATCAACCCTATTTTATTTCACAAAATCTCAAGTTGCCAAAAACAACCTTGACTTTGCAAATCTATTACAAAGTCATTTCTAATCCAAATCAGTCGAAATCAACTCTTATATAAAACTTCTTAAGTCTTTTTTCTAATTCCATCTTTCGATCTACCAAAAGACTCTTCATTTGCCCTAAGCAGCCATTTCAATAGCCAAAGGTCTGATTTCAACCCTGTCCTACAAACGGCCAACCCTTGGGTATCAATCCAACCTATCCTAGGGATTTTATAGCCCGAACCTACCCTCAACTTAATCCTAATATCAATCATGCTAGTGATTTATCCTTTTTACTATATTTTTATTATTTTATGGCCTTTCTAAGGCAGTAAAAGAATTACTACAACCTAGAAGATAAAATTACTAACTAATTCTTATCTACTAGCTATTAAGTGAAGAAAATAAACTAAGAGGCTTTCATAAAAACCTTGTTAAAATATGTTGAATTCTTGTTGAACTAAGATAATAGAGTATTAATTGAAAAATCATTTTTAGTCATAGTTTCACCATATAATTGTGTCACAACACGACAACGCTAAGTTAGAGAAATGAATATTCTATCAACCTAAAGTGGAATTTCTTGGTTATATTATTTTGGACAAAGAATTGTTGATAGATCAAAAGAAGGTTCAAGCAGTAACGGATTCGACAGTACCAAAGATAATATGGAACGTACAATATTTTCTTGGATTTGCTAACTTCTATCGCATTTTCATCAAGAACTACTCACAAATTACAACCCCATTAATGTGGCTGACATCAAAGGACAAGCTCAAGTGGAGTACCCAAACACAAGAGGCTTTTCAAGAATTAAAGTCCATATTTATAATAGCTCCTATCTTAGTACATCCTGACTTTACAAAGGCCTTCTATTTGGAAATAGATGCTTCTGACTTTGCGCTAGGAGCTGTATTATCACAGATGGAGAAGGATAATAAACTTCACCCGGTTGCGTTCTACTCAAAGAAATTTTTGGCAGCAAAAATCAATTATGAAATTCATGATAAAAAGTTGCTTATAATAGTTGATTCTTTCCAAGAGTGGCATCATTTATTAGAGGGTGATGTATATCCAGTGATTGTATATATAGATCACAAGAATTTGAAGAATTTCACAACAGCTCAAATTTTGAATCGTCACCAAGCTTGGTGAAACATATCATTATCCAAATTCGACTTCATTTTTACATATCAGCCAGGAAGGCAGTAAGGATTATCGGATGCATTATCAAGGATATCATATCTAGCACCCAAGGTAGGAAATATAGCATTTGATTAGCAATGTATAATTTTGCTACAACCAGAACAGTTTTGCCTCCGCACCAATACCAATTGATATTGATTTTTTAGAATAAATCCGTAGAACATCAACTGTGGACTCATTAGTCTTGGATGTGAAGTAGCGCTTTGACAAATACAAGTTCAAGATTGATGATGGGTTATTATATTTTGAAGATTGACTATATATTCCGGAAGGACCAATTCGACTTTGTATTCTCCAATCTCGACATGACTTCCCGGCCACAAGTCACTTTGGATTCAACAAAATAATAGAACTTATTTCCCGAGACTTTTGGTGGCCTCAAATATAGAAGGTAGTGAAGAAGTTTGTGCTATTATGTGACCTTTGTTCAAGATCAAAGAATCCTCGACATCGCCTTTACGAGCTTTTACAACCTTTGCCAATTCTAAAGCAACCGTGGTCTTCAATATCTATGGACTTCATCACAGATTTATCACCTTCTGCAACATTTGATGCTATCTATATGGTGGTAGATCGGTTTACAAAGATGACAAATTTTATTCCATGCAGAAAGATAATTTCTGATGAAGAAACAACAAGATTATTTATTGACAATATATATCGGTATCATGGTTTATCAAATGACATTATTTTGGATTGAGGGCTTCAATTTATATCAAAGTTTTGGAGGTTACTTTCTGACATATTGAGGATAGATATCAAACTCTCTTCTATCTTCTATCCTCAAACCAATGGTCAAACAGAGTAAGTCAACTAAGTCTTGGAGCAATATCTATGATGTGCGATCAACTATCAACAAGATGATTGGACTACATATCTACCACTGGCAAAGTTTGCGTACAATAATTTGATCCATGTCTCAACCTAATAAACACCTTTCTTTGCAAATTATGGATATCATCCAAAACTTGATTTGTTGGATAAATCCAAAGATGAAAATCTAGCAGCTGAAGATCTTGCAAATCATTTAATGGATCCAAGACTAATGAGTCCACAGTTGAAGATCTTGCAAAGCATTTAATGTTGTACCTTGAAGCTTCAGTTACAAGTAGCTCAAGACTTGTACAAAGCTTCTGTAGATAAATTTTGGAAGGATTCTCCTACTTTTCAAATTGGAGATAAGGTTTGGTTTTTGCAACAAAACATCAAGACCACTTGACCTTGCGATAAGTTGGATTATAGGAGGTTGGGACCATTCTGCATTCAGAAGCAAATCAATCTGGTGGCTTATCAACTGAAACTATCCACATCCATGAAGATACATCCAATCTTTTATGTTTCTCTTCTAAAAGCTTATATCAAATCAACTTTACCGAGACAGATACAGCCACTACCACCTTGTGTTGAAATCGAGGACTACGTTGTCGTGGTAGAGAGAATTTGCCTCAAGAAAGCGCTCAGCTTCTGGCTACAACTAAATACTCAATCAAGATCCAAAATAATAAAATCCTCAAAATTTTATAAAATTTTTTCATTTAGGGCTATTACACTCAATACATAAGTCTTATTTCACAAAAACACTCAACTATATCAAAATACTCTAAACCTTCATTCATCCGTAGAAGGGAAATTTTTTCCAAACTTCATCAACCTATAACTCTTAATCTAACCATTCAAATCTACTAAAATTTTACTTAAAGTATTGATATGCTCTTAACAACTAGCACAACAAGTTTCACCCATTGATTGTTTATCGATCTTTAGATATTATAAAAACTTTAATAATAGTTTCAAACCCTTGTTTACAAATACCCGTGTACTAAATTCTTTGTATCTCACAAATCCAATGTCCAAAGGCTAAGAAACTTTGATATATAGCTTTTTAGCACAAAGATTCACTTTCATAAAAAATTTTAGACAAAAATTCGTCCAAAAACTCAAGATATGGCAAAATCCATTACTATAAACAAAATGGCCTACTTACTACCTTGGAATTCGATGTGCTATCTTTGACTCCATATAATTCCTTCTTCAAAACTCCAAATGTAGTAATTCTTCCTTATCAGATGTAGATCTTAAAAACTCCCTCTTCAACCGCACCTTTTGATCTCCAAAAGCTTTTGTAAAACTCCTTCAATCCTCAAAAGTGTGACAGTAGGTATAAATTGCACACCTTAACTTCAAGCGCCTACTTCTCCCTCATTAAAATCCAAAATCTCTCAATTTTTATACCAAAATTGTAGTCCAAAAAACAAGCTTTCTAATCTTTGTCTTTGATTTTCAAATGGCCTCTTTGAAGTTGCCAAAATCCTTGTTAAGGTCACGGGCAGCCTCCTCAAAGTCTATTGGGTATGGTATTCAACCAATAGGGATGAAGTTCTCCATTCCTTGCCTTCATCCGACCATGCCTTGATTTCATCCCTGCCAATTAGCCTCCTACTAGCTTAAATTTTCATCCTTAGGCTCCCACCTTCTCTCAAGCCTTCATACTAAACATTTAGATCTATGTAATTTAAATCCCATAATCAAACTAAGTAAAAATCTAAAATAAATTTTCTTACACCAACCACCTTTAATTTTCTTTACTAACCATTCTAACACATATCTAAACCTATAAATATATTATGCATTTTGAGTGGATTTTACATACTGTAAGCAATCATAGTACGAAAACATTGTCATATATCGTGAAGTATTGCTTGAGAATGCTCCGGGCACCTGGCTATGGAAGATAAAAAGAAAATATGTAATAATAATTAATCCTAATCTCTCTAATCAATCTTTAAATAATCTTTTATCAAATCTTAACTAAATCTTAGTCAATCCTAATCAAATCCAAATAAATCTCAACTAAATTCTAATTAACTCTAGTCAAATCCTAACAAACCCTAAAACAAACCCTAAAGAAATTTTAATCAACCTTAGCCAAATCCTAACAAATCCTAAGAAAAATCCTAACAAACCCTAAAATAAATCCTAGTCAATCCTGGTTAAACTTTAACAAATCCTAAAACAAATCCTAAAAAAATCCTAGTTAATCCTAGTCAATCTTAGTCAAATCCTAGAAAACCCTAAAACAAATCCTAAAACAAATCCTAATTAAACTTTAGTCAATTTTTATCAAACCCTAACAAATCCTTAAAAAATCCTAGTTAAACTTGGTCAAATCTGATCAAATCCTAAAATAAATCCTAACTAAATCCTAAAAAATTCTAAAACAAATCTTAATTAAATCTAATCCTAAATCCTAACCGAACCTTAATCAAGTCCTAACCCTAAATCCTGAACCAAATCCTAACCAATTCAAATCAATCCTAAGAAAATTAGAACCTCAATATTTGTCAATTAGACCATTGATCTTACTAAAAACTTTGTATACCTTTCAATCTCTTAGTCAAAAACAAGCACAATAAATTTGAAGGAAATCGAACTTATCAAATGGAAGAAAAATCCTAAAAACTCCTCAGGTGTTGGCCGACCTCCTTCTCCAACCTTGATGCTAATCTTCCAGTACTAATTTTTCTCTTTTTCACCATTCAATCAGTTCCAAATCTCTCATATGTGTAGGAAAACAAATCCTAAAGAAATTCAATTGGTAAATTGCTCAAGATCTCAAAAATCCTAATTAACCTTTAAAGCTTAATTCTTGAGACCTTAACCTACTTAAATCTCAATTACATATAATTAAATTGTTAGATTTAGCTCAAATTTATAGCATCCTACAAATACTATTGTATACACCAATCTACAAAATATCATCTATAGATCAAAAGCCAATCTCATAGAATGCTCAAAAATGTAAACCCCAATATATTTAATAAAATCAGAGTCACTAAAAAACACTTTTAACTTTGCAAAGCCATTACAAAGTTATTACCAACTCAAATCACTTCAAACTAACTCTCAAAGAAAGATCCTTTAGTTTGCTCTCTAATGCCACCTTTTGATCTCCAAAAAACCCCTCAAACCGCTGTAGGGACGTAGTTTTGTGCCTCAAGATTTGATTTTGATCCCGGCTCATAACTGGTCCTTTTTGGATATCTATTTTGATATTTTTGTGATAAATTTTTCTAAAACCTATTCTTAACTCCCTCCTATATATGCCTATATTATTTTATTTTTTAATCTATTTTATTTTGTTTTACTTATGGCCCTACAAAATAAATAGAAGCTCATTTGTAAAAAGGGCAGCATTAACACCCATTAGTTTTACTCCCTTTTTACTATTATCTATTTTTCTAAGATAATTAACTACAATATTTTGAACTAAGATATTCTATAATATATTATTTCTACACTCTTTCACCTAATAGTCATCTTACATCACGACAACGTGGAATATGAGGTAGAACAAGTCTTTGATTCGCAACGGAGATGGGAGAAGTTGGAGTATTTATTTCACTGGCATAGTTATGATGTAAATGAGCGGACTTGGGAGCCAGCAAAAAATGTAACAAATGCACCACAAAAGATATAGGAATTTCATCAACAATATCCTGATAAATCAAAAGTCAGCCACTGATAAAATATGAAGATGAAGCCTTCTCTGAAGGAATGTAAATAAACAAGATCCAGGTCTTATCAAAATATAACTTGTTGTGTATAACTTTCTTGTAGTATCAAGATATCTAATCTCAAAGTGTATTTAGATATGGCTAGTAAGAATGAAGATATTGCACTTGTAATGCCATCTCAACTAAGTAGCTTACGGCATGGATCTTGAGATGAAGAATTAGAAGAACCAAGAAGACGTCAAAGAATACCAAGTAGCAGGTCACTCGTGATTGTCTTTGAAGCTAAACCAACTCATGAAAGTAGTGGCAAAACAATATTTTCAGGCCGCTTCCATAATGAAGACACAGAAGTTCAGACATAGTCTCAAGTGGAAGGTGTTGGTCATTACTAGTGGCTACATGGATCCATGAATCATCTGCCTCATGAACAACAATTGGAATATATTGTAGAGACTATGTGCTAAATCTTTGATTTCTTACGTTTGTGAGCATATATCTCAAATGGCTTCTCAGAGACCTTGAAGCTAGAGGAGGAGGTGATGTCAAGGACATACTTGTCAAAACCTTCTAGAATATTCTAGAAGATTCTTAAAACTCTCTAAAACCTTCTAGAACCTTCTAACATCTTCCAAGTAGATAGAAGTTGCTTGAGAAGCTTCCTAGTTGGTAGAAGTTGCTTGAGAAGCTCTCTAATTGGTGGAAGTTGCTTGAAAAGCTTTCTAGATAGGAGTATATATTGGAGTCAAGGTTGAAGAATTCTTCAGACTCGACAACACATCTCTTGGAACTCTAGCTCACCTCTCTGATATTGTTCTTGTACTCATTTGATTAATCTAATTCTTGTCAGTTCTTCTTGAATTTCTTATTTAGATTTTTAGTCTATATTCAGTGTCCATGATATTTAATCTTTTAAAATCCTTAAATTCTTCAATAATTTTTTATAATAGATTCTCCTTCAATTTGTTTTAATTTTTTTTATGATTGAGAGGTATAGTTAAAAATTGTACTACCTTTCTTCCATCCTCATTGCAAATTTGTGTATAAGTTGAACTATTATCGAGCACCTTTATCTCCATCCATATTATTATAATATATGATTGCTTCAAAATAAGCAAATAAGATGTTATATCTTAAACAAAGAAATTTTGTTCTATTGTAATATCACCAATTTAGATTTTAATATCTAAATAAATATCATATCATTCACCTTATGTATTATTAGCTGCCTATATTATCCATCCATGTTCTATATCAATTGACTACTTTTGCTTCTTCTAAAGATCTTTAGACATAAGATTTATCTTTGAATTATAGTCAATTGAAGTAATAATTGGTTCTTTTACATCTTTAATCTTTACTAATACTTCCATAGTTGCTTTAATCCAATATTTTTGAGTAGATTGGCTTGAAGTCTCTATTTTTTTTTTTATTCTATTTCTCAAAATTCACTTGTTGATTATAACCTCTCTCTTCACTTGCTAACAATTATCAAACTCTTTTTCATCCTTATATATCTTTGTATCAATAGCATAACTCAATTTAATTTCATCCATTAATTACCTCTTCTATTTAGTATTGTCACTAATAATATTATAAAATTCTTTCTTTGCAATCTGTAGAATCTCCTTCAATATGAATTCAACCTTAGCATTGAATATATGTTCATCAAGCACTTTCTTTAAATTTGTTGTTGCTTCAATATCAAAGAGTAATTTAAAAGCTATTGATTTATTTTTGCCTTTTATCTCTTTTTCTTTATTTTTTAATATTGTTGAAGCATCTTCTATAAATAATTCTTGTGGAGCCATCTCACAAGCCTTATCTCTTCAAATTTGCTTCTTAGAAGAATTTTCTTGTCTTATATCATCAGAATCCATCTTCTTCTTTTCTTCCATCAAAGCTTCATATTGGTTTTTAGCAATATATGCATGGATTGAAAGAACCTCTACATGATCTTTCCAACTTGTAATATCACAAATTGTAGCACTAGTCTTCAATAATGCTTCCTATGGCATCTTTCTTTTTTATATTATAAAAATAACAAAAGACCAAAATCTACTTGTTTCTACATTTTTATTAAAGTCATCATCCACCTTGGCACCATAACTAATAGCTTCTAGTATTGTAATTCCATGTGCTACCAAATAATTTCAAATCAATGCTTTTATACATCTTTTATCAAAGTTAGTTTGAAGAAGATTTTCAATATCCTTCAATGCTATTTTTTCATCATTCTAAAAAATAACTCCTTATTACACCATGACATTGAATTCATTACAATCTTTTTTAAAATGAAAAACATCATCATACCAAATACATCTTTGCATATATCCTTGTTTAGAAGTAGCCTTTGAATTGTTTGTAGAAGTCTTCTCTTTAAGCCTTAGAAGTTTAATTTGAAAATCTTATATTCCATATATAATCTCCTCGACTTCCATATCTTCTTTCTTTGATATAGTCACTAGAATTTAAACAAGAGGCATTGTTGATTGTATAATAGATACTTGAATCCTAGATGCTTGTGTTACTTGTTGAATACTAATCCTATCATTTTTTCTTTTTCATCTTACAAGCAATTCTACAACATCTTTAACATATCTCCACTTTGTTGTTAATCCTTCATCTTCTTCTTTGTCTTCAAGAAGAACCTCTAATTTTTCTTGTAATTTTCCATAAAGAACTCAAAGAAATAACTCAACCTTGTTTGGCTTCAATATTAACTTCTCTATCTTAGATAAATAAGAATATTGTCTCTCAAACTTTCTTAATAGCTCTGTAGCTTGCAAATACTTATTAGGCTATTTAATCTATTTTAAGAATAATTTCTTAATAATCCAATCAATACCTTTTTTCAATCTAGCTAAAATAATTATTTTTTTAATTTAATTTTATATTTTTATAATCATATCCATTTTTATATACAAGTTTTTAAAAAATATCTAAATTAAATATACATCCTTTAATATTTGAATTTGCATAAATTTTATAATTTTTCTAATATTTAAATATAAATAATTTGTATAAAAAATTCTTTAAATTAGATGTAAGTTAAACTTGCCACTAATTTTGGTTTAACTTTTTTTTACTAGTTTATTTGTAAAATGGTTCTTTAAAAAAGTAAAGATGTACAAATTTCTTGGTCTTTTTGGTCTTAATAATAAAATTTCAAAAAAAAATTGTAATATAATATACTTAGAAAACCATGATAAACATTTATCTCACAAATTGAAGACGGTTATAGGACCTATGCGGTGCATGAGGCGGTTGTAGGACCCACTCGGTTACACGGGGCTTCGTTCATGGTTCAAGAATCTGCTCCCCCGATACGCACCTCGCTTTGTCATTACCCTTCACCAACTCTACTTCGGACCGATCTGCACATGAGCTCTACAGCCCTTCAGTTGCCGTTCGTTCTGTGCACCACCTTCTGGCTGTTGTAAGGACAGGAAGACAATTGTCGTGCTACTCATTTCTTCAGGATCCTATTTTTTATTTTTTATTTGTTTTGCAAGAGCTGTCGGGAAGTGATTTGTAGTTCAAGATGCAGATCTTTGTGAAGACCTTGACCGGGAAGACTATCACCCTTGAGGTGGAGAGCTCGGACACGATCGATACCGTGAAGACCAAAATTCAGGACAAGGAAGGCATACCTCCTGACCAGCAGAGGTTGATCTTCGCCGGCAAGCAGTTGGAAGACGGTAGAATGCTTGCTGATTATAACATCCAGAAGGAGTCTACCTTGCACCTTGTGTTGAGGTTGAGAGGAGGTATGCAGATCTTTGTGAAGACCTTGACGGGCAAGACGATCACGCTTGAGGTAGAGAGCTCGGACACAATCGATAATGTTAAGACCAAAATTCAGGACAAGGAAGGTATTCCACCCGACCAGCAGCGGTTGATTTTTGCTGGGAAGCAGTTGGAGGATGGGCGCACCCTTGCCGATTACAACATTCAAAAGGAATCTACTCTTCACTTGGTTCTTCGTTTGAGAGGAGGCATGTAGAATTTATTGCCAATGGTCTGAAGATTGGTAGACAGAAACTTGTTACGAAATCGATTTACACATGTACATAAAGAAATTGCGGGGTTAGAAGACTTTCGAAGCAGATTAATACTCTGCCTACTTGTCATTCATCCTAAATTTTGTTGAACTTGTGTATTCGATTTATGAACGGTTACTACGGTGGAGTGTTTATCCAGATATTTGATCATATGGCCTCTTGATCATCTTATGCCTTGGCAGCTCATTTGATAGGAGAGATCCTAACCATAGGGAGGTGTTTTGAAAGAAATGCAGGAGTCCAGTAGAATAACCTTGTTAGCTGCCATTCACAATAACCTTTGATGAATTGATATTGTCTAACACTTCAGCAAAGTAACTGGTGAATCTCTTTTGATTTGTGGAACAGTCAGAGTCTTACATTTGTCATGGCGCTTAGACAATTTCACCTACAAGTTTAAGCCGTTCTTTTACCTATCCGCAGCATATATTCAGTGTAAAATGACACGGAATGACGAACAATCATTTGAAGTACGAATTCCAGGTTATTGTTTAATCTACTTTCCCCCAGCACTCGTACGTTTTCCAACGTTTAGCGATGTACTGGGACGAGACTCAGAGTGCCTTCGATTGTGATGATGTATCGCACTTTGATGTTAATTCTCTTCGTTACTTTCGAGGACAACCTGTCGCGAGCATTCTTGCCATTAACTGTTGATGTGAATAAAGTGAATTGACACACACTGAAATAAATTGGTGATTGTAACGATCTACGTATGAGATCTTACATGAGTAATAAGACCATAGCTGATATTTTAATGAAGCGATTCAGGAGATTCCGTGCTCTTGCACAATCGACGAAGCTTATCATAGTAAGATAGATGGAGGATCATGGCTTCGTCGAATTTTCCACCCATCTTTCTATGTCTATTATCTTGGCTGGGACCTCCTCTCGCAACTTAACTACATTACATTTGGCCGTATTCTCACAGTTGCCTCCACTTCTGGCACAGTGGAATCAGTCATCTTATAGCCACAAGAAATTCAATTAGCTTGCGAGAATATTGATAGTGAGTTGAAGCACGGACATCCTCCTGGTGTGAAGACTTGGCCATCTCGGTATCTCTTAGAGGTAGAATACTAGAAGTTTGCTTTGCACTGCATATGATACTAACGAGGACTGCGATTTTCTACGTGATGAGTATCCAATCATGCCAATCCCCTTGTTATGTGTATTTTGTTCTAACAAAGCGCCGATGTTTCGATTGTGCATTAATCGTGTCGAGATTCCTTGCATTTTCATTAGTGTGTTGCTGAAGTTGTATCCTCTCGGGCTACTAGGAATTGCACAGAGACCATCCAGCCGCAATTTGAATGCTCTTGAATCTGAAAAGTGCAGGGCAAGCGTCTGATAAACGTGACTAACAACTTCACGAGGTCGAAGAATCAATAGAGGGGAGCTTTTAAGGCACCAGGTCTTGATGCACCCCATACATCACGTGAAGAGCACTCGGGTGATCATTTGAGTAATACTAGAACTCAAGCATTATGTTTCATTTCTACGATTCTAGGGTTGATGAATGCAGGAAGAGATCTTTGTATTGCCATTTCTTGCAGCCCCATACCTGGCATCAGTCTAATGTTCTTTGACAGGAAACGTAGGGTTAGCGAGTCTTACAACTAAGGTCCGTAGTTTACGTTACCATTGCTGAATCTTTCTTCAAGACATTGTCACGAAGAAATTGCCTTCTGGTAGTCTAGAATTTATCCCTACATTAAGAAGCTCTGGCATAAGAGTGAAACGCCAATTCTTGGTGTATATACGTTGATTTTTGGAGGAACAATAAAGTCAGAAAGTTGGTCCGGTGTCCGCTTCTACATAATGGAGTGGAAAGCGTTAAGGATTTAACAGGCACAAGGCTGCTCACTAAAGTGGCCCTCATGCTGGATACGAGGTTGTTCACAATGGCCATTGTATCATGACTTGATACTTTCATTCCCTAATGCTTAGAGGAATTAAGGTCTTCAACATTACTCCAGATTCTAAACGTTCTCCCTTTATAGTCAAACTTTTTTAGCTTGACATGGAGTATGAAACAGGTACGCATAATTGGTGAAACTAGCATTTAGTTGGAATTAAGATTAGCCGGTATCAACTGCGTCGTAAGCTCTGTATGCACTGCGCCATTTACTTTCCCCGCTGTAGGTCGTTGCTGGGATTTCCGATGTGGTATGATATTAACCTAAAGATTGTAGGTGTCTTTTTGTGGTAAGAAGGAATAATGCTCTCTTTAAAATCACCGGATGCACAATCATGTAATACACTACGACTGGTCATCAGTTGCACTTGCGTTCTGATACTCTTGCAGGAAGACCGAATGCGGACAAACTATCTTTTCATTGGTCAGCTCCTGGAGCGTGACCGTGCTTTGTGTGACAAGTGTATGAAATGCTCATGAAGGTCTTCAAGTCGTGCACAAGAGTAACTTGTTTGCCTTCTCATATAACGTGCTAAAGGTTAACTCATATCGACCTGTGCATGACCCATAGACCTGTCGATGAAATGATTGCCAATTTTTACCTGCCAATCTTGTATGTCGTTAATTCTCGACACAATCAATTTTATTTGTTGCTGCAATCATATTCGACCCCGACAGTAAAATTGAGCTGCGCGTAAAGGTGGGCACCTTTAGTTGTAGGATTTGATGGACCTATCAACGATGACGAACGTTAGTAGATCTTGTGGCACTTGATCATTTTTTGTCACAGGTCTCGGTTTCGAGCATTGTTTTTTCTCTAGCTTCATGCACATAATTAGGAAGGCAGTCAAGTCACTCAGATCATTACGTCATTACTGGCGAGGGAAGCCATTCACTGCATTGGTACATCCTTTTTGCTCAATCTGGGGGTTGGGAAACTCTCGTGGTTAATCCCGGTAGCTGCAACAAAAGTAACCATTTTAGTTAAGAAAAAAACTATTACACAAACATTCTCGAACACTCTAGCTGCTAAGGACGGTATGCCAATTGATGTTCCTACAATTCTTAAGCTGCTGTCTTTCAAAGTTACGCAGTGATGCATACAGGTGATTCATTGTTTCAGTTTAACTCTTCGCTATACATGACGACATAATCTTGCTTGATTGGACACTGGTATCATCCAAAACTTCTCAATAAACAAATGAGCTGATAAGACTTCAGACTAGCTTTTTAATTTCGATATATCATCAGCTGTAAGTTGGCTCACCCATTACTTCAAATTATCCATGCATGACAGTGGTGTCTTCCTCAGAGAGCAGGGTCAATAAGTGCCGTGCTTTGAACAAATTTTGTCATTCTAAAGCCACTCAGGTGAGAAGATTCTTTCTCTGTTCATGAAGCATAGGTCAACACCATTGCTTCTGCAAGCAGTACACTATCCATTTCGAGACTGATGCGATGAAACTGCTGCTTAACAACCGTGTCGACTCATGCATGAGACAGTACAGCTACTTGTGAAGCACAGAACACAATATACACTCGTTACACCTCCTGTTCTGAAGAGATTGATTGTACCAGTAAATAGATTCCCACCTTCCAGTTCTGCGAGAAGTGGGGCTATAAACCAGAACCTGAACCCTCAACTGGAAAAACTCCAATTACTAAGCACTTTGACCCAAGTCATGCAAACAGCAAACTCTGGTGCTACAGATGAGAAAGTCTACCCTGTTCTGGACAAATGATTCTCGACCTGGATCTGAAAGCATGGCTGCCCACAAGTTCCAGATCCCTGCAATTTGCTCTGCACAATGTGTGCATCAACCAGAATTCGAGGCATGCAACATCAGCACAATCACCATAATGTTTTCTGATCTTAACTCAGGTATGTGAGGAAGTCTGTCCACACTAAGTATAGTTTACTTTTGGGAGTTTGAGCCTTGGGAGTTTGAGCCTTAGAAGTGTTTGTGGTGCAATGGTGGTAGGTCAAATTAAGATTTAGGTGGATTGATTTAATATTCTTATATATATATATATATATACATATAATTTTTTTAAAAGCACAATCCATAAGAAGATGTTACAAAGTGCATGTTGACTAGATATTTTAATATTCATGTCATTGCTTTCAATATTAAGAGAAAAATCCTAATTTTTTTTTTTAATTGTTTTATCTTTGTAAATAATTTACAAGCATATAATCTACTTTTATTTTTGTATCATTAAATAATAAATGTTTGATTGTATATGCACACAAATACCTATACTTTTAGATATCAAACAAATATTTTTGCCAATTTTAATTTATGTTTATGTTGACATTTTGATCATTTGTAAAGCACCTCTATCTTAACCATCCAAGCATAATTTAAATCTTTCACAAGCTCTCTTTCACACACATTTATAATCAGTAAATTTTTAAAGCCACATCATGAAAAATAGATAAGAAAAATATTTAATACATTTTTTGATATCAAAGATTACAACACACATTGTACATACTCTACATGTAATATGATTGGCTACCTAGGCACATATTACATCAATCTGAACATCACAAACATCCAAACAAGGAAACTGGTTGATGGAATGTACTTATTGAGACCCAAGTGACCAATCTAGCCATTTCTAGATGATGATATGAGCCTACACTAGTATCGTCGTCTTTTTACTTTTCTACTGCATTTCACAGTAACGTATCAGATCAATCACTATATAAGACAGGGCTCCTGCGAGGCCATAAATGAGGAAGAATGAAGTGCTAGATTCAACCATTATAGTATTCTAGCTAGCAGCAATCAATTCATATGCACCCTTCTGCAGTTTGAAGGCCCCACCAACTTACCCTCGATTCATCATACAAAGAGCATGCATTATTAGAGAGATTGGGGGCCACCTCCCTAACTCACAGGTCACATTAGAGGGTGACCCACAAAGCATCAGTTCATGGGTCGCTGTAGAAACTGAGACATCTCGCAAACCATACGCAACTTCCACGCACAAGTCGTGTAGGAGGAGAACACGTCTAGCTCGAATAATCATGACATGGTGCCCAGTGATGTCGGATGAAGACTGGAGCTCCCACAGAAGAGGAAAAGCTCAAATACTGATGCTCAGATTGAAACTTTTGAGAGATATCAGGCAGTTCCCTAAACAAAGGTATACGGGAGGCTAATCTTCCAGAAAGCTCCCCAAAGCTTCCAACAGCAGGCCTACGTATTAGGGTCTCGTGGAGCTCAATAATTCTCTCCAACTCTGATTTAAAATTGAAGAGAGTACCTCTGGGCTAGCCCAAATAAGCCAAGTGTCCCACCTGTGTGCAGCAACGCTACTTCTTCAGCGTCGTCACCAGCTGTGCTATGACACAGTTTGTTGGCCGCCTCCCACCCCGCAAGAGTATAGATAGGGTCTAATAAAATGCCCGTCTCTCGTGCAATACGTTGGCAAATTTCTATCTCACCAGGTAATATTCGACCAAATCTGTCATCATGCATAAGAGAATAAAAAAGCCCTGAGTACTGAGATCGATGGTGTAAATAATCAGTTTCTAGGAACCAGCTACAGATCTACAACCACTGCTTAAACAATGATGAGGATTGATTGGCTTCAACTTCTAGAATCTATCCATAGTAACCTACTTACTTACGAGGTTGGCATCGCTCTTGCCAGAGTATCGGAAGGTCGGAGCCTCTTTGACACAACTCCACCTCCCATGTGTGCCCATGATATTCTTGGGCGAACTCAGAGAGTAGCCTATCAGCCTGCTTCTCATAACCTTCACGAGTATCTGCAAGCATCACGCCCACCACTTTCCAAGGTAGTCTGCGGAGGAAAATGCAACTGCTTCAATCATCCAATAAGTTGACATATTCATCCAACCAACAACATGAGCATTAAAATGAAAGCATGTCAGTCAGAAGAGGAGAAGATGCCACGTACCTCTTGAGAGCAATGCCAAGAGCAAGCCCGACGGCTGTGGTCCCAGTGCCACTGTCGACAATAACATGCAGACACTCTTTCTTTCCAAATTTAGATGGATGCGACAAGTAATCCACAAGCCGAATCAATCCTGGGAATTGAAGTTACGACATTCTTTCAGCCACAACCACTACAAGAGGATAGGACAAAAATCAAAAATCAACACAATAGCTACTGCATAAGATGAATAACTAGATTTTAGAAACTCAGCTGCAAAAATCCATGTTTGCGTGATTTAGAATACATAATCCATAGAGATAATGGGTTGGCTTCCGAACCTAGCAAAGCATGGCAATCACCAGCACCCTCGTTCAAGATTGCCACTTTCCTTCCGTTTCCATTTACAACCTCACTCGGAACCATTCTCCAACCAGAGAATGAGGATTCATTTAATGATTTGTGATGTATTGTGATGACGCAAGAAGGATCACCAGCTACTTGTAAGGCGTACTTGTGGAGCATCGCGTGCCTGTCAGCATATTCTGAACGAGGAACGTATGTAACATAGCCATACATTCCCGCCACTAGATTATACCCTGTTGGAATAGCTGGCCTCTCTCCTCGAAGCAACAAATGAGCCTTCATGCCAACCTCCGCGCATGCAACAGCTGTAAGCCACCGAGGTTTTCAGTTGCCTCATCCACAACACAGTGTCGGCTCTCAGTACCTCGAATACCATTTGAAGTTAATAAGGGTCGTTAACGACGGAAATACAGGACACTCACCTACGGCAGCCGTGTGTGCACTTTGACAACCTCCACACGTGACCTGATAACAATCCCACCATGTGTCCAGGAAACATGTTACTTTCTTCTCAAAAGTCTATTGTGTCAGTCCAAGGTTAAGCAAATCTTAGATGGGCGGTAGAGTAGTTTGAAAAAAAAATTAAAATAAAATTAGGGTTTCTCACTTCACTTGATCGGAATGGTTTTCAAATGGCAACTCCAATTGCGGAAATAACAGAAGCTCAAAAATTGCACACAGAAATTGAAGGTACAATTCAGGAGCTAAACGACTCACAACATCAGTGACTTCATGCGCTTGGAGAAGTGGAATAATTGCATCCAGTTTCCGAAGCTTGTTGCCTCCCATCATAGGATGAAGCAAATCATCTCGAATTACGTGAAAATAAGGGCCCGGGGAATCTAATGTTTCGTCCACTCGCCATCGCCCTTCCCTAATCGCCACTTTCGTCGTCTTGGTCGCCGCATTGGACAGCAGCCATGGCCTGCCAAGGATTTGCTCCCAGCCATGAACCTCTTCACACTCTGTCTCTCTTCTTCCCTACAGTATTCAAATAACTTCTCACTCTCCGTCTTACTCTTCGCCATATGAAACACTTCGATACTTACGTTTCCAACCAAACCTAATTCCAGATTACTGCTGAATAAGAGCTTCCACACACAACTTACGAACGAGGTTTGAAATCCGTGTTGAAAGCGAACTCATCATTATCCAGCGTCATTAAGGACAGGTGCGATCGCTTGGCACTAATCGTTAGTAATGCAGGCAGGGGTACACCCTACTGTCGCTCATTGAATCAGGGTTTAGGTCTAGGCTAGTCATCCCGGGGGAGGCGGATATTACAGTGTGTATATATATATATATATATATATATATATATTTACAATTATACACACACATGTAATTAAATAATATGAAAATAAAGTAGAATTCTTTGCTAAAACAGCACCCCACTCACCCAAATTGCTTCATGCGCAACAACAGATCGGCAATCACGCTCAAATTTCCCCAAAATCCAAGAACTCACCCAACCTGTTGCCGTAACGAGCCCACAGCAGAAAGCCAACACGCTAACTGGGTAAGTAGAGTCGAAGCGAACGAGAAGCTTACCTGACGAGCGGAAACTAGAGTGGAGCGCGCTTGATTCTGACGCCACGCCAATCCCCAACCAGAGCCCTCCCGGCGGCGATGATAAAGAGGGCCAAGAAAGCTCGCCCTGCGCCGAATGCACTGCTGCGGGTTGGTGAAGGGCCCCATGAGCGTGCAGCCGCAGCTCCACGGCTGCAATCCCAGCTTCCTCATGACGTTAGGTGAGCTAACCCACGCGACACTACGAGCTTACCCGTGGGCGTGACCATGCAACAGGGAATGAACTTCACAGGACCGACTCCGGATCGCCGTCTGTCGACGAGAAGACGATGTACGTTACAAATGCAGAACTGGGTCCTTTATTGCAGATTCAGTTACAAAGGACGAATTACCCACGGTTAAGGCGCCTGCGACCGTTACCCGTGTGTTGAAATTTCTCCTGCGGATGGTTGCAGATATTAAATATGGCTACGATACAGTAACTTATCTGCTTCCTTATACTGTACGCTGAACTTTCTGTTATCTCGACCTACAAAAGGAAAGAGCCTCGCATGCTCGGTTCCCTGAACTTGCTGTGTCGTCGTTGCCCTCCATCTCCTTCTTCACATGCTTGCAGCCGACAACTGACGCAGACTTGACGCCACGTACATACCGCCGTGCACACCTTGCCACAATTGGGTGCCTTATTGCACTTGGAATTGGGTTGTGGTGCGGGCAGTCCCCCAGTTTTGATGATAGTTTCGGAGCAATAGAGGTTTTGTTTGGGATTTCGTTGCTGTAAACAAGTCGTGGTTGCTACAAGAGGTTTTCTTTCTTTGTTTTTATTGTTTAGTTTGTTCTTCCTTCTGGTCGCCCGTCGTTGTGGTTGCGCGGGGACCGATGGGCTAGGGCTCTTGTGTGAGAGTGCTGTTTATATTGCATTCTGGAATGATAAGTTTTGTTGAGGTGGAGAATAGATTTTCTGGTTCTTAATTGTTTGACGTCAATCAGTGAAGTGGGATTCTCTGGTAGCCTTCCTGTGTTTAAACATTGGGCGTTGCTGATTAAGTGAGGGTGTGTAAGGAGTGTGAGCGTGGCGATGTTTGTGGGTGGAGAGAGAGAACGAGAGAGATAGATGGGGTGGTGAATGAGGAGTCTATTGAGTCACTCAGGTGAAGGAGAGCATCACTTATTCATCGGTGCTCTTCCTGACTCTATCAGCGCGAGAGGGCGTGGCTTCGTCGCTACCTCAATACCTTCTGTCGTGATCCCCCATCACGAGCGTATTGAACATAAAACCACAATCACAAAACCAAAACAGCGAGGGTGGATTTCGAGTGTCACGATTCAGCGGGGGCGAAGTCTGATGTTGTTTATTTTGAGTTCAACAGTTAACTAGAAATCTCCTCTGCGTGAATTCACCAATCTAAATTGAGCTTCCTTTCTCTCATGCACACTGAGAGAGGAAGCATTTGTAGAAATTAGAGAATCTGTACGACTCCATCTTGCAGCTCCCGGGATTCTGTTAATTGCTCTGTTTAGAGAATTTGAGAATCAGCACGGGATCGAGCACCACCATTGGTAGTCCAGCGATGCCGGGTCTTCGGAGACCGCAGAACATAAGTCCGTACACGAACTCTATCTACCATGCTGACATGCACACCTCTGCCATGGGGCAGCAATATTCATGGGATCGCGAGAAGTCGATCATCCACCGAAGGCCGACAACCACCCGGCAAGCAGTGTTTCGCCCGTCCCAGTGGCTCAAACTGAGAAACAATTACCTGGGCGTGAAGCACTTGAGCACAGCGCCTGCAGCTCCCGCAGTGCCCGCAGTGCCAGCGTGCTATGGTAGCAATGAGAGTGACGACCTCCAGGCCATGGTGCACGATTTTATCGAGAACGATCCTTTGGACCACACAGAGGGAGTGGATAGCGATGGGTCTACGTCTGGCAAGAAGGTCACTGAAACCTTTCAGGTGCGGTAATCGTTTGCAGCAATTGCGGGATCTGTACTATAGATTACCATTCCACCTACAATCTTGGTCCCGGATCGTGGTCTGCGATGTTTGATAAGGACGTGTGCGCGTAGATCTGATGTACCATGTTCGTGGTATCTGCAGATGCGGATTTCGCAATACAGCGCACTGGAACGGGAGCTCCTAACTGAGGTGAAGCTGCTCCTGCTCTCCATTAAGGAGGATTCCGACCTTGTTTGTGGGCCTGAAGGCTCTGATTGCAAAGGAGGGTGCGTGAAGCGGTTTGTCGTCAGGCATCTCAAGCTTGCTGGGCATGATGCTGCTGTGTGCAAGTCCAAGTGGCTAAGCTCCGGCCGCGTCCCTGGAGGTACCCACCACACTCTAATCCTCTCCCTGGAATTTTGCTACTGGTATCGTGCAAATGCGATAATGAGCAAGAGTGTATCCGTTTCCAATAGTGATTTTTCTCACGAGCTTTGTGCAAAGATGTGACTGAACCCTGTGTCTGAACACTCATACGCCTGCTTCTGTTTCATTTCTGTAGGCGAATACGAGTACATTGATGTCGTCTTTGATGACGACCGGCTAGAGGAACGGCTCATTGTGGACGTAGACTTCCAAGTTCAGTTCGAGATTGCAAGACCCACCCAGCAATACGAAGCTGCTTTGAAGATTCTCCCTGCCGTCTTTGTAGGCTCCACCTCCAAGCTTCAACAAATTTTGGAGTTTATGTCGGAGGCTGCAAAAGCATCCTTGAAACAGAGCGACATGCATCTCCCTCCGTGGCGCACGCTCAACTACATGAGCTCGAAGTGGCTGTCAACTTACGACAGGAAGATCGATCCAGTCCCGGCTTCACCAACCATACGTCCCCGCAGCTATCACTGGCAGAAGAATAGGTTGGTCTTCCCGTCCATGGCAAAGCGGTGTGGGGAGCAATTGAGACTTACAAAGAGCTCACTCATTGAGGAGATAAAATCGTCTGGCGTCGTCGGCAAGCTTACTCGTGCGCGCAGCTCGCATGCAAATGTGCTGGAGCGACATGCCCTGTAAGTAACTCGGTGGATGGCACAAGATTACATCAAAATTTTGCCCCAGAAATTCTCTCTTCCCTAGGAGTGTTTGCCCAAGCTTCGAGTCTTTTAATTCTTTCTGAATAATCGAAAACAAGTTTTTGGTATACATTTTCGCAGTTTGCGATTTGCAATTTTTAGAGCTTTGGGCTTTCGTTTTAGGGGTTCAGGATAGCGATAGACGGTCCTTTCTGAGGCAACCCCGAGGTTATGTTAGTTGATTTGTGGAGAAAGGGTACTGCCAGCAGCTGGATTGCAACGCGCTATTATACAATGCTCACATCAAAAAAAAAAAAAAAAAAAAAAAAAGAGAGAGAGAGAAAACTCTCACAAACATCGCGGCAACCTTACCTCGTCACCAGCAGGCCATGAAATCCATGATACTTGCTGAATGACCTTGAAGAGTTTAAGATAGAATTCAACCCACGGCTTGATACACTTTAAGTTCAACGGTTTTTTATGTATTTTTCTAAAGGTTTGGACAGATTGATAATGTCCATCCTGCAGCTGCCTAGCTAGAGGCTGTGCTCATAGTCCTGCAGACAGCTGGTTTTTTGTTTAGTAGGAGAATGTTATGTAAAAACAGTCATTAGGTGACCTGTTATCTGAGGTCCCTTTAGAGGCAAGAAAACTCAATGAACTGCACAGGTTTTTCAATCTCTTTTCTAATAAAATGCAACATGCCATCAAAGACGACTGGCTGCTTGCTCTCATATATTTGTGAATTAGCCTTCCCTTTCCTCACTTCTCTTTGCTTATCTCAGTGACCAGTGTTTTGTTCCTGTGCTTCAATCAAAGGCGAGAACCTGTATTTTAAAGCAATATCAATCAAACTGAGAAGTATGCAGTGTGTAATCACATTAAGATATTTCCAGTGGCTAATTTGTTTGTTGTATGTTCAGTATTGAGCCTAGTGTAGTGTGTGATCTGCTGATCTCACTACACAGACATTGTGTTGAATGTGTTAAGAAACATGGGGAATCTTTTACCAGTGGTTGCAGAATAATAGTATTAAAACTAAATAAAAATAAATAAATAAACATTAAACAGGATGGACATTATCAATCTGTCCAATGCTTTTGCATACCTACTCCAAAAAAATATCAAAAGTAACAGTAAATGTTGTCATGTCAGAAAATCCACAAGATCATGAAACATTCAACTGAGAACACTGTGCTCATTCATTCAAAATACATGTTTGTGACAGGATTGAATATCATATATGTACTGAGGTATACAGACCACATGCCACCCAATACCTGAGAAACCTGAAGGCCTTTCCACCTTATTTATGACCCTTTCTTTGCACTGCCTCCATGAATATGACAAACACCATCTTTTGCTCAATCCATGGCCCTTGGGCAATGGAGACCTGTCAGCTCACTGGAACAGGACACTGCAGTCCAAGCTCACAATTCACTTAACACAGCAAGAAAGTGTCAGTTGGGTCCCCTTGCAATCCACCTGAATCTGCTTTTTCAATCTGCTAAACCTGCAAACCAAAGTTGAGGTTGTGAAAAAAAAGACTTTTCATGGCTGCAGAGATGGTGATTTTGCTTGGGGTTGGGCACCACCGTGACTATGTATCATACCCATGTTGGAAGCTGTGTCCCCCTGCCTTCTTTCAATGAACCTGTCAAAGAATGCTTTGAAGTTTGCACAAACCCACTTGCAAACCCTAAAATTAGGGCTCACACAAGCCCTAAAATAAGGAATCATCTTGCACCGGTCAATGGTCACAAAGATGACATCATTGTGAATTGCAACCTTTCAACTTGTGGAAAGTCATAGGGTGGTGTGTTGGGGTCTCAATGGGATGTTCTTATTAATGTCTTGAAGTTTTTTTTTTTTTTTTTCATTTTTTTTCATTTTTTTATTATTATGAAATAGGAATCCTCTCATCTAGCCTTGAAAAAGCTGCAAAATGGTGCACAAAATTTAGAGTCTCTTGAGGTGTTAGATGGCAAAACAATGAAATTGATATGTTGGTTGGACATTAGAATTGTGCATATACAGCTTGTGTAGCACTTGTGATAAATTAAATGTTGGTTTGAGTATTAGCAAAGATTGTAATCTTCAAAGCCATTGAATGAATTACATTACAATTTAAGATATGAACAGCAATAGATTCTTTATAATTCAACTGTAATACTACTTTCAAATTAGATAAAATAATTTGATTACATTTGGATATGCAATACATTTATCACATTTATGTGTTTATGAATTTAAAAAGTTCTGTCTCATACATGAAATAATTAAAATATAAACACAAAGATATATATATATATATATATATATATATATATAACCTGATTTAATGAAGTAATTATGTATACATTGCATTAAATTGTTTAACATCTGAATAAAAATTTTAAAAAAAATGTACACCAACAAAAAAACAAAAAACAAAAAACAAAAAAAACTTTAAATGAATACTATTGTTGTTGTTTGTGACAGTTGCCAAAAACCACAACATTTCTTTACTTATATACATAAATGAATTCACATATCAAAATTGTACAAATTTGCTTACAATTTTCTGTCAATATATAACCTCAGAATTTATTAATATTCCAATAAAAATGGAAATGAGTTAAGAATTTGAGCTTTGTTAATTTTAAGCTAGAAGGTGTATCAATAAAGACTGGGAGCCATGCATATTTTCCAATGTTGCAATAAATATAAATTGAGTGTTCCATACAATTGGCTAATAATATAGAGTCCTTGAGGTGCACGTCAAAACTTCAACTAATAAAAGATAACCATTTCAGATTCTATCACCCTCAACTTCATTTTAAGTCCTTCAATGAACAAGCCTAATACAACCTTGAGCCTTTTATTTGTTCATTTATTGTCTATAATACATAAAACTGTTGCAAAAATATGTAATCGATTTCTTATCATAAACATGATATACAAAAATGTTAATTTAGAACACATATCATGCTACTTGTACCACAATATGAAGTGGAGTATGAGGTGAAAACTCCACTTTATACACTAGCACACGTAGTATGTGTAATATAATCATATACCACGGTTATAAGGACCGGATTGGACGCGACTCAGCAAAGGACAATCCGAAGGAGGGGATTCGATGCCCGCGCTCCTCATTCGAAAGCGGCAATAGGATCCCGCCACGTCGTCCGTCCCTGTCAGCGGACACGTCAACCGACCCTCGTCCCCCGAACAACAGACACGACCGGGCAAAGCCGGTGAGCCTCGTGCCTTTTTTCCGGCCCCGATCGACTTTTTCGGGGGCGGAGAGTCCGATGCACACCGAGTAGCGTGCATGCGCCGGGAGGGAGGGAGGGAGGAACAATTTGCTTCTACACAATCCTGTTCGATCGCAATGCACCCTGACTGCCCCCCCTCTAATGCCGCCTGCGTGGATGCTACAGTGCCGCACTATAGGCGGAGGCGCGGTGAGCGGAGCCTCGCACGTCGCTGGCAGGGCCGGCGAGGGGGCACGGAAAACGACATGATGTGCGGATGGAATTTGTCCTGACCGTGAGGGTTTGTGTGTCGGTTTTGGGGTCTGCTGGATCGGCTGGGCGGGGAGCAGACTCGATTGTCGAAGCCTTGTGAGATAGGTTTTTGTGGGAGGCAAGGTTTGGTGGATGGGTGGATGGTTGGTGGTTTTCGCGAATGGCAACGGTTTCGATCGTGAATCTTGGGGCTGAGCAGTTGGAGCTTCGTTCTGTGAGGGCAGGTTGTGGATTGCTGGAGTGGACGGATTCGTGGATCGGCAATGGCGATGGTTGGCGTGATTTGAGACTCTTGCGCAATTGGGGAGGTGTGTACATTTTCCATCCAAGAAATACTCTTCATTTATAATTTTTGAAATTTTGAAATTTAGATTTGTTTGAATTTGCGATTTTTGCATGGTATGCGTGTTACTACACAATCAGGTCGAGAATTGTTTTCAGTTTTTGTGGTAACATGGTACGTGTTCGTTTTATCTACATCGTTTGATCAGAACTCGTGCATTCTGAAAGAATTCTTTGTTTCCACTGAAGTGATATTCTCTATCACATGTAAAGTCCCAGTGAAAAGCACATGCACTACATGGATATACTCTTGAAGTCTCTCGCTATTCAATTGCTGTGTTTTTTTAAATAAGCTTCCTCTAATGCAACTAATCTGAAAGCCAATTTAGTTTCAGCAATGCACATTGACAGGTATATCAAATTTATAAATCCTCTTAGAACAAGTCTCTGACATTCCCATTTGTATGGCAGAAGAAAATTGGAGATGAGGACCTTGAAAGAAGATGTGTTCACATGGTAAAAACAGATGTAATGCTTGGTATTGTTAACTTTGCGTCATTTTATGGGATCCAAATCATCTGACAGCAACATGGAAAAAGAGAATCAGAGAATCGTTGGCAACCCCTACGAAGCGTTATCGGGTGATGAAGAAAACAGCCCTTACCCAGCCTTGTACCCTTCCGCAGGCATCTACGACAGGCCTCTACCTTGTTGTGGTTGCGGAATCGGCTGGTTCTCGTTTCTGATGGGCTTCTTCTTCCCCTTGTTATGGTACTATGCCACGATTCGATTCTTCTGGACCCAACGGCACAACGACCCCAGGGAACGGCCAGGTCTGGCAGCTTGTGCAATCGCTTCACTTGTGAGTACTGTGACGTTGGTCATTGCTCTTATCGTCCTGTTGGTGCAACATGAAGGCTTTGTCGTCTTCCTCTCTTCAACTATAAGCTGAACCGTAAGCCTTGATGCACTTCAGACTGTACTTGTGTCACCAGTGTGATCTGCTGTGTAATTAACTATGATAGTGTAGCCATCACGTTCTGTAGGGGAAGTTTGTCCCATTCTTTGGTTTACAACATTTTGTAGTAAAATTCTTACCCCAGCATCTTTGATAGAAGGTTCTGGATATTCTCGGAGATTACTTCTTTTGATGAGCAGTAGCTAGCCATTGACGAGGGCGAATGTGTAGTTGTCATTAAGTTTTCATAAAGTGTACAGAAATGAGTTTTGCCTGGTAGAAGAGAAGCAGCTGTTAGCGATCTTCGGTGTATTATTTGAGGTACTCGTCATATGTGAATGCTCTGTGATTATGATATGACATCAAATGTTTATTATGGGATTGCTTGTGCACATAGATTGCCATCTGTCAGCTTTTAGTTTGTTAAGCTCAATTGAAGTGTCATCCAAGGAACTTCAAGTTGTGTCTAGTGCAAGTTAAACATGGCTTCTGTGGTGATTGGTGAGGTGGTGATTGAGTTATTAGAGGGTCATGTTTCAATATATATATATATATATATATGCATAGACATATATTAATCTAAATAAATAAATAAAAACTATGATTTATAAAACTCTTCATCCTTTCAATGATTTTTGCATGTTAAAATGCATAGACAATTGAGATTTGAAAACATAGCTTAAAGTATGAATAATCTGATTTTATGTTATTTAAGAGATGTAGCTTTGAAAAAGAAAAATTAATTAATTAATTCAAACTATTGTTTCTAATTGAGATTTTCTTTCTTTATATATATATATATATATATATATATATATATATAAACAATAGGCTTTATTAAAAAAATCTATTTTTGTTAGAATTGTGATTAAAGTCCTTAAACTATCAATGCATCATTAGTTATATTTGCAATAAAATTTCAGCTCTTTTTTTAATAATTCCAAAGGTTTTTTAAAAAATTAACATTGTGATTTTATCCTATAAATTAAAAATATTATTATTAAGTTTTTTAAAATTATTATTATTAAAATTTTTAAAATAATAAAAAATAAAAAATCATAGTTTAGTTAATTTGATTTTATACTTTAATAATATATATATATATATATATATATATATTCAAAAATGATATTTAAAAATATATTATATAGCTATTAAAAAGATATAAAGAATAAACTATAAAGCTAAAAATAGTATACAATTGCTTATGCCAAGAAAATCACTTTATTTCTTTAATAAATACTTTAGCTTTAAATAATGTTTCTTGGTTTGTGCGTTAGCTTGCAAATACCAAAATATTTCTATAAGCAAAATCAAAATCTTCTCCTTAATATCCAATGCAGAATATAATGGTAAAAAAAAACTTGAATCTTGGATATTACCATGCTTCAGTGTCATAACCATGAATATCTATTCAAGAAGATATTATAGACCCTTGCACAAAGAAGCTTTTTTCATACTTGAATTTAAACCAAATTAAATTTGTAAAACTTAAAATGAATTAAAATGATTCATCATAAACTTTGGATGAATCATTTGGATTAATGCTCACTTCAAGCAGTTTATTCTTAGCATTTAGCTCATTTTATCTAAAAACAACCAATAACACAATCAATTAAAGCATTAATATGCAAAACATCAAACAATGTTGGAAATACCACTATGCAACTTTCACGCACCAAAACTTAGTATTTTCTACACTTTTAATATTCTCTAGCATTTTTTTATATTTGAATCTGTATCACAAGTTTTATTTTTAGATATTAGCTATTTGATGGACTCATGTGCTACAAGAATTATAACTACATTTAAAGCCGTTCATCACTCTATGCTTTAGATATGTCTAACATTTTCCTTATTGGCCCTTGATACTCCTTATGGTATCAAATATTAAGCTGTGAAGATAAATCTTGAAATTCTTTAATAATTTTATATTTGATACTTTGATCTTGTTTAGAAATGTTTATATAAAATATTGACGTTGTCGTGTTGTGGTTCAGCTATCATGTGAAAAAATTATACATATATATTTAATATATAATTTATTACACAATTAAGTGAGAATTATATGAATGGATTTGATTAGTTATAAGATGTGATTAGGTTGTTAATTTAGAAGGAATCTATTTAATAGAGCTATTAATGAGGTTTATACAATCTTTTTTTATTTTTTTATAGTAATTTTAAGGTTGATTTATATTGATAATAGTTTTTATATATCTTAAGTCACCTTTGTTAGACATTGGTGATTCTTAAGATCTTATTTATTTCTTTTATTTGGTGTTTAGAACACATATTGTATAAATCTTATAAGAAAAAGGATTAGAAAGGGATTTTTAGTGTGAAAGGGGGTAGTTAGGCGATCTATGTGGATGAATGGAGATGGATGATAGAAGTTTCTATTCCTATTGGCCAAAAATCATGCCCAAAGGGCTTCAAGGAGGCTGCCCGAGGGTTTATTAGGAATTAGGGTTTATTTTTAGAGGGGAGTCGAACATCAAAGGCTACGATCAGCAAGTTTGGATTTTTGGACATGGTTTTGGTGCAAATCTTGCATGATTTGGATTTTTTATAAAAGAGTTATAGGCGCTCAAAGTTAGGGTATTAAAATTGTACCTACTGTCACTCTTTTGGGCATAACTCACGCGTACACAGAGCAATAGAGGATCGGCAACTAGGGTTGGAAAGAACACTTTTTTGGCTATAGTTTTTATGTATGGCTTGATAAAATCCAAACTAAAGTGAAGGAGATATTGGGAGTTGAAGTTAGTGCTTGTAAGCCAAGGGCAATAAGTGATCTCGCTTAACTAGTGGTTACATTTTGAGCTATATCTTAAGCAATTTGATAGGTTTTTGGCTCAAAATTTTTAGAAGTGTATATGTTCATGTCACAAGACTATTTACAAAAAAATTTTGGCATTAAAATTTTGGATTTGTGAGATATAAGGAAAGTAGTACTCAAGTGTCTCTGAGCTAGGGTTTTAAGCACCTGCTAGGATTTTTGAGATATCAGAGAATTGAAAATAAATTTATGATTGATTTTTTTGTGTGGTGAAACTTAAGGAGATTTTCTACATTTTAAATTTTTTTTATAGAAACTAAATAGTTGGATCAAGAGTTATTGGACTTTAAAGATTAGGAAGAAATAAGTCTTTGGAGGTGAATAAAATTTTGAAGGGTTTTTGTGGAAATTTGAACCTTTTTTGTACAAACCTACTTGAATACAAGAAGATTTATATATATAACTTCTCCTTTATAAGATTGTTGTATTATTTTTTCTTTTTATTAAGGACAAATCACTTGTTGGATTTTTGCCATCAAGTTTTAAGTAAATTCTTCACAACCAAGTACCCAGTATATTCCTAGATAGAAGTTCATGCCATACGACACCATATTGTAATATATATAATAAACAAAAGAATGTATTAAGATCAATAATCTAAAAGGACTTTATTAAAAATATAATAAAAATTTATTTTAAAAATCATAGGTGAAAAATAAGAAGATGTAAAAAAATAATATTTATGCTATTTATTTTATTAAAATAGATTCTATATATATTATAGGACCATAAATAAGAAAAAAAAAAAGATAGATTTAAAAAAATAATAATATAGATAAATAATAGTTTTTGGCAAAAATTTCCTAAAGAAACCTTGGATTGATATTTAAGGAGGGCCGGTTGTGAACAAGAGTTGAAACCAGATCTCAAGGCATAAAACTTTACAATTATACAAGATAGGGGATTTTTTATTTGATCAAAAAATAGGATTAGAGAACAAATTTGAAGGATTTTTTATAAGAGTTGTTTGGAGGATTTCAAGTTTGTGATGACTTTGTAAGAGCTATACAAATCAGGGTTGGATTTGATTTTTGAGAAATAAAGTAGATTTATATTTTAAAAAATTGTATAAGTTTTGTAGCAAATTTGCAAATGAAATTTTGTAGATTTGTCAAAATAGTTGTGTTAGATCTTTGTTATGAATTTGAACTGAATTAAATGGTTAGATTAAAAGTTATTGGAATTCAAATAGGTTAAGATATCTAAAAGTAGAGTTTCAAAGGATAATAAAGATTTCAAAGATCTGCAATAATTTGCTAATTAGATCACAGTAAAAATTGGTATACAAGTAACTAATGCAAACATCAACAAATACATGAAATTTGAAAAATAAATGACGATTCTTGAGGGAGATATTGAAACTTGGAATTTAGCATCAAAGTATTACGGATATAAGATTTGCTCTAATATTTATTTTAATAACCTAGTATTAGGGATATATACTTTAAAGATTCATAAAACCTTCTAGAATATTTTAGAGGTTCTTAAATTAGTGAAAGTCAATTGAAAAGCATTTTAGTTGGTGAAAGTAGCTCAAGAAGCTTTGTAATTAGTAGGAAGAGCTCTAGAAGCTATTTAATTAGTAGAAGTTGCTCGAGAAGCTTCTTAAGTTGATGGAAGCCACTCAAAAAATGACCTAGATAAGGATATATATAGAAGTTGAGGTTGAAAAATTCTTTAGTCTTGACAACACATCTCTTGGAGTTCTAATTGACCTTTTTTTAATATTTTTCATATATTCATCTGATTAATTTTTGATTATCTTCCTGTAAATTAATATTATCTTTTCATAGATTCATTTTTTTTCTTCTTAGTATGGTTGGAAGTTAAGATATTAGTATGACCAAATCTTTTGAGTCCAAATTAGATGCTATTATAAGTGCTCTTACTACTTTATCTATTAGAAGTGCGGAGATTGAAGGGATTGTTGCAAAACTTCATAACGACGTAATATCTGAAGTACCACAATCTAGATTGCATCTACCTCTAACTTTTGCACTTAAGGATGCAATACTATCTATGCTATATCAAGGAAATCTACCTATTCAATAATATAAGGAGCCTGAAGTTAATCTTCTAGAAAAATATGATGATACGCATTCAAAATTCTGAGGATTTTTCAACCAAATTCAATTGGTAACAGTTCTACAACTTGATACTTATCCAATAGAAGAATCACAAGTTGGATTGATTGGCACCTTGCTTATGAGATAAACATCATCATGATTTGCTCCCTTGTTAAAAAAAAAATTATTAATTTTGAACAACTTTAAAGTTTTCATGGAAGTATTTACAAAAGTATTTGGAAAATATGACAAGGCTCATTAGACAACAATTAAGATCAAAGTATTGCATCAAAGAGCATGTTCTATATCAATCTATGTATCCAATTTTAAGCAACTAACATTGTTATATGGCATGATTTTTTATTTGAGAATACACTAGGTATTTGATTGTGGAGAATTTATTTGAAACTTATTGATAAGAATTCAATAAGTAATTTTTTTTTAATAAAAAGAAAAAATAATATAATGATATTATGAAAGATAATTTTTATTGATAAACCCTCTTATATTTAAGTAGGTTTATACAAAAAAGTTCAAATTGCCACAAAGCCTTTCAAAATTTTGTTCACCGGCAAAGATTTATTTCTTTTCCAATTTTAGAATTTAATAACTTTTGATTCAACCATTTAGTTTCTATAAAATTTTCTCTTAAATATTAGTAATACTCTTAAGTTTCATTACAAAAAAGAATCAATTATTAATTTGTCTCTAATTGTTCAATATCTTAAAAATCCTAGTAGGTGCATAAAACCCTAGCTCAGAGACACAAGAATACTATTTTCCTCATATCTCACAAACCCAAAACTTTAATGCCACAAAAAAATTTTACATAGTCTTGTGATATGAATATACTCACTTTTGAAAATTTTGAGCTAAAAATTTATCAAATTTGCCTAAGATAAAACTCAAAACATAACCACTAGTTAAATAAGATCACTTATTATCCTTAGCTTACAAGCATTGACTTTAACTCCCAAAATCTCCTTCATTCTAATTTAAATTTCATCAAATTGTATATAAAAAATATAGCCAAAAAAGTGTATTTTCCAATTCCAATTGTTGATTCTCTATTGCTTTCTGTACGCGCGAGTTATATCCAAAAGTGTGAGAATAGATACAATTTCAATACTTGAACTTTGATCACCCATATCTTATTCATAATAAGTCCAAATCATAAAAAATTTGTACCAAAACCATATTTAAAAATCCAAACTTGTTGACCTTAGCAAATCTCCTCAAAAAACAAATCCTAATTCCTAATAAGCCCTCAGGCAGTCTCCTTGAAGTCTATTGGATATAATTGTTGGCCAATAGGAATAGAGACTTCTATCATCCATCTTCATTCATCTACATAGATGATCTAATTATCTTCTTTCATACTAAAAATCCCTTTTCAATCTTTTTTCTTATAAGATTTATATAATATGTGTTCTAAACATCAAATAAAAGAAATAAATAAGATTTTAAGAATCATCAATGTCTAATTAAGATAACTTGAGATATATAAAAGTTATTATCAATATAAAATCAACTTAAAAATTCACTACCAAAAAAAAAATAAGATTGTATAAACTCCACTAACAATCTTTTTAAATAGATTCTTTCTAAATTAATAATCTAACCATATTTTATAATTAATAAAATCCACTGATATGGCTCTTATTTAGTTATATAATAAATTATATATTAAATATATATGTATAATATTTTCATATGGTAGCTAAATCACAACACAACAGTGTACAATATCAATTGGGATAAAAAAAACTTTAATGAGTCAATTCTATTAGAGAATAAAAGATGATTTGAAAGATTTGTTATAATCACTTTTAGATCTATAATCGCTTAATGAAGTCGTTAACCAAGCCGTAAAATATAATAATCAATTATTTTAATATTGTCAAGATCAACATTCATAGGCTTCAATAAGACAACATGCAATCCAATATACTCTTGTAATATTGATAAGTATTTTGAATTCATATTTAGAAGTAGAAGATATGCAACTTGATGCAATATATATTAAATCTTTTAGTCCACAAAAAAAGAAGCGTCAAATGGAAGAAGGCTTATGCTTATATTATAATAAGGAAGGCCACAAGGTTGGCAATTATTTTAAGAAACAAAATTAATACATCACCAAAACTAAAAGTGTAATCATTCAAGAAAAAAAAGATATTTAGCTACAATAGGGACCATACAGCTAGACAATTTAACATTGCAAAATTATTTAGGTTCCTCTCTTTTTGCTCAATTTGTTCATTATTTTATAATATCTTTATGTTTTGGCCCTCAAAAGCTTCAAACAATTGCCATATTGGATTCAAGGACGTCCGCTTGTTTTGTTAATGAGACATTTGCTAAACTTTATAAAATTTCTTTAGTACAAAAATCCAAACTTATTCATGTAGAAATAATAAATGAACAATTCTTATCCTCTAGTAGTATCACTCATGAAACTACACCTATAGAAGTATCATTTGAAGATCATAGCAATTAAATTATATTCAATATTATTAAGATTCCTTCAAATCTTGTTATTTTTGGACTTTCTTGATTAAAAAAATATAATCCATTTATAGATTAGAGGTTGTAAAAAATAATATTTTTAATAAAAATCTGTACAAAAAAACTTTGTAAAAAGTTATGAGCTGGTAAGCCTTTATTTGTTGAAGCAAAGGCTTTTATAAGATCGGCTAAAGAAGATATATCATTTGTTATTTATGCAACTCCAACTAAAGTAGATATGACTTCACTGGTAAGTATTCTAGAGCAATATAGCAAATTACAAGATATTTTTTTTAAAAAAAATATTAATATATTATTAAAGAACTGACCCTACGATTGTGCTATAGATCTTTAGGAAAGAACACAACTACCTTTTGGCCTGATTTATAATCTTTTTTAAAACAAGCTTTTAGTGTTGAAGGATTATATTGATAAAAATCTTACAAAGAACTTCATTAAATATTCAAAGCCTCTAACAGATGCATCTATACTCTTTGTGAGGAAGAAAGGTGGTTCTTTGCATATATGCGTAGATCATCAAGAATTGAATAAGACAACATTGAAGAATTATTATCCACTACCATTAATTTCATGATTTTTGGAACAATTTAGTGAAACCAAGATCTATATTAAGATAGATCTTTCTAGAGTATATAACTTAGTATAGATCAAGGAGGAAGATGAATGAAAGATCATATTTCAAATAAGATATAGATATTTTGAATATAATGTTATGTCCTTTGGACTAACAAATACACCCGCTATCTTTTAGTATTTAATAAATTACATCTTTTGAGAGCATTTAGATAAATTTGAAATGATTTATCTTGATGATATCTTAATCTACTTGAAAAATCTAGAGGAACATGAGTATGTGTCACGGACATATACATAGTTACCTATATGATCAGATAGAACTAGATAAAAGAAGGTAAAAGCAGATTAATTCCATAATATCTTTAGAGAAACTTCTTAGAAACTTCATAGACGCTGCTTTGACTTTATAAGTGTCCATAGTAGACTTTTGGATTAAAAACTTGGTCAATAAGTTAGCCACATGTCGCACATGTTGGTAGCTTGAAGACCAAGCTAAATACGTGGCGAACATATAGGAAACTTGCCCTGCAAGTTCGACACGTGTCTTGCAACTTGGACACGTGTCTTGTAAATTGGATACGTGTTGGAGGTCCTATAGAACGTCGCCACTTAGCTCTTATGTAGATAGTATAAATAGAGACAAGAGTGAAGCCTTCTTCACTCTTGTCAACTCCTTTCTTGTTTCCAGTCTAGTTCAAGGGTCTCTAGTTTTCTTGTCTTTTGGCATTAGCCATTCCAGTTTCTTTTTGATATATATACTTCTTTATATTTATTTCTTTGAGAGAGGTCTCACTTGTTTATTTGACTTCATCCAGCTATTGTCCTTGATAGATTGACAAGAGTACACATACAGTATCAGAGCTTTGTCTTTTCTTGATTAAGAGTGGATTACCCCTTTCTCTTGATAAGACATAAGCATATTAGAAGTTGTGGAGTACCCACTTCTAAACTGATATTGTTTCTAGAATTTTTTTTTCTTTTGAGTGTGTGTTCCGTATTTCTTGAAGTAAGAGTAGACATCTTCCTTTCTATTATATTATCATAGCAGATCTTATGGAAATGAAGAGTGCAATGGCACAAATGCAAGAGCAAATGAGAGAACTAATGCTTGCAATGCATCAACTCAGTTTACCACCACAAGGAGCATCAAGATTAGCAGGAAGTGAAGATGTAGAGATGGTTGGAGCTACGTCAATATCTACACCAAACCATGCTACCTCACCGATGATGGAGCACCGTTCAAACGTTAGAGAACCAAAAATCAGTTTGCCTGAGAAGTTTGATGGCACAAGATCTAAGTTTCGAGGATTCATCAATCAGGTACAACTGGTGATCGAACTTCAGCCTCAGAGTTATCCTACGCAAGGATCTCAAGTTAGGTTTATTGGAACGTTACTTTCGGGTCCTGCCTTATCGTGGTTTTCATCTTTTCTTGAACGACGTGATCCAATATTGGATAATTTGGAGACATTTTTTACGGAATTTCAATCGATGTATGGAGAACATGATGCAATTTGTGTTGCAACCAACAAGATTCGCATCCTACGACAAGGCAATCGATCAGTGTCATTATACGCTTCACAATTTTGACAACTAGCGATCGACATCAAGTGGGACGATGCTACACTAATCAGTCAATTTCTCTACGGATTACAATATGAGGTAAAAAAGTTAATGCTCAATTTATCCAATCCTCAGACATTGAGTCAAGCAATTGATTTTGCTGTGAAGTGTGACAATCGACTTTTTGAATTTTGATTCGAGAGTCGTACAAGAAAGCCTCAACGTTATTATTCAATGGCAACATCAACATCCTCACAAAACATACATTCGGAAGTAGAAGACATGCAAATTGATGCGATACATTTTAGACCTCTTACTGAACAAGAAAAGATTCGTCGTCGTCAAGAAGGATTATGTTTATATTGTGGAGAACCTAAGCACACTGCTCAACATTGTCCAAAGAAACGTCGCAACTACAAAATGAGGAGTACGGCTATCAAAGAAGACAACATGTCGGAAAACAAATTTGTCCAGCTACAATAGGGACCGTTGTCGCGTGGCGTGAACTTCTATCTAGGAATACACCGGGTACCTAGCTGTAGAGAATTTTACTTAATATTTATTGGCTAAACTCTAATGAGTTATTTGTCCTTAATAAGAAGGACAAATATGCATGATAATATAAGAAAAAGGTTTTGTATGATTAAAACCTCTTATTTTTAAGTAGGTTTGTACATAAGTTTTCTCTATGATATGTAGAAAATCCTTAAAAACCTTTTAAAGACTCATCTATATATCAAAATCATATCATGGCTCTATACATCCACCTTTTACACCTCCATAAAGTCTTGGCTCCCAAAAACACCTTTAGTATGCACAAAAGTCCAAATTTGCAACAAAACCCTTAAAAATATATTTTCCCGCAAATGATGTTTTTCTTTCCAAACTTTAGAAAATCATATCTTCTGATCCAGCCGTCCAGTCTTCTTCAAACTTTCAGGAAAGGTAGAATTCACCTTTAAGCTTTACCATAAAAAAATTCAACCGCAAATATACTTCCGATCGTTCGATATCTCAAAACCCCTAGCAGGTGCTTAA
>JAWRVF010000463.1:0-275101 GCA_036785485.1 Physcomitrellopsis africana | reverse complement strand
AATGGGCCACCATCTATGACTTCTACATGTACGGGTTTAGGTTTTTGTACTAAAGGTATTTTACGATTCTTAACAAATTGTTCATCTAGAAAACATGCTGAGGCTCTTGAATCTAATAAGGCAGAGGCTCTGTAATTTTTTGGTCCTAAATATACATCTATCATAAAACAAAGAGAGGGTTCTGAGGAGAGAATAGGACCTTTACTGGGAATTGTATAGGGTTCCAGCTGCACGGTGTCGTGTTGTGGTTTGGCTACTATGTGAAAAAATTGTACATGTATATTTAATGTACAATTTACTACTTAGCTAAATGAGAGCCATATCAGTGGACTTTTATTGATTATAGAATGTGATTGGATTGCTAGTTTAGAAAGGATCTGTTAAAAGGATTATTATTAAGGTTTATACAACCTTATTTTTTTTTTAGTAGTGACTTTTGAAGTTAATTTTATATTGATAGTAACTTGTATATATCTTAAGTCACCTATGTTAGACATTGGTGATCCTTAAGATCTTATTTACTTCTTTTATTTGATGCTTAAAGCACCAAGTATGTAAATCTTATAAGAAGAAGGGTTAGAAAAGGGTTTTAGTGTAAAAAGGGTAGTTTGGCCATCCATGTGGATGAATAGAGGTGGATGATAGAAATCTCTATTCTAATTGGCCAAAAATCATGCCCAATGGACTTCAAGGAGGCTGCCCGAGGGCTTATTAGGAGTAAGGGTTTGTTTTTCGAGAGGGGTCGAACATCAGAGGCAAGGGTCATCAGGTTTAGATTTTTGGGTATGGTTTAGGTGCAAATCTTGCATGATTTGGACTTTTAATGAAGAAGTTATAGGCGCTCAAAGTTAGTGTGTTGATTTTGGACCTACTGTCACTCTTTTGGATATATCTCGCGCATACAGAGAGCAATCAAAAATCGGCGACTGGGGTTGGAAAGCGCACTTTCTTGGCTACACTTTTTATGTACAGCTTGATAAAATCCAAGCCAGAATCAAGGAGATATTGCGAGTTGAAGTCAGTGCTTGTAAGCTAAAGGCAGTAAGTGACTCTGCTTAACTAGCAGTTACATTTTGAGCTATATCTTAGTCAATTTGATAGATTGTTAGCTCAAAATTTTCAGGAGTATATATGTTTATGTCACAAGACTATGTAAAATTTTTTTGAGGCATTAGAGTTTTGGGTTTGTGAGATATAGAGAAAATAGTGCTCGGGTGTCTCTGAGCTAGGGTTTTAAGCACCTGCTAGGGGTTTTGAGATATCAAACAATCGGAAGTATATTTGCGGTTGAATTTTTTTTGTGGTAAAGCTTAAAGATGAATTCTACCTTGCCTGAAATTTTGAAGAAAACTGAACGGCAGGATCAGAAGATATGATTTTCTAAAGTTCGGGAAGAATAACATCCTTTGCGGGAAAATATATTTTTAAGGGTTTTTGTTGCAAATTTGGACTTTTGTGCATACTAAAGGTGTTTTTGGGAGCCAAGACTTTATGGAGGTGTAAAAGGTGAATGTATAGAGCCATGATATGATTTTGATATATAGATGAGTCTTTAAAAGGTTTTTAAGGATTTTCTACATATCATAGAGAAAACTTATGTACAAACCTACTTAAAAATAAGAGGTTTTAATCATACAAAACCTTTTTCTTATATTATCATGTGTATTTGTCCTTCTTATTAAGGACAAATAACTGATTAGAGTTTAGCCAATAAATATTAAGTAAAATTCTCTACAGCTAGGTACCCGGTGTATTCCTAGATAGAAGTTCACGCCACGCGACAACGGTCCCTATTGTAACTGGACAAATTCGTTTTTTGACATGTTGTCTTTTTTGACAGCCGTACTCCTCATTTTGTAGTTGCAATGTTTCTTTGGACAATGTTGAGTAGTGTGCTTAGGTTCTCCACAATATAAACATAATCCTTCTTAACGACAACAAATCTTTTCTTGTTTAGTAAGAGGTTTAAAATGTACCGCATCAATTTGCATGTCTTCTACTTCCAAATGTGCGTTTTATGAGGATGTTGATGTTGCCATTGAATAATAACGTTGAGGATCACTTGTATGACTCTTGAATCGAAACTCAAAAAGTCGATTGTCACACTTCACAGCAAAATCAATTGCTTGACCTGATATTAAAATCCAAAATTGACCGATGAGTGCAATGACGGGCCCCACTCGATGCCTGGGCCGCTAGTTGCTCTAAATTGTGAAGCGATAATGACACCGGGACGATTGCCTTGGTCGAGGGATGCTAATCTGGTTGCCCGACTTAATTGCATCATGTTCTTATACATCAATCAAAATTCGCAAAAAAATGCCCAAATTATCCAATATTGATCATGTCGTTCAAAAAAAATATAAAAACCACAAATAAGCAAAATGAAGTAACGCTCCAATAAACCTAACTTGAGATCTTTGCGTAGGATAACTCTGAGGTTGAAGTTTGATCACTAGTTGTACCTGATTGATGAATCCTCAAAACTTAGATCTTGTGCCATCAAACTTCTCAGGCAAAGTGATTTTTGGTTCTCTAACATTTGAACGGTGCTCCATCATTGGTGAGGTAGTATGGTTTGGTGTAGATATTGACGTAGCTCCAATCATCTCTACATCTTCACTTCCTGCTAATCTTGATGCTCCTTGTGGTGGTAAACTGAGTTGATGCATTGCAAGCATTAGTTCTCTCATTTGCTCTTGCATTTGTGCCATTGCACTCTTTATTTCCATAAGCTCTGCCATGATAATATAATAGAAAGGAAGATGTCTTCTCTTACTTCAAGAAATACCGAACACACACTCAAAAGAAAAAAAAATTCTAGAAACAATATCAGTTTAGAAGTGGGTACTCCACAAATTCTAATATGCTTATGTCTTATCAAGAGAAAGGGGTAATCCACTCTTAATCAAGAAAAAACAAAGCTCTGATATTGTATGTATACTCTTGTCAATCTGTCAAGGACAATAACTGGATGAAGTTAGATAAACAAGTGAGACCTCTCTCAAAGAAATAGATATAAAGAAGTATATATATTAAAAAGAAACTGGAATGGCTAATGCCAAAAGACAAGAAAACTAGAGACTCTTGAACTAGATTGGAAACAAGAAAGGAGTTGACAAGAGTGAAGAAGGCTTCACTCTTGTCTCTATTTATACTATCTACCTAAGAGCTAAGTGGCGACGTTCTATAGGACCTCCAACACGTATCCAATTTACAAGACACGTGTCCAAGTTGCAAGACACGTGTCAAACTTGTAGGACAAGTTTCCTATATGTTCGCCACGTATTTAGCTTGGTCTTCAAGCTACTAACATGTGCGACATGTGGCTAACTTATTGACCAAGTTTTTAATCCAAAAGTTTATTATGGACACTTATAAAGTCAAAGCAGCGTCTATAAAGTTTCTAGGAAGTTTCTCTAAAGATATTATGGAATTAACCTGCTTTTATCTTCTTTTATTTAGTTCTATCTGATCATATAGGTAACTAAGTATATGTTTGTGACAGTTGTTTCTTTAGACAATTTTGAGCAGTGTGTTTAGGTTCTCCACAATACAAGCATAATCCTTCTTGACAACGTTGAGTCTTTTCTTGTTTAGTAAGCAGCTTGAAATGTATAGCATCAATTTGCATGTCTCCAACTTCTAAAGGTACATATTGAGAAGACATTGGTGTTGCAATTGAATTATAATATCGCTGAGGTTCTCTTCTATAACTTTCAGATCGAAATTCAAAAAGCCAATTATCATACTTCACCGCAAAGTCTATTATTTGACTCAATGTTTGAGGATTGGATAAATTCAATATCAATTTCTTTACTTCATATTGTAATCCTTAGAAACCGACTGATGAGTGCAGCATCGTCCTACTTGATATCAATTGCTAGTTGTCAAAATTGTGAAGCATATAATGTCACTAATCGATTGTCTTGTCGTAGGATACGAAGCTTGTTGGTTGCAACACAAGTTGCATCATGTTTCCCATACATAGATCAAAATTCTGCTAAGAAAGTTTCTAAATTATCCAATATTGGATCATATTATTCCAGAAAAGATGAAAACCAAGATAAGACAGAACCTGAAAATAGTGTACCAATAAATCCAACTTGCGATCCTAGAGTTGGAAAACTTTGTGGTTGCAATTCAATCACTAATTGGACTTGGTTGATGAATCCTTGAAACTTAGATCTTGTGCCATCAAACTTCTCAGGTAGACCAATTTTTGATTCTCTGATGCTTGGACGATGTTCCAATAGAAGAGAAATTATATGGCTTGGTGCAGATGTTGAAGCAGCTCCAACCATATCTATATCTTCATTATTTGGTAACCTTGTTGCTCCTTGTGGAGGTAGAGTGAATTGATACATTGCAAGCATTAATTCTTTCATTTGCTCTTGCATTTGTGCCATTGCACTCTTCATTTCAGCAAGCTTTGCCATGAGAATACTTCAAAAAATATCTAATACCACTCAAGATAAGTAGAAGGGAGAACAAAGAAGATACTAGAAATAATATGAGTTTAGGAGAGGGTAATCCGCAACTTCTAATATGCTTGTGTCTTATCGAGAAAAAGAGGTAATCTATTCTTAATCAAGACAAGACAAAGCTATGATATTATAAGTGTACTCTTGTCAATCTATCAAGGACATGAACTAGAAAAAGATGGATAATCTAATGGAAACTGTATCAAAGAAAAGTCACAAAATGGGAATAAGAAAGTATGTATATTCAAAGAAAATTGGAATGGCTATTGTCAAAGACTAGAAACATGAAGACTCTTGAAACTAGACTAGAACTAGTAAAGGAATTGACAAGAGTGAAGAGGGCTTTAGTCTTGTCTCTATAAATACTATCTAACTAAGAACTACGTGGCGGTATTCTATAGGACTTCATACACATGTCTAATTTGCAAGACATGTGTCAAACTTGCACGACAAGTTTCCCACATGTGCGCCACGTACTTGACTTGTTCCATAAGCTACCAACATGTGTACCATGTGGCTAGCTTGTTGACCAAGTTTTTAACCTACCAATCACATGTAGACATGTATAAAGATGATTCCGCATCTATGAAGCTTCTAAGAAGCTTTTCTATGAGATATTATCAAATCAATTTATTTTATTTACTTCTATTGGTCTATTTTACTTAGATAATTTACTAGAATAAATCTTATGTCCGTGACATAGCCACATGGCACACATGTTGGTAGCTTGTGGAACAAGTTAGCTATGTGTTGTATATGTTGGTAGCTTGCGGAATAAGCCAAGTATGTGGCGCATATGTAGAAAAATTATCATGCAAGTTTGACTTGTGTCTTTCAAATTAAATATGTGTAGTAGGTCCTATAGAATACCACCATATAGCTCTTAGATAGATAGTATAAATAGAGACAAGAGTGAAGAAGGTTTCATTCTTATCAACTCTTTCCCTGATTCTAGTCTAGTTTCAAGAGTCTTCATGTTTCTAATCTTTGGCAATAGCCATTCCAATTTTTCTTTGAATATACATACTTTCTTATTCTCATTTTGTGACTTTTTTTTTTATACAGTTTTCATTAGATTATGCATCTTTTTCTAATTCATGTCCTTGACAGATTGATAAGAATATACTTATAATATCAAAGGTTTGTCTTGTCTTGATTAAGAGTAGATTACCCCTTTTTTTTGATAAGACACAAGCATATTAGAAGTTGCGGATTATTCTCTTCCAAACTAATATTATTCTTAGTATTTTCTTTGTTCTCTCTTCTACTTATTTTGAATGGTGTTAGATATTTTTTTGAAGTGTTACCATAGCAGAGCTTGTTGAAATGAAGAGTGCAATGGCACAAATGCAAGAGCAAATGAAAGAATTAATGCTTGCAATGCATCAACTCACTCTACCTCCACAAGGAGCAACAAGGTTACCAAAGTCATTTCTTATCCAAATCATTCTTCTCAACTCCTATGCAAAACCTCTTAAGTCTTCTTTCTAACCCCATCTTTCAATCTGCCAAAAGACTCTTGATTTGCCCTAGGCGGCCGTTTTAGTAGCCAAAGATCTGATTTCAACCCTGTCCTACAAATGACCAACCCTTGGGTACCAATCTAACCTATCTTAGGAATTTTATAGTCCAATCCTACCCTCAATTTAATCCTAATATCAATCATGCTAGTAATTTATCCTTTTTATTATATTTTTATTATTTTATGGCCTTTCTAAGGCAGTAAAAGAATTACTACAACCTAGAGGATAAAATTACTAACTAATTCTTATCTATTAGCTATTAAGTAAAGAAAATAAACTAAGAGGCTTTCATAAAAACCTTGTTAAAATATGTTGAATTCTTGTTGAACTAAGATAATAGAGTATTAATTGAAAAATCATTTTTAGTCATAGTTTCACCATATAATCGTGTCACAACATGACACCGTCAAAATTAAAATAAAAAATCAACGAAATCTTTGCTATAAAGCAAAACAGGTTCTATAGAGATTTCATCCTACCTTGTATCATTGTTTGTTATTTCCTTGGATTTGTGCATGGTAAAGAGATGGAGAATCAATAACTAGCAAATTCAGCTCAAGAACCATCATTTGTTGATTTATCGAATAATATATCTCAACTATCACAACCTTCAAGACGACGGAATAGAGATAAAAATCCTCAAGAACGACATGTCTTTCTTTGGATTGATGGTGAAATACAACGTGTTTGGTATCACAACCTTGGAAGAGACTCCCGATGTTTGGTGATACTTTTAGAGGTAGGAACTACTCCTGATGGTATTCTAAATGTTTTCTTTGAAAGGAGTTATGAAAGCCCCAACAATGATCAAATAACAAGGTGGTCCTCTCGTCCTAATATGGAACACTATTGATGGCTAGAAGGACCTATCAACTACCTTTGAAGGGAACAAAGATCAAAGTATGTAGCAAGTACAATTTGACGTATCTTGGACTACCTCAACATGTAATCACTGCTCCTTGTAGAACTCGTCTCTAGAAAGAAGGATAATGTCACGGACATAAGATTTATTCCAATAATTACCTAAATAATATAGATCAATAGAAGTAGGTTAACTAAGTTGATTCAATAATATTGGATAGAGAAGCTTCATAGACGCGGAATCACTTTTATACATGTCTATAGGTGATTGATAGGTTAGAAACTTGGTCAATAAGCTAGCCACATGGCGCACATATTTGTATCTTGTGGAACAAACTAGTCATGTACCACACATGTTGGTAGCTTGTGGAATAAGCCAAGTATGTGGTGCACATGTGGAAAACTTGTCGTGCAAGTTTGACACATGTCTTGCAAATTATACATGTATAGGAGGTCCTATAGAATACTGCCACATGATTCTTAGATAGATAGTATAAATAGAGATAAGAGTGAAGCCTTCTTCACTCTTGTCAACTCCTTTCTTGATTCTAGTCTAGTTTCAAGAATCTTCATATTTCTAGTCTTTGGCAATAGCCATTCCAGTTTCTCTGTGAATATACATACTTTCTTATTCCTATTTTGTGACTTTTTTTTGATACAATTTTTATTAGATTATGTATCTTTTTTTAATTCATGTCCTTGACACTAATGGTAGAAGGTCCATCCAATTATCTTGTTGGTAATTTATACTGCAACAAAGATATTATTTTAAAATCTAAATCACCTATTTTGTTTGACCATTGGTCTGAGGATGATAAGCTAATGAAAGGTTGATCTTGACCTTCAAAAGTTAAAATAGTCCTCTCTAAATTTTTTTTATAAATTATGATCGTTGATCCAAAATGATATCATTTAGAAGGCCATGTATTTGATAAATATTATGAATATATTTCCTCCCCAAAAATAATCTTGTTGCACGAGATGAAATATGCCATCTTAATAAGATAGTCTATTACTACAAAAATCAAATCTTTTTCATTAGAAATTGGGAGTATTATAATAAATTTTATAGATAACAATTTCTATGGGCTCTTAAGAACTGGAAGTAATTGAAAAAGTCCATATGGTTGGTGTCTGAAGACCTTTGCTTAAATACAAATTTTACATAATTGAATGAATTTCTTCACTAATTTCCACATTTGAAGCCACTAATTTTCTCTTGATATTAATTCTAAGGTCTTATTGAAGCCCAAATGTCCAATTTCTAGAAGGTCATGTTATACTTGAAGAAATTGAAGTCTTGCAAGGCTTGGAGGAACATACAAAAGATCTTTGAAATATAACAATCCGTCCTCAAACTTGAAATTATTCTTTTCTTCTACCTATGTATTTTTTAATTGTCACTAAATACTATCTACAAATAGATTTATCTTTATTACTCTTTGGATTTTTGTCTTAAGAGATATATCTATATATATAGATATTATCAATGTCTTCAATTGTAAATTGGACTACTTTAATATGATTGATTTTTGTTGATCCAATACAATGTTTCTTATTTGTGGCATTACATATGACCATCAAAAAAGAGCATTTGATTTTCCTTGAAGTTTTTTTAGATGATATGTAATCACAAAATCAAACCAAGATAATGATATGCTCTATTTTGCTTGACTGCAATTCAAAACTTGGGCACTCATAAAATATTCTAAGTTTTTGTGATCAATGTATATCATGATCTTGTGCTGAATCCCCTCTAGCAAATAGCGCCACTCTTCAAAAGTATCAACAATTGCCAATAGTTCTTTATTGTGGATCTCATAATTGACCTTTGTAGTTGAAATTTTTTAAGAGCCGAATGCTATTAGATACAGTTGACCATCATCATGAGTTTGAGAGAGTATAGATCCAATTGCAAAATCTAAGGCATCTGTTTCCAGAATGAATGATTTTATTGAATCTGCATGGACAAGTATAAGGACTAAAATGAAGGATTTTTTCAGCTTCTTGAATGCTTCATTGGTCTTGTCATCTTAAATTATTTTTTTCTTATTTATAAATTATATTAATGGGGCTGCAATTCTAGAATAATCCTTGATGAAGTTTTTATAAAAATTTAAAAATTCCAAGAAATATCATACATCTTTGATTGATGACAATTTTTTCCACTCTATAATAATTTGTATCTTCTTTGGATCTATAAAAATTCCATTTTTAGAAGCAATGTATCTTAAAATCTTTACTAATGGTTGATGGAAAGAGTACTTCTCTAATTTGGCATATAATCCACTTTCCTATCATTTTTTCAATACCATACGTACATGATATTTATATTCTTGTTCATTCTTAGAGAAGATGAAGATATTGTTCAAATAGATGACTACAAAGTCATCTAAATATTTCCACAAGATATCATTTATCATATGTTGAAAGACTTCAAGTACATTTATAAGTCTAAAAGATATAACATTGTATTCAAAATATCCATATCTTATACAAAATGCTATCTTAAGGTTCTTATATGTATATGAAGTGTAAAATAAGACATTAGATTTGGATGTAAGAAGAGATTTTTTTTTTATACTTTAGATTTAGAGGTGTCTAACTATAAGGTCTCTATTGTAGTTGAACATCTTTGTTTTTTAACCTCTCCAATTCAGATATTATATCTTGTGTATTGAATTCTTTAAATTTATTTTGATAATTTACTGCCTTCTTTTATAATATAAATATAAATTCTTTAGCCAACATCTAGTCTTTTCTACTAGTATTAATGGCTTGAATTGAATTGCATCAATCTGAATGGATTCAAGATATACTAATGGCTTCTCCGATACTCTTAAGGATGTAGCAAATATACCTTGATAGATATTACTAAAAATTAATCATCTCTCGAATTGTAATTCAAATAGGCCATTGTTACAAGTAATAGCTTGAGATATGAGTTCTTCTACACTTTCAACTCTTGGTATTGTGATCAATAAATTCTTCACATTGTCTTTTAGGCCATAACAAAATAATAAGGCTTTTATCATTCCATTCAAGATCACAAATAAGTTATTTAAATTTTGTAGCATAAATTTTCCATATCTTAAGTTTTTGGATGAATTTTTGTCTCAAACTTTCTTAGAATGTGTATTATTATACTAAAAAGCTATACATCAAAGTTTCATAGCATTTGAACTTTTAGATTGTGAGATATGAAGAATTTAGTACATGGGTGTTTGTAAACAAGGGTTTGAAGCTACTGCTAGGATTTCAGCGACATCTAAAGATCGGTAATGAATCGATAGTTGAAATTAGTGGTGGTAGTTTTGAAGAATACATCAGTACTTTAGGTAAATTTAGAGTAGTTTTAGATGGTTGGATTAAAAGTTATGGATTATTGAATTTCAAGAAAAATTCCCTCCCTACGGGAGAATGAAGGTTTAGAGTATTTTATTATGTTTCGAGTGGTTTAATGAAATAAGACTTTTGTATTGGGTGTAATAGCCCTATGAATGAGACTTTATATAAATTTAGGAATTTTTACTATACTTGGATCTTGATTGAGTAATTAGTGGTAGCTAGAAGCCTAGCGCTTTCTTGAGGCAAATTCTCTCTATCTCAACAACGGGTTAGCAAAGAAACAAAGAAAAGATTATAAAATTAGAATGATTTTAAGAACAAAAAATTGGATTGACAAGAATTAGATGATTCATAAGAAAAAAGAAATAGATTGATATCAAGAAATAAGATAATATTTTTGATTGCTCAAAGACTTGAGTTGATAAGATTGAGGTATATCTTTGTCTTGCTTTCTATTTATATTATAAGGCCTATATTCTATTGAATATTCTAAAACTATATTAGAAGATTTTAGAAGATTAAAGAAGATTTTAAAAGACTAAAAGAAGTTTGAAAAGACTAAAGAAGATTGTAAAAGATTCTAAAAGATTAGAAGAGATTTTAGAAGATTCTAGAAGACTATAAAAGATTCTAAAGAAGATTCTAGAAGACTATGGAAGGCTCTAGAAAATTATGGAAGGTTTTAGAATGTATTGACTTAAAGTATGTCTATGACAATTAGCTCAAAAGTCTTGTTATATTTAGTATATTTTGTTGCAAGGAAGTTGTGACAAGCTTCAAGAGTATGTAGTCGTGCTTCACCTTTTGAAATATATAGGTGTTCTTTGAAATAAAATAGATCATCTTTGAATCCAAATTTTAAAATATTATGAGATTTAGAAAAATTATTCTTAATATCTAAGGACATACTTAATTAGACTTGTTTAAAAAAAATTGAATCAACAACCAATGTTGATTTCATTGCTGAAAGATGAAATTACTTTGGCTTCAAGAAGATTGTTTTTTGTTGATCAAAAGTTACATCTCCTTCTTTTGGTATAAGATAAAAATATCTAGAAAGAACATTAAATAGACCTTGTTATTTTCTTGGCGAATAAGTAATAATGAACTCGAATCTTGACAAAGACATATTTCAATGAACCTAATAACAATTCAATATATGTGCTAATATGAAATATTTGAGGTTCTTGTGATCTGTATATATGATTATTTGATTAAAAGTGCCTTCTAGATAGTGATGCCATTCTTAAAAAGAATTCATAATTACAAAAAGTTTTTTATCATGGATTTTATAGTTGATTTTTGGTGCTAAAACTTTCTTGGAATAAAAAATTACTTAGTGGAGTTTGTCATTTGCTCCCATTTGTAACAATATTGTACCTAAAACAAAGTCTGAAACATTTATTTTTATAAAAATAGATCTATTTTTATATAGATCTTAAGTTAATTTAATTGATCAAAAAATCAAGATATCAAAGATAGAGGATATCTATTCCTGATGGTAATCTCGTTGAATCCTTGATAATTTATACACATCCGTTGTCGCGTGGCGTGAACTTCTATCTAGGAATACACCGGGTATCTAGCTATAGAGAATTTTACTTAATATTTATTGGCTAAACTCTAATCAGTTATTTGTCCTTAATAAGAAGGACAAATACACATGATAATATAAGAAAAAGGTTTTGTATGATTAAAACCTCTTATTTTTAAGTAGGTTTGTACATAAGTTTTCTCTATGATATGTAGAAAATCCTTAAAAATCTTTTAAAGACTCATCTATATATCAAAATCATATCATGGCTCTATACATCCACCTTTTACACCTCCATAAAGTCTTGGCTCCCAAAAACACCTTTAGTATGCACAAAAGTCCAAATTTGCAACAAAAACCCTTAAAAATATATTTTCCCGCAAAGGATGTTTTTCTTCTTGAACTTTAGAAAATCATATCTTCTGATCCAGCCGTTCAGTTTTCTTCAAAATTTCAGGCAAGGTAGAATTCATCTTTAAGCTTTACCACAAAAAAAATTCAACCGCAAATATACTTCCGATTGTTTGATATCTCAAAACCCCTAGCAGGTGCTTAAAACCCTAGCTCAGAGACACCCGAGCACTATTTTCTCTATATCTCACAAACCCAAAACTCTAATGCCTCAAAAAAATTTTACATAGTCTTGTGACATAAACATATATACTCCTGAAAATTTTGAGCTAACAATCTATCAAATTGACTAAGATATAGCTCAAAATGTAACCGCTAGTTAAGCAGAGTCACTTACTGCCTTTAGCTTACAAGCACTGACTTCAACTCGCAATATCTCCTTGATTCTAGCTTGGATTTTATCAAGCTGTACATAAAAAGTGTAGCCAAGAAAGTGCGCTTTCCAACCCCAGTCGCCGATTTTTGATTGCTCTCTGTATGCGCGAGATATACCCAAAAGAGTGACAGTAGGTCCAAAATCAACACCCTAACTTTGAGCGCCTATAACTTCTTCATTAAAAGTCCAAATCATGCAAGATTTGCACCTAAACCATACCCAAAAACCTAAACCTGATGACCCTTGCCTCTGATGTTCGACCCCTCTCGAAAAACAAACCCTTACTCCTAATAAGCCCTCGGGCAGCCTCCTTGAAGTCCATTGGGCATGATTTTTGGCCAATTAGAATAGAGATTTCTATCATCCACCTCTATTCATCCACATGGACGGCCAAACTACCCTTTTTACACTAAAAACCCTTTTCTAACCCTTCTTCTTATAAGATTTACATACTTGGTGCTTTAAGCACCAAATAAAAGAAGTAAATAAGATCTTAAGGATCACCAATGTCTAACATAGGTGACTTAAGATATATACAAGTTATTATCCATATAAAATTAACTTCAAAAGTCACTACTAAAAGAAAATAAGGTTGTATAAACCTTAAAAATAATCCTTTTAATAGATCCTTTCTAAACTAGCAACCTAATCACATCCTATAACCAATAAAAGTCTACTGATATGGCTCTCATTTAGCTATGTAGTAAATTTTACATTAAATATATATGTACAATTTTTTACACATAGTAGCCGAACCATAACACGACATTGTAGTAATCTTTTTTTTTTTTTTTTTTTTCAAATAAGATAGGAATTCTTATTAGAAATTTTGAATGGTGTTTAAAATTTTTAGCCATGTTTTTATCAATATATTTTTTTAAATTCAACCAATTCATTTTGTGATAAACTATAGATTGATCCAAATAAAGGCTTAGTTCAATCTTTAAGATCAATTGAGTAATCATATGGATGATATTTTAAAAAAATATTTGTAATTTTTTTTTTAAAAAAATGTCTTGATAATCTTGATACTAGTTTAGAATGCCATTTGAAGTCTTTTTACTATCAAAAATGGATGTAGCATAAATAATAAAAGATGATCCTTCTTTTGCTACATGTATTAAAGTTTTTATACCTATAAATATAAGTTTTATTATATTAGACTTATGGCTTTTCACTTGATTAATAAGATTCTTAATAATTCTTTGAAAAAAATTAAATCTATAAGAAATCTAATCTATTTGATGATTATACTTTTCTAGCCATGATAAATCTAAAATGATTAGATTAGAAAGAGATTTAATTATATTAAAGATTATGTAACTATTATAACCATTTATTATTATATTTATAGGAAGGATTTTATGAATAATATTTTTAGAAGAAAATGGACAACCATCTATGACTTTTATATGTACAAATTTAATTTTCTATACTAAAAATATTTTATGAATTTTAACAAATTCTTCATCAAAAAAATATATTGAAGCTCTTGAATCTAGCAAGATAGATTCTTTATGATTTTTAGGTCCCAAATACATATCTATTATAAAACAAGAAGAAGATTTTGAAGAGAGAATAGGACCTTTATTAGGAATTATGTGAGATTCCAGTTGCATGTTCCCTATTGTAGTTAAAAAAACTTGTTTTCCAATATATTATTTTCTTTGACAACCATATTCCTCATTTTGTAGTCATGTCTTTTCTTTGGATAATATTGAGTAGTATGCTTAGGTTTTCTACAATATAAGCACAATCCTTCTTAATGACGATGAGTTTTTTTTTGTTCAATAAGAGATTTAAAACATATTGTATTAATTTGCATGTCTTTTACTTCTGAATGTATATATTCAGAAGACATCAATATTGTTGTTGAATTATAATAATGTTAAGATTCTCTTTTGTGACTCACAAATTGAAACTCAAAAAGCCAATTCTCATATTTTACAACAAAGTCAACTACTTGACTTAATATCTCAGGATTGAATAAGTTGAACATCAATTCTTTTACTTCATATTGTAATCCATAGAAAAATTGGCTGATAAGTGCAACATTATTCCACTTGATATCAATTGCTAGTTGTTAAAATTGTAAAGCATATAATGTCACTGATCAATTGTTTTATTGTAAGATACGGATTTTGTTGGTTATAATATGAATTGTATCATATTTTCTATATATAAATAAAAAATCTATTAAAAATATCTTTAAATTATCATATTATTTAAAAAAGATAAAATTCATAATAAAATAAAATCTAAAAATAATATTTTAATAAACCTAACTTATAAATCTTGAATTAAATAAATTTGAAATTGAAGTTCAATCATCAGTTGTATTTGATTGATGAATCCTTGAAATTTAGATCTTGTGCCATCAAACTTCTCAAATAATTTAATTTTTGATTCTTTAATACTTAAAATGGCATTCTATTATAAATAAAGTAATATGGCTTGGTGTAAATATTGAAGTAGCTCTAATCATCTCAATATCTTTATTTCTTACTAATCTTCTTGCTCCTTGTGGTGGTAAATTGAGTTGATGCATTATAAGTATTAGCTCTTTCATTTGTTCTTATATTTGTGCCTTTATACTCTTCATTTTAACAAGCTTTGCTATAATAATAAAATAGAAAAGGAGGTATTTACTTTCACTTAAGAAATGTAGAAAAAAACATGCAAGAAAAAAAAAATTCTAGGAACAATATCAATTTAGAAGTGGATAATCCACAACTTCTAATATGCTTATGTCTTATCAAGAGAAAGAGGTAGTATTTTTTAATCAAAAAAAGACAAATCTTTAATATTATATGTCCACTCTTGTTAATCTATCAATGATACAAATTAAAAGAAGATGCATGAACCAGTAGTATTTGTGTAAAAAAAAAGCAAAAAAATAAAAATAAGAAAGTATATGTATTCAAGAAAAAATTGGAATGGCTATTGTCAAAGACTTGAAAATATAAAGATTCTTGAATTAAACTAGAAACAAAAAAAGAGTTGACAAGAGTGAAGAAGACTTCACTCTTATTTTATATTTATTATCTACTTTAAGAGCTACGTGGTAGTATTCTATAGAACCTTCAATATGTGTTTAATTTGCAAGACATGTGTCAAACTTGTAAGACAAGTTTCTTATATGTGCACCACGTATTTAGCTTATTTCACAAATTATCAATATGTGCGATATATGGCTAATTTATTGGCCAAGTTTCTAACCTATCAATCACTTATAGGCATGTATAAAGATGAAATTGCATCTATGAAGCTTCTAAAAAGCTTTTTTATAAGATTTTATCAAATTAATATATTTTTATTTACTTCTATATATCTATATTAATTAAATAATTATTAAAATAAATCTTATGTCCGTAATAATATATTTATTAAAAGAGAATATTGGAGAGATAAGATGGTGGTTAGGCAAGAAGCTAAGCCTTTGCTAATTATAATATCTTGAATGCAACTACTAGGGCCTACATATGAGTATCTATTAATCTAATTCTTATGCCTATAATTGTATTATAATAATGTACAATAAAAGAGTTGATGAATGAAAATAAAAGAATTATAAATCAAAGTGACAAAGGTAGAAGAAAAACAAGGAACAACTAAGGAAAAATCTATGTCAAAGTTAAAATATATAAAGATATATTGGATATAATAGTATTGAATATTTTCATAAGGAGTGTGAAGGTTTTATTAATATTTTACAACAAATAGTAATTTTATGGAAGGATGAGAAGATCATTTTATGAAATATAAGTGAGTTCTTTAAAATCGATTTTGAAAAATGAAGAATGAAGAAGATTTTAGAAGATTATTTGTCTCAGCAAGTTATGGCATCAGAAAAGTATTGAAGTAATAAAAGAGTAGGAAGATGTCTTTAACAAGTATGTGGACTCAAAGGATTTGTAGAACAATGTTATATCTAATATGGATAAAAAAATAAAAAAATAAAAACAATAAGGGAAGAATTGCTCAACATAGCCATAGTAATTAGAAATACTACAAGATGGAATGATCTTATTAATATCATATTTGTACATACTTACATTATAAAATTCCAATATAAAGCTTTGTTGGATATAAAAAATGATAGAAATATAATAGAAAAAAAACTTTGAGGTGCCAAAGAAAAAAAAGAGATCTCAAAGAGATGAAAAAACAACTCAAAATAAAAAATGTACCTATATCATAGGATAATAGATTATTTGGAATTGGACTATTAAAATCATATCCTAAAAATATACTACTATCAAAGGAGAAATGAGAAGAAAGTATGAAAGCTAGTAAGAATAAAGAGAAAGATAAGCTTATTGCTTATAAGTTGTAATCAAATATTGAGGTAGCTACAAATTTAAAAGAAGTGCTAGAAGAAAAGATGTTGAATGCCAAAATTAAATTTATATTACAAAAAATTTGACATATTACAAAATAAAAATTTCATGATGTCATTATTGATACTGTTAAGCAAAAAAGACAATTGATAAGATAATTTATAATATCTATTGCTTTGGATATAATATTAACAAAAAGAAAGAATTAAAATTAATTAAATATTACATCAATTAAAAGGATTAATTTTCTTTTGATGAAGATAAGATTAATAATAAGGATGATAATCAATATTTTAAGAGATATTAGACTAGAGCTACCATAGAGACCTTGATGAAGATGGGAGACTTGATGGATCTAGTAGTTACTCTTATTGACTATGGATATGAAATTAATATTATATCTAAAGACATTTACAAATGTGGTAGGTGGCCCATTGATACTAAATATGATTGGATGATCTGAGTAGCAAATAACATACAATGAGACCTTTATGGTACTTATTTAGATGTAAAGGTGAAAATTAGAGATGTATGTATAAAATAATTTTTTTTTATTTAGGATAATATTTCTTATCTAATGATTCTTGAACAATCATATATTATTGGTATAAAGATGGAAACCAAAGTATTAGATGATAGATTAGCATGTGTTTGCATCAGAAGCCAAGATGGTAAAAGAATATTATAATTATTAATTATATCTGCTAGTTACAAATATAACAAGGATTACAAACAAAGCGGCTTGTTACCAAGGATTAGTAAGGAGTTTAAGGATTTTTGTAAGGTGCTATTATAGAGAATAAATATAGTAGTATATTAGAGAAGGTACTCTTATAAAGAAAAAAAAATACCTTTTGTATAAGAGTTATAAAATTTTCTAAGAATAGATTTGTTGTACACACACAACTTAATAAGCTATAAAAATGGGAGAAAATGGTTATGCAAAAAATTAAAAAAGACCTAAAAAGAATAGATATGTTTGATGAAAATAACAAGATAATAGGTATATATATATAAACAAGTTTAGAAAATATTTTCGAAGAACTTATAAATGTTGACTAAGCAAATGAAGATTAAGTGGTGCAAATATATTTAAGAAAGTTCTACTTAGCCATATAAGCATTTTAGAATTATAAAATCAAAATTAAAACTAAGAACAAAATTATAGAAAGAAAAATAAAACCTGTAGCTATACCATTGCTTAGTGATTCAAACCACCAAGTTCAACAAGTTTAAAAAAAAAAAGGCTTATAGAATCCTAATAAAATTAGCCACAAGTTTATCAAAAATACATTCAAGGAATTGAAAGTAAGATCTACAAGTTTTCTTCTATTTATTAAAAAAATAGAATTTAAAAATATATTAAAAAAGCATGAAATAGCTTTTACTTTTAAACCTTCAAAAATTAGATGTGTAGATCTAAGTGTTGTGGTACTAATAATTATATTTACAATTTCACATGCTCCTTGAGATCTAAGATCAATTTTGGTATCTAGAGCATGTTTATCCAAATTTATAGAGTTTTAAAAAAAAATATAGATAAAGATCTTAGAACCATCATTTATACCATATTCTATCTGGTGGTTTACAGTACCAAAGAAAAATGGGATTCTTCAATTTATTCAAGATATGCAACCAGTGAATCAAGTGACCATTTGAAATACAAGAGTGGGACCAATTATTGAAAAATTTGCTAAGGCATTTGCTGATAGAGCTATTCATTTTATTAGAAATCTTTATTCTAGATATAATCAGTTTCAACTTGTTGAAGGAAGCAAGGACATTACTACTATGAGGACATTTTTAGGATTGATAAAAATATATACATTACCAAAAGGAATAACAAACTTAGTTGTTTATATGATGAATGGGATGAACAAGATTTTCTATAATTTCATTCCAAAAAAGACTATCTTTTTTGAATGATATTCCAATAAAAAGATGTATTAAAAAAAATGAAATAATGAATCAAAGGAAATATCTTAAATTTATATCTAATCATATATTGGATTGTGACAAGTTTTTATTACGGCTTGAAGAAGTTTGCTTGACATTATTAAGAGCTAAATTGATATTTGGAATTCAAGATGTTATTATAGGACATTTATATGAATAATTTGGTCACAAATCAGACCCTAATAAAGTAGGTGCCATACAATGAATGAAAGAAGTTTGTAACTTATAAACAAAATTGCAGAGATTTTTAGGAGCCTGTATATTTTATTATGTATGGATTCCACATTATGCACATATTACAAATCTTTTTTATAGTCTATTATTAAAAAAAAGATTTAAATAGAAGAAAATAAATATAGAAGCAATGAAAAAGTTAAATCAATTATTATCTTTTCTACCTGTATTATGTAGAATAAGTTATGAAGATAAAAAATTAATGATACTTATAATTGATATTAGGCCAATAGCTATTGGTTGAACACTAGGACAAAATAATGAAGAAAAAAATTGATTTGTTATACAATTTGGAGCTAAGGTATTAAGTGAAAGACAAAGAAACTATTCACAAGTAAAACAAGAATTATAGAGGATAGTGACAACTATAAAAATTAAAAGAGATTATTTAACAAGAGCATCAGTCATAGTAAAAATAGATTATTTATTATTATTGGAAATAATTACTAATTATAATATCTATGATATTTCTATGCTAAGATGGATTGCATATATTAAATTTTTAAATCTTAAATTCAAACATATAGCATATAAAAATTATTTAATAATAACTATATTATCTTAAATTATATATAAATAAGAAGAAGATTTGATTGATGATATCGAGGATGTATGTACTATCTTTTATTCTAGAATATAATAAGGGGAGAATGAACATCCAAAATTATTCATAGAAGAATTATATAAAGAAGAATGGATAGATATTGGACACTACTTGAGCATGTTATTAAGACAACCGGGTTAGAATGATGTTTATTTCAAGCAAATTAGATAGAAAATCTAGAACTATCTTTTATAAGGTGGATACTTATGGGATTGGTATAAAAAAATAGTGATATACTACAAAGAGTAATTTATAAGAAAGAAATATAAAAATAATTGATCTAAGAATTCTATGATAGTTTATAGGTTAATTATAGAAATATTTATGCCACTTTTAACAAGCTTAAAGAAAAATATTGGTGGCATAATATGTATAGAGATGTGATAAAGTTTGTGAAATTGTATCAAACTTGCCAAATGTATTTGGAGATTTGATATAGAGATGGATTGCATCCTACATATCCTCTTGTAATACATTATAAGTAGGTAGTGGATTTAGTTACTATACCTATGAGATTGTAGCAAATGCAATATTTGATTTTGATACAAGAAGATTTATCTAACCAAGTAGAAGAGAAAGTTCTACAAACAAAATTCATTAAAAGAATTTGTAGATTTTTACTAAAGGATGTGATTTGTAAATATGAATGTATTGAAAAGATTATTGCTGATTGTAAAGAATTAGATGTATATGAAGCTAGAGAATTTTTTGAGAGATGTAGAATCAAACTTATATTCACAACAACATATAATCTTGAAGATAATGCCAAAAGTAAATAAGGTCATCTTCCAATAGTTAAAACCATTGTTAAAGCATGTAAAAGAAGAATAATTGAATACACACTTGGAATATTTTACTTTGATAAGACAACATGTCTAGAAAAGAACTTCTTGCACTTCAAATTTGTCAATTGGAGAGAAGACATGAAGATATAGAAAAAAAAATTATAAGGCTAAAAGATGCATGCTTCAAAAAATAAGGATAGATTTTACAAGCGGCACCAATTAAGATCAAAAGAAATTTAGGAAGATGATTGGATTTTGGTATATGATAGTAATTTGGATAACCATCATTATATTCTTAAGAAAAATTTTAAGCGCTGATTTAGACCTTATGTGGTTGTAAATGTTCTAAATAATGCCACATATATATTAAGGGAGCTAAATGGAATATAATTTAAAATTCTAATTGCAAGAAAGTAAATAAAACTTTTCAAACAATAAAATTAAGACATAACACATGAAGATGTGGAAGAAGAGATTGATTTCTTTTCAAATAAAGAAGAAAAATTGGATTTTAAAAAAGATATTACTAAAGCAATAATATGATGTTGATTATGACTTTGATTCTTTTTTACATATATTGGAGGATACACATGTTTAAAAGAAATAGATGCCATGTTGTGATTTGGCTACCATGTGAAAATATCATATATATATATATATATATATATATATATATATTTAATATATAATTTATTTATATAGATAAATAAGAGCCATATGAATAGATTTTTATTGATTATAAAATATAATTAAATTATTAGTTTAGAAAAGATCCATTTAAAAGGCCAATTATTGAGATTTATACAATCTTATTTTTTTATTTGATAGTGACCTTTGAGATTGATTTTATATTGATATTAGCTTTTATATATTTTGAGTCACCTTTATTAAACATTGGTGACCCTTGAAATCTTGTTTTATTTCTTTTATTTGATATTTAGAGCACATACTATGTAAATCTTATTGAAAAAAAAGATTAAAAAGGAATTTTTAGTATGAAAAGGAATATTTAGGCCATCCATGTATATGAATGGAGATGGATGATAGAATTTTTTATTCTTATTAGCAATGAATATCAAAAATTAAGATCATAAAGTTTAGATTTTTGGCTATGGTTTTGGTATAAAAATTGAATAATTTGGATTTTTATGAAAGAAATATAAGCACTCAAAGTTAAAGTATTGACTTTGTATCTATTGTCACTCTTTTAAGTATAACTTGCATATACAAAAAATAATATAAGATTGGCTATTGGAGTTGGAGAGAGCACTTTCTTAACTACACTTTATATATATATATATAGATTGATAAATTTTAAATTGAGATAAAGGAGATATTAGAAGTTGAAATCAATGCTTGCAATCTAATAATAGATAAATTATATATTGGAGTCTTATTAATAAATTATAAGTAAATTCTCTATAGCTAAGTATCCAATGTATTTGTAGATTGAAAATCATTCCATTTGATAATATACAAATTCTTTTGAAATTGCACCAAATAAAATCATGGTTTGTGATGAAATAGCAAGACTTTGTCAAGCCACAATTATTGTTGCAAAGGATGCAAGAATATATAATAAAAAACTTGAATTAAGAAGAGGCTTTAAGAAAAAATTGACAAGGATTTGAATTATTTAGATAAGTGCATAAATAATACCAAGAAAGGTGAGCTAGAATTTAAAGAGATGTATTGTCAAGACTAAAGAACTCTTTAGCCTAGACTCTAATATATGCCCTTGTCTAGGAAGCTTCTTGAGTGGCTTTGATCAAATTAGCAAATGCTTCTACTAACTTAGAAGCTTCTGAAGCTCCTTCTACTAACTACAAAGCTTCTCAAGCTACTTCCACCAGCTAAAAATCTTTTCAAGTGACTTCTACTAATTAAAAAACCTCTAGAATATTTTAAAAAGGTTCTATAAACTTTTAAAGTGTATATCTCTAATATCACTCCTTCCTCTAGTGACAAGTTTCAAGAGAAGCGTATACCTTTAAAAATCTTCTTATATACATAAAAAGCCTAAAATATGCTTTGCTAATGAAGATATATATTATAATCTCTATTCTTAGATAATAGGTTCCACTAGTCCTCAAATAAATCACCTATAGTCTTGAGCTAGTACTTCTATTATAGAAACATTTTATTCAAGGATTTAATGTAGACTACAATCTTTAAAACATCTTCTAAATAAGATCTTAGGCTTAAGGAGGATTCATCTTTTCAAGCTCAAATAATATTGCTAAAACTCAAGTATTGAAATTAAATCTTACATGGTTGGATGTTGTTTCTAATGGCTCCAACTATGGTCATATTTGGCATTGAAATGTATTGTCTTTACTTTGTTTAATTAAAAGCTATGAAAGCTGCACTCGTTTATTCAAAACTTAGATAACAAGTAGATCTTTTGAATCTTATTTTGCTAAATCTTTCTATATTTGAAGGTTTAATATGCTAACTGACTTATTTCTACAACTCTATTCTATCTTAGAACAGATGATTGCATATTAATGAATGTATTGATTTGACTCTCATCTTCTTATAGATATTTTTTTAATCTAATCTTTACCAAAATATTATCATCAAACATGTTTGGATTTGTAGGGATAGAATTAATGAAATTCTTATATCTTTTGAGATGTATTGGTGAGATTTTTAGCTAGTTCCTACCTATGCTCATTAATATCATAGCAGTACTAATAAATAATTGATCTTAGGATAAAATTATATTTTAAACACACTAATGGTATTATTTTTATCAAAAATTTATTTTATTTTAAATTATAGGCATTTCTAGTCCTAAAATCGGATTTTATTATAGATTGCTTTTAGGCCATTGATCTAAATTACTGATTTTTAGATTCAAGGGTGGAGGTGAGGCCACCATCCTTGAGCCACCTTGGACTTGTATAAGAGGGCCTTAGGCAGCCTCTCTCTCTTTCTCTCTTCCACTTTATTTGGCAAAGCTATGCCAAAATTTCTCCTTACTTCTAAGAAACTATCTATTCTATCTTCTTCATGTGTCTCAGTTTTCCTCCTCTCAACTTGTCTATGTTTTATGGTTGATAGCAAAATTTGGAGATTAAATTATTTTACTTGTTAGCTTTCTAATGACATAAGACATATTGGACTTGAAGCTTGGATACATTTTTTACAAATTTTCAAAAGGAAAGAGATCCACTACCCGTGGTGATAGAGGAGGTCAATTTTAAGAAATCGTATCTTAGTGATTGATGATTTATTTCTCTTATGGTTAATGTATAGAATGCCTTATTAAGTATAATTTATTATAAAACTTGATTTGTTGATTTCCAACTATTAATGAATTTTTGATGATTTATTAAGTATTAAAAGATTGGCTGCCTTGGTAGTCTAGAAAAGTTAACTTTGAAAAATTGTACCTTAGTGATCTTTGGTTTGTTTTTCTTGTGATTTATTGTATAGAAAGCCTTATTGAGTTTTGTTTGTTATAAAATTTGATTCATGGATTTCCAACTATTCTTCAATTATTAGTGGATTATTAAGTGCTAAGGGGTTTGCTGCCCTAGCAGTTTAGATAGAGTGACTTTGAAAATTCATATCTCATGCCCTAGGTATTAGATTGCTGCAAGATTTGAGAAATAAGAGTATCATAAAGTCTTATTTTATTTTACTTACGTTGGAGAGTTGATAGTTTTTTTGCAATTTTTGGAGTAGAAGTAGGTCTGCTGCCTTTAAATAGGGGCAATGCTTGGAGTAATTGTTACCTTTATCTTTTGATTAAAATTCAATTTTTTACTTGAAACTCTTCATTCTTTTATTTCTATCTAAGAAATTAATTTTTGTGACTATAATCTCCTTGATTTATTGTTATAATAGTTACTTTAATTAATTTGAACTTTTATCTTTGACCTTAATTTTTAATTTAAAAAATAAAAAAATAAAAAAATAAAAAAAAATAAAACATTTATCAAAAGAAATAAAATAAATCAAATCAAATCAAATCAAAATTCAAAAAAATAAAAATAAAAATAATATAATAGAATATATCTAAAAATAAAAAATAAAATAAAATAAAAATCAAATACTTAAAAAATAAGATAAAAATAAAAAATATAATATAACATAAATGATTATAATGAAAAGATAATAAAATAAAAGAATATAAATTTATATTATATAATATAATTGAAATAAATCTTTTGAGTGTTTAAATTAGATATAAAACAAATGAAAATTAAATTCATATTAATAATCAAATCAATTAACTGTATATATGAATTTAAACCATATATTTAGGATGTATTAAATTTACTTCACAAGGAAGATAATCTGCAACCTTTGAAATGTCTTAAGACCTTCAAAAAAAGGGTTGATCTTCTCTCTCACAAAAAAAATAAAACTCCAATATTAGGATTAAGAAAATATCAAAAAGAATCTTGGCAAATATTATTTGTATTTAAAAATATCTTCTAAGAGAAATAATTGTTAGATTTTACTACTATCACTATAGAAGTTAGAATTTAGTTTGTGCATCTTGTAGTCTTGGAATCCAAACTTTGATTTTTGAGCAATATGGAATCTAGATGGATTTTTCTTATACAAATTTATTCAAAATTCTAATTTAAATTGTACTTAAGGGGCTATCTAAAGAATTTATTGCAATTTCTATAGAAATTGCTATAAGATTAGGAAATTTTTTAGATCATAGTTTGAATAATGCCAATTTTTTTAAGCTATAATTTTATATTATGATGAATTCTAATATTAGATAGATACTTAAAATCTAAGTCAATAATCTAGTAATCAATATCAAAAAATTAATCTTTATCAACTATTTAAATCTTTCTATAACATATTGATTTTATCACACCAATTATCGGATTAAAGAATGCACAACTTTAAATGAGGCTAAAACTTTATATAAATTAAACTCAAGCACATGAGATCTTGAAGAGACTATGCAAAATTCCAACTTCAAGGCAACGAAAGATAATTTAAACGACAAGACAAGAAAAAACTTGACCAACTCTTTGACTATCCTTATTTCTAACACAATTGATTTGGATGGATTCATTATTATATGACATAAGAGTAGGATTTTTAGATAGAGTGGCAATAAATCCAAGCAAAAATAAAATTTAGAAACACAAGAGAGATATAATTTGAAACTAAAGACAATACAATTGGTCATGATGGAATAAAGGCATTCTAACAACAATTTTAATGGTAGTAATATAATAATAAAAGGATCAAAATTAAAAATAGAAGAATATATATCCATAATAAAAATCACAAATACCACCACCTATAAAATATAGAATGAAGCATTAGATGGATCAATGTTACAAGCAATTATATCAAGCTTCTAATTATGTTAAAATGATCAAATTTTAGCATGGTGGTTATAAAAATTAATATTATATAAAGTAATTATAGCTAATATTTTTCTACTAATAGAATCTTATAATTATGTTGGGACCAAAATTTAATTTTGCAAATAAATATCATGATAGATCTATTCATCAAGATAAAGATGCTAAATATTATTGTCACAAATGGCTATAATATGGAATGATATCTCAATTAATATAGTGGTAAGAAATATAATTTATAAGAGACAACAAGATATAATAAATCAGTAATGATTCTGCATATTTAGAGTGAGAAAGCTTTGCTTACTCCTAACAATTGAAAGAACAATGCTTCACAATTGCATCTGTTAAATAATCTTTTGCGTGCTACTCAACTAATTGGTTTGAATATTCTAAGTAATATAGTGACAATGAACTAGTTATACAAATGTAAGGATGTAAATCCTCTCCACAACAACATAGAGATAAAAGTATTATAATAGAATTCAATTCTATGCTCTTTATGTCTATCTAATCATAAATACTTGGAGATTGATAGTATAACAAAGATAACAAATCAAAGTCCATAAGGCGATGAAGAGGAGCCTAATCATCTTAATCCTATAAGTATTACGCCATAATAAAATCTCATCTTTAATCTTCTTTATTATTTTGAGTAACCATTTGCTCTATGCTTGAATATGGCAATTATAATGCTTGTAATTGCAATTGTTCTAGAATTCCATCTGCAAAATCTAGGTTTCACCTTATCCATGCTAAAAGTGACCAACATGGGATTTTAAATAGAAAAAGATATTATTCTATCAATGTGTCAATTCAAGGCCACAATCTATGTCTTTCTACCTTTCTTGCTAATCAAAAACAATTCAAGGCTCAAGTTGCATGAGACATGGGACTCTTGTAAGCTTTTCATTGCAAGAAGTCTATGTTGTTAGCCAACTTGGATGTTTGATATTGAGGCTAAAGATACCTCTTTACAATCCAATAAATCCAAGCTATTACTTTTCCAAGTTGGCTTTGAACCAAAGCTAAGTATATCCATCTTTGACTACATACTAATACTACTAGAGAGATTATATTCTAATTGTAAAATATTATTAATTTTTTAGTCAATGATTCTTAGTGCAAATACGTCCTTCTTTAACAAAGAAGCTAGAATTGATAGTAAGATATGAAATCAACATGAACTAATAGAAGTGGTGGATATAGATTTCATTGTTATATAAGAAATAGAATGTGAGCATAATAAATAAATTATTAATTAATTTAGTATTATTTTTTTATTTTTATTTTTTATTATAGTATTTTTTAAATATGTTAAAAAAGATATCATAAGTAAGCTAGAAATAAATTAGAAGTAATTTAGGAATAAATTTAATTCAATCCAAATTACTATATTTTTAATCTTCATAAGTATTATAAATTTTTACAGATTAAAATATGTGAGTAGTCAATCCTTATTAGAAAATATATTTTAAATTCAATGGTGAAGTTATTTTTAGCAAAAAAATATTTTTAGAATTTATTTGATGGCCATTAGCCTTAAGCTCGAATTTTAGTCTTTGGATCAATGAGGGCTATGGATCTTAGTTTGGGCTCTTTAGGATTTAAGAAAGGAGATGTGGCTACCACCTTTGAATCTTAGGATAAGAGTATAAGAGATCTCATGGGCTCATTTGGTCAAACCTCTTTTTTTTTGTTAATGGACAAAGTCATAATAATTTTATTTTTTTTTAATTTTATAAATAGCTTTAGTTTTTTTTTTAATTTTTCTTTTAATTTTAGAATCAATTCTTAAAAATTTAGATCAAAATAGAAATTTTTTTTACAATTTTTAGACATAAAAATCTTAAAGTTTGAAATTTGGATAAGAAAGAAACCTTTAATTTAGTGAACGATGGTATATTGCCTTTGTAGTTTGGTAGCTCAATTTTAAAAGACTCCTTTTTATTGATCACAAGTTAGCAAGCAAAAAAAATTGCTAATAGAGTCTAATTTTTAAAAGCTAAGAAGTAATCACATCAAAGCCGGGATATAGTAGGAATGCTGATTCTTGTGATAGAAGGTTTGCTGCTTCCAAATTCAAGTGGTTGAGAGAAGACACAACTTTGGAGGATAAGAATATGAGGATTAAAGCAATTCAAAGGCTCAATTTTTGAAAGAAGGTGCCATCTTAGATGAAAGATTAAAAAAGATATAAAAGTCAATTTGGATGAATAATTAAATTAATAGATGAATTTTTTTAATTAAATATAATATTTGGATGTGATATTTTTTATAGATGAAAAATTAAAATGACATATATTATATGGATTTGAAAAATATTAATTAAATAGATATATGAATCTTAATTAATTAATATATTAATAATTTAAATTAGATTATAATTCATAATAATTAATTTAAATTAATTTATTGGTATTAATTTATGTGTAAGTTTTAACACATCCAATTAGGTATATTTAATTCTTTTCACATAGAACCAAGGCAGTGACTTACAATGAATAATCAAGAGATAGATTTACTCAAGCAGAGATAGATCCAAGTAGAGATGTCTTGTTGTTTTGGTTCCTTATCCAAATGCAAGGCTTCTAATAAGACCAAACAAAAAAAATCTAATAAATTTAGTAGATTGACAAAAAAAGATTATATATATATATATATATATATATATTTATATATATATATTTATATTTATATATATATATAATCAAAAATAGCAATAATAAATACTTTTTATAATAACAAGCTCTCATCCATATTATTCTATTAATTCTTACAATACGGATTTTAAATTACAGAAGAATAATAATGTTTTACACAACTTAAAAGTTCCACCTTATTTTAGCTCTTATAGGTCTGAAAAAGGCAATAAAGATGACTCTTTATCTTAAGAAAGTGTACTTTTTAGACCTCTAAGAAGACAATTTCTCATCAATGATATATATCTAGTACTCCTTTCTTTCAATAATTTATAAAATTAAAATTTTTATTTTATTATGTAAGGAGGATAAATGATCTTTCAAAAGTATTGAAATTTCATAGTTATATCCAAAGCATTTATTCAAAATATAATATTATTCTTTTTTAAGAGTATAAGTTATAGAGATCAAGGATTCAAAAAATTGGACAATTCATTGTGGCCTAAGATAAATTTTCATATTTTAGAAGCAACCTTAGGCTATATAAACAATCCTAATGGTATGGAATCTAGGGGTATTTATATACTAATCTCTCTAAAAGTTAAACATTTATAAGTAATGTAGATGCACTCATGTATAATATAATATTACAGATTATATTTATTAATATCCTTAAAAAATCTATTGAGATAGTCAACATCTATACATCCAATGAATGATAAGAAAGATACCAACTTTGAAAAGACTTTGTTGACAATCTTCCTTTTGATTTTCTACTCATTTTTAGAAAAGATTAAAATATGATTAAAAGGACAAAAGATAAATTTTCTTTTTGTGGTATATTATTATTTAAAGATGAAGAAAATTCTTAGAATTATTTTTATTTTCTTTTTTTTAAATGAACATCTTCAAACATGGTGGTTTATTAAATTATTTGTGAAATAATAAAAACGAAAGAGTAACAAGCTTTGCAAGGCTAGATAAATTTTATTTAAACATCTTCTTTCTCTACAAAAATCAAATTTAAGATTATCATGTAAGAAGGGATATTATGCTATTTGATCACCTTCTTGTTGAATTTACTCTTTATTTATAAAATCTAAATCTATATAAATTATTTTTAAAATGAATACATATTATTTAAATGTTCTTTGGATTCTTCAACAAGTCAATGAGATTTGATCTAATTATAATAATAAAGGCTCTTTTATTTATTATATATAAATTTTTATATATTTTTATAATTTTTTTGTAAAGAACAAGCATTTATGCAATCAAGACAACATATCAAATTACAAGGTCATGTTCAAAAAGCCTATTTTGCTCTTTAAGCAGATCTTTAAGACATTTGCCTTCAAACTCATAGTAAACAAGTTCAAGTTTCTTTTAATTAATTTGAAGATTGGAAATAAGAAAGGAGGCCAATCCATATTTAGATTAAATGGATACAATTAGAAGACAATATTAATAAAGCTTTTTATGCCATATTAAAAAACTGTCATTCTAAATCTACTATCACAAAGCTCTCAAATTCTCAAAGTGAACTACAAAAAGGCCCTCATGACTTGGAAAATATTTTAAATTTTTATATTAATCCTTATTAAAAAAAATCAAGGATCTTAAAAATCTAAGGATGCTACAATTAGCCTATTTAATAATATTTTATACAAGATAAAAATATATATATATGAATAAGAATTTATCTAATTCATTCAATATATATAAAATTAAAGATGTTATTAAAGACATGGCAAAAAGTAAAATATTCAATCTAAACAATATAAATATTAAAATTTTTTAGACCTTCTAATACATCATTAATAAAGATTATATTTTTATGATTAACTATGTTTTAGCTACAAATTGGTTCTTATATTGTATTGTCAAAGAACATATTATTCTTTTGCACAAATAAAAAGACAAAACAAAGCTAATCAACTAGAAGCCTATCAAATAATTAAATGCCTCTTATAAAATTTATATTATAATAATCCAAAAATGGCTCCAAACAATCCTTAAAGAGATTATTCATCTTAACTAAATTGCTTTTTATTTTCTTAAGGTTTATCTTAGATAATATGTTAGTTATCCAAGAGACCAAAAATTAAGCCATGACCTCAAAAAGCCCCTCTTTTTATTAAAAATTAACTTTTCAAAAGCCTATGACAAGGTCTCTTGGAATTTTATATTTAAAGCACTAAAATCACTTTGCTTTGATGATTCTTTTCTTTACATGATTAAAATTAGTCTCTATGGAATAAATACACTAATGAGTATTAATAAGGCTTTTATAAAATATTTTTTAATAAAAATAGGAGTGAGACAAGATTGCTTCCTTATATCTAACCTATTCATTTTGGTTGATAAAATATTTAATATTATAATTTAATATGCTATCCAATAACACCATCTACAAGATATTTCTATCTTTTGGAGTTCAAATTAACAAGTCATTAGCTAATATGCCGATGATTCTACAATCACTATTTATGGAGAAGAAAATATTTTCTACTTAGTGAATATTATCAAGCAATTTAGCATGGCATCATGTTTAGAAACAAATTGGTATAAATCCACTACCTATTGGCAATTTATAAAATTGAATAGACAAGCTTGGTTAAACCAATTTGGTTGGATATAAGCATATAAAATTGATATTAGTAAGTTCTTTGGAACCTTCTTTAGTATTTTCTTAATCACATAGGATATTGATCAATTTTTAATCAATAGAATAACATAAAAATTAAACTATTAAAATTTCTACCAAAATTAATGTGGCAAGTTGTGCTATCATTGTGAATAATATTTTATTCTCTTTATCATATTTTTTTAAGCCATATAGGCCAGATTTGCCAAAGCTATTCAAAAGATCAAATTAATGGTTGAATTCTTTTTGTAGAAAAATATTATTTTTTTAATTTAATTAAAAGTGATATAAATTATTTATTATAAAGTTTATAAAAAAGATAGCTTTAGTACCATCAACCTAAAAGATGCCACCAAAGCTTTTTTATTAAAATGGATATTAGTGGCTCTTCAACTAAGCTAAAAAAATATTCAACAATTTTTTAGATATCAAATGATGAGTGTTAAACCAACGATTTTTGGAAATTAGTCATCAAATCCAATCTGATCATTCATTCCAAATCATAAATGATGTACAAGGTCTAAAATATGGAATAAAATTACTAGAGTTTGGACAAATATGTGTAAATTTTTTTAAATCAACCTTCCTATTTCTTTCCATAATATATAGAATTATTTCTTATAGTAGAATCTTATACTTTTTTTAATTGGCATTCACTTAGATTTCTATCAAGCAACTATATTCTACTCAAATGATCTTTATTAAATCAAAAATATTTTTAAAGGGCCAATATTTCCGCTGTCTATATTATTATATTATATATTATCTTGTTTGAAAATGCACTAGGCACTTGATTGTGAAAGGTAAACTTGTATCTTATAACTAATTTAGAATCTAATAATATTAATAATATTCTAAATAAATCTCAATTAAATCATTAATAATAATAAATCAAACTTTAATCAAATCCTAAAATAATCTTAAAGAAATCCTAAAAAAATCATAAAAAAATCTTAAAGAAATTATAACAAAATCTTAAAGAAATCCTAAAAAAATCATAAAAAAATCTTAAAGAAATTATACAAAAATCTTACAGAAGTCCTAAAGTAATCTTAATTAAATCTAATCAAATCCTATTGAAATCCTAATAAAATCCTAAAATAATTTTTAATAAATTTTAATCAAATTCTAACCAAATACTAATCAAATCCTAAGTAAATCTCAAAATATCCTAATAAAATCTTAATAAAATCTTAACAAAATCATAAATAAATATTAAAAAATTATGATAAAATCCTAATGAAATCTTAATAAAATCTCAAAAAAATCATAAATAAATATTAAAAAATTATGATAAAATCCTAATGAAATCTTAATAAAATCTTAATAAAATCTTAATCAATTTTAATTAAATCTTATAGCAAATTTAAAATTTTAATAATTATTAAATTATCTAATAATCTTCATTCAAAATTTTTATACTCTTCAATCAACTAATTGATAAGAAGTACATAAAATTTGAAGAAAATTAAACAAACAAATTGGAAGAAAAAACTCTTCATCTGCTTGAATGTCAGCCATCCTATTTCTCCAACCTTGATGTCAATCTTCTAATATCAATAGTTCCTTTTTTTATTATTCACTTGCTCTAAAAATTTGCATAAATATTAAAAACTAAGTCAAATATAAGCTCAAAAAAAAAACTATTTCAATCTAATTGGCTCATTGTTCAAAATCACATAAATCCTCATTGACCTTCAAAATCCAATTTTTAAGATAATAGTTTTTTTTAATGCATGTTATATATTTAAACTTGATCAAATAGTTAGATTGAAAATTATTGAAATTCAAGTAGATTGAAGTCTTTGAAATTGGGATTTGAGAGTCAATAAGGATTTCTAAGATATCCAACAATCTATGAATTGGATTAAAGTGAAAATTATATATATATAAGGTTGACTTGATTTTCTATATATTTGTGAAATTTAGAAGTAATTAAATAGTGCAAGAAGAAGATATTGATGCTAAGAGATTAGCATCAAGGTTGGAGGAGAAGGCCAACCTATACCTAAGCAGATTTTTGGATTTATTTTTTATTTAATAAGTTAATTCTTCTTCAAAAGTTTTGTGCTCGTTGCTAACTTAGTTCTTAAAAGATGTGCAAGTTTTGAAGTAAAATCAATAGTTCAAATATTAGTTATTAAAGTTTCAATTTGCTATAGGATTTATTAGAATTCATTTAGGATTTAGGATTAGACTAAGATTTGATTAGGATTTTATTAGGATTTTATTAGGGCTTGGATAGGATTTCATTAAAAATTCATTAAGATTTCATTAGGGCTTGGCTAAGATTTTATTAAGATTTTATTAGAGTTTGTTTGGAATTTAAGGTTTGACTAGAATTTCATTAGGATTTCATTAAGACTTGACTAGGATTTGATTAGGATTTTTTTAGAATTTGATTAAGGTTTTTAATTTGATTAAAATTTGACTAGGATTTTATTAAGATTTCATTAGGATTTGGATAGAATTATATTAAGATTTATTTAGGATTTAGGATTTGATTAGGATTTAATTAAGATTAAATTAAGATTTAATTAGGATTTTATTTTAGTTTTTATTTTTAATATTTTAAAATAATTAATATTTTAATATTTCTTTTATATTTTTATATTAATATTTCTTTTAAATTTTTTTATTATTTCTTTAGAATTTAAATAAATTAAATTAAATTATATTTTTTTTATAATTCTTTAAAATTTTAATTGAACTTCTTTAATATTTTAGCATACTTGTTAATATTTAATTATAATTTATATATAAATCTATTAGAGATGTTAGAACTTGTTGTTATAATTTTTTTTTTATCTCCCATAACCATGTATTTGGTGCATTCTCAAGCAAGACTTCACGTAATATGACATATTTGATGAATCTAACATGAAAAACTTGAGGTAGAAGATAATTAGATTTTTGGTTTATTTGAATTATTAAAAAAGAAGATAAGAGAGTTGAAAGAGGAGCTATAGATTGTACATCAATTAGAGCTTCGAATAGAGTTGCAAGTACAGCTAGAAATAGAGATAGGACTAGAAGATAAGGTATATATTTTGATTCTATCTTTGCAAACATATTTGAAGCATTTGCTTTATTTATGCTATATTAACAACTTAAAGATCACAAAGAAGGTATGCCAAATAAAGCATTATAAGCAATTATGGACAAGATTGATTAATTTGAAGGATATTACAAAATATTTAAGATATTGTATAAAAGAAATGAAATTGAAGTGTATTTTTGAAATGAAGATGGTTCAATTATTTGAATTGGATATTGTACCAAAGATTAAAAAAAATCATATAAAGTTCATTATAAGATATTTTGGAGGTTCATTGAAGAAATTTTTTTCAAGCATTGAAGGATGACTTTTTTTTTACAAGATAGCGACCAAGTTACAAAAAAGTCATTTCTTGGGTGAATTGAAAGATCTAAGAAGGATTTTCAAGCAACAAAATTATTGAAGGAGTTTGAAAGATAATATTCTCATTTATTAAAGAAGGAGAGGTAATTATTAGATTCAAATAAAGTGGAGCTTTTTTTTCAAGTGATTGATGAAAAGTTATAAGAAAGATTGAAAATTTTGCTTAAAGATAAAGAAGAAGAAGAATTGACATCAAATTAGAAAGAAGTAGAAGAAGCAATAGGATTGCTTGTAAAAAGAAAAAAGAGAAAGAATAATGTGGACATTCAAAGACCATTATAAGCATCTAAGATAAAATTGCCTACTAACCATCTTACATCTATGATTCAACCTTCAATATCTACATTAAAGAAAGAAAAAATGAACATGGATGAAATCATATGTGGAATAAAAGATTTGTAAATAAAATTTGTAAACCTCAAAGAGAAGGATCAATTATCAAGAGTATCAATAACACAAAAATTAGGACTAATAGAAGGTGTAGTATATAGGTGCATGTGGTGCGATAGTATAGATCATTCAAGAAGGGAGTGTAAAGATTTAAAGAGGTGCTACACAAAGGAGTTGTTTTTTTTTCAAAGATGGTATAATACACTTAAAAGAAAGTAAAAAAAAAAATTAAAGATAAATTTTGATAAAAGAAGAATAAAGGTCTTTGTAGGAGATGCTTTCAAAGTGCATATAATCTTAAGTAATGAAGCATCTACATATTGGATAGAAGCAAATTGAGGCAAATATTTAAGCATAAATCTTAAACTTCCAAGAGATTCTAATTTTTTGTAGATAAGTACAATGAATTATGTTCAAAAGCAAAAATTTATTATAAATAATTTAAAATATATTGGAAATAATATTTAAAAAATTATTAAAAGGAATAATCTAGTAGATGGATTATTAGTGCATGCTCATATTATAAGGAGTCAACATGAAGCATTAATAGAAGAAAAACAAAAAAGAGATAAAAATAATGAAGGGCCATCAAAAAAGACTACAAGAAGAGAAAAAATAAGACAACAAATAAATATAAACTTATACAAGGAATTTCCTTATATAAGGAAGAAATAGAAAAAAAATTTATAAAAGAAAATTATTAAAAAAAATAAAAAAAAAACTCCTATTTATAAATTATAATTAGATATTGAGGCTATTATAGATTTGAAGAAGGTATTAAAAGAGTGGATTTTAGGAGAAAAGGTTGAATTTATAATTGATAAAATTTTAGGAATTACAAAGCATGAATTTCATAAAATTATCATTGATACAATAAAGAAAAGACGGCAATTTATAAGAGATACTATAACCTCAAATACACAAGGAACAAATGTAATAAGAAATAATATAGATAAAGAGATTGAAATGTAAATTTTAGGAAATGTCTTACAAGTCAAACTTACAAAAGAAAGAAATGGAATTCTACCCACTAATCATTAATTTCAAAATCATTAGACTAGAGTATCTACAAAAAATTTAATAAAATTAGAAAAATTAAAAGAATCAATTATAGCATTAACTAATCATAGTTCTAAAATTAATTTGATATCAAAAGAGCTATATAAAAAAAATGGCCTATTAATACCAAATATGGATGGATGATAAGATCAACAAACAATTCAAAGTGAGATTTATATAGAGCTTGTCAAAATATCAAGGTGATGATAGGAGCTGTTATTCATGAATAATATTTTTTTTATACAAGATATGTTTATATATCCTATTATATTGGAACAAACATATATTACTACCTTACAAATAGAGACAAAAATTATGGATGATGGTTCAGCCTATATAAGAATAAAAAGCCAAGATGGAATGCAAGCAGTTTAATTTTTAATTGTTTGTATCAATCATAGTAGAAATCATAATAAATTGAGAGAAAAACCATTATCAAATGAGAATTTTGAAGACCATGAAGATTTTTGTTGTATACCATTGTGAAGCAAGATTGTAATAGATTAGAAAAAAAAAGAAGATTAAAAAGAAGATATTATCTATTAGACTTATAAAGTTGAGATAAGATTGTATATTATCTTTTAAAACTATTGATAAGATAAAAAGGATGGACAAGTATTATATTAAAAATATGGAGCAAAACTTAAAATAAAATAGAACATTAATTAAAAATAAATTTATTTTAGAATTATTTGAAGAAGTAGGATTTATAAATATTATGGAAAAATTAAATTATTTATTATAATATAGATACAAGAAGAGAATAGAGTTATTAATGTATGTCTTAAAAAAATTTATGATAAAATTTAAATATTTATAGAAAATCTAAATCACCAATAAGTATATATTAAAACTAAATATAAATTAGTCGCAAAAAGGATTAAATTAGTGGCTTTGCCACTACCATCAAATTATGAAGAAAGGATGAAAGAAGCATCTACACAACAAAATTTAAAGAATCCTAAGAAGATAGGGCATGAATTTATAGATGCTATATTTGATGGATTAAAAGTTGGATGTGATGGATTTTTAATAAAATATGAAGAAAAATATTTTTAAGATATGCTTTTACAATATGAAAGAACTTTTATATGTAAAATACATGAAATTAGATGTATTGATCTAATCATTATAGTACCTATGATTATTTTTATTATTCCTCATGAACCATAGAATTTGTACTTAATTTTAGTACCAAGAGCACATGTATCCAAGTTAATAAATCTATTCAATGAAAAGATTAAAATGGTGATTTTAAAACCATCTATGGTACCTTATTCTAATCAATGGTTTATAATACTAAAGAAAAATTAAACAATGAGATTTATATAAGACATGCAACCTATAAATAAAATAACTATTAGAAATATGAATTTAAGTTCAATTATAGATGAATTTATAAAAGAATTTGTTAGAAGAGCAATCTATTCAATGGATGATCTTTATTTAGGATATGATCAATTTTAATTGATATTATAAAGTAAAGATTTAACTACTATGAAAACTCCACTGGATTTAGTAAGAATATGTATATTGTCTCAAGAGGCTACTAATTCAATAGTTCATATGATGAATAGAATGAACAAAGTGTTGAGAAAATTTATATCAAAAAAGACTATATTATTTTTAGATGATGTTTTAATTAAAGGATGTATAAAAGAAAAAAAAAAATGAGACATTGGATCAAAAATATTATAAAAAATTTATTGCAAATCATATCATGGATTGTAAAAAAAAATTCTATTATAGTTGAAAGAGGTACATTTGACCTTATCAAGTATTAAGCCTATATTTAAAATAAATAAGATATTTATTGTTGAGCACATGTATGGATTATATAGATGTAAGTTAAGTATTGAAAAGATTGATATTATTAAAAAGATAAAAGAATGTACAAACTCAATGGAAGTTAGAACATTTTTAGAAGCATGTATTTTCCATCATATATAGATATTTCATTTTGCACATATAATAGATCCATTGTATGAATTGCTAAGAAAGAATAAAAAATTTCAATGGAAAGAAGAACAAAAAAAAAACTATGGAAAAATTGAAAGAATTTTTTTGTTTCACCTCCAACTTTGAAGAAAGTAAATTATGAATATAGAAGGCCAATGATATCAATAATTGATACAAGTTTGACTGAAATAGGTTAGGCAATTGGACAAGATAATGAATAAAGGATTAGATATGTAATAAGATTTGGAATAAAGATTTTGAATACTAGACAAAAGATATATGCACAAATTTTTTTTTTTAAATTATGGGATATAGTAATAGCTATGAAAAATAAAAAAGAATACTTGATTGGTGCATTAATAGTTATAGAAACAGATTATCTATCTTTATTAGACATGATTTTAAGTTTTTTAATTTTTAATATTACTATATTAAGATAGATAGCATATATCAAATCTATGAATTTAAAATTTAAGCACATTGTAAAGAGAGATAATTTAGTTGTAAATATATTATTAAGGATAAGATATAATGATGAAGAAGATATGATTGATTTGGAAGATAATGTGAGTGCAAAATCTTATATTAATATATTATTAAAAGAAGAAGGTGTACGTTTAAAGATACCATTAGAATTATTATTAAGAAATTTGTATGAAGGTAAATGGAGAGATGTTAGAAAGTATTTAAATACATTAAAATGAGAAGAAAGTTAGATAGATAAAAAATTTAAGAAAATTTGTATAAAAACCTATGGATATTTTTTACGTAATGGATATTTATAAAAATATTTAAAAAAAAGAAAAAAAAAAATACCACAATGGGTGATATATGATTTAAAAGCTCAATAAAAGATTATCAAAGAATTCTATGAAAGTTCGTAGATAGATTATAGAGGAATATAGGCAACTATTACTAAATTGAAAGAAAAGCATTGGTAGAAAAGTGTGTGTAAAGATATGGCTGATTTTATAGGATCATGTGAAATTTGTCAATTTTATTTTAATATTTGGCATTGAGATGAATTACATCCAACTTATCGTCTAGCACTACATTATAAGTGTATAGTGGATTTAGTGGCAAAGCCTATAGAGTTTGGAAAAATAAATTATTTGATACTTACATGTGAAAATTTATCAAATATGGTTGTAAGATGAGTATTAAGAACAAAAAATATTGAAAGTGTATGTTAATTTTTTTTTAAAGACATTGTTTATTGCTATAGTTGTATTGAAAATATCATTGCAAATAGAGGTAAATTGGATGCAAAAGAAGCAAAAAATTCTTTGATAGAATAAAAATTAAACTTTCTTTAACAACAGCATATAATCCAAAAGATAATAGGAAAAATGAGGGTGGACATTCACCTATTATTAAGGTGTTAATAAAGGCATGCAATGGCAAAGTATATCAATAGCCAAGGCTATGAGTTGTATAATTTGTATTATAGACAAATCATACAACTCATAGTATGGTGACTAGTTATATACCTTTTGAGTTAATATATGGCCAAAAGCCAATTATGCCAATAGACAAAACAGTGCCTACACGGGGAGTATTAACTTAGAAGAATGATCTTAATAGTGTGAGGGTAAAATTCACCTTTCAATCCAAATTATAAGATGGCTTCAATTAAGAGTTGTTTATAATTTGTGGTGTAAAGTATAAGAAACAATAAATAATAACAAAGGAGAAGAATAACATAAAACAAGTACAATTAAGCAATTATAAATTATAAAACTACTCAAATCTGTTTATTATATTTTTATTCAATAAAAAATAAAAATAAAAATAAAAATTATATTTTTAAGTAGATAATTTCTTATATTTTCAATGACATAAAAAACATATAAATCTAAGTTATTATGAGTAAGTTATGATAGTTTAAAAATAAAAAATAAAAAATAAACAAATTAAATGAATAATTTTTACCTCGAGGATAACTTGTTAAAAAATCAAGAATTCAAACCTCATCAAAGCTCACAAGTAGTATATAAGAGTGCCCTAGAGAGGCCACAAGGCCTTAGTCTTATCCTCCTACCTACATCCAAGGTGCTACAATCTATACGGGACTTATGTACCTTCTTTTCTATAAGGACTACACTAGCTAATGGTCCTCTTATTTTCTACTAATAGAACTGATATTTTTAAATTTTTAACTTCACCATGGTATTCAAAAATATCCAATTACTCTAGGAACTTTGTATGGCCTTCAAATCTTACTCCATTTCTTCATAATGGCTCCCAAGGTGATAAAATTTACTTTTACCAAAGTCTCAAGAATTACTCTAAAAATTTCAAAAAAATTCTAAATAAAATTTAAATAAAATTTAAAAATATTTTAAATATTTTTTAGATAATAATATAAATTTAATATTATTTTATTCTATCTTGGTAATTTAAATCAACTAAAATTTTTATTTTTTATACAAATAATTAAAAAGACATGAGGTTTTTTTTTCATGCTTCTTCTACCTACTAAGTAACATTTATAGGTTTTTAATGAATAATATATGTAAATAGAAGGCCAATGTAAATATTGGTTTGAATAACAAAATACTAATTCTTATAATTAAAAAAACATATTAAACCAACAAAGATAATTGCCTCCAAGACTTACTAAGGCCCTATTTTTATGACTTTTTTCTAATAAGACTCTTATAATTTATAAACTCTTATAAATTCTAATAAATATTTAAATAATCAAATAGAATCTTTAATTTTAATATTTTGGTATTTAAATAATTTAAAAACTATAATTTTAACTAATCCACCAATTAAAATTTATTAGTAGAACACACAAATAGAGAGGAGCTTTTAGCATTATAGATTTAACAATTAGAAAGAAGACCTAATGATATTGAAGTAGCAATAAAAAGATTGAAAGAAGCAAAGAAAAAGAGTAAAGAAAGATTTGATAAAATAAATTGACTACGACCTAAAAAAATAGAAGAAGATGATTGGATCTTAGTCTATGATAGTAGCTTAGATAATCAACATAGTAATTTATAAAAGTTTTTTAAACATTGATTTAGATCATATGTGGTAATAACAATTTATGATAATAGAACCTATTTACTATGAGAGCTCAATGGAACAAGGTTGAAAATACCAATTGCTAAGAAGAAGATAAAGATAATCAAAAAGTAATATAAAAGATCTTATTGAAGATTTATACCTTTAAGGATAAGAAGATGATATTGATTTGGATAATAAAAATGATGAAGAAGATTTAAACTAAGTATAAAAAATATGGTATGATTCTTATAAAAAGAGCCAAATTATTTAGTGTATGCCAATCAGACCTTGAGGCACAAAACCTTAGATCTAATATTGTTTTTAGGATTCTTTTGTAAATCAAAGAGTGGTATTTAGAAGCAAACTATGAAAGATTTTTTTAAACATTTTTTTATAAGTAGTTTAAATAAATATTAACTTTGTAAGAGCTTTTCAAAATCAAGGTCGTTTTAGGTGATTCAGATTTTTTAAAAATTTAAAGGGATTTATATTTTTGAAAATTTTGTGAGTTTGATAGTAGATCTATAAGTAAAAATTTATGTATTTGTGATAATAGTTTTGCTTAATGCATACTATATATTTAAACTTGATCAAATAATTAGATTGAAAGTTATTGAAGTTTAAATAGGTCAAGGTCTCTGAAAATGGGATTTGAGGGTCAATGAAGGTTTCTAAGATATCCAACAATGTACTAATTGGATTGAAGTAAAAATTATGTATGTGAGAGATTGATTTGGTTTTTTATATATTTGTGAAATTTAGGAGCAATTGAATAGTGCAAAAAAGAAATATGGATGCTGGAAGATTAGCATCAAAATTGGAGAAAGAGGCCAGCTTACATCCAAGAGGATTTTTGGATTTATTTTTTATTTATTAAGTTGAATCTTCTTCAAAAAATTTATTCTTATTGCCAACTTAATTTTTGAAAGATGTCTAAATTTTGAAGAAAAATCAATAATCCAATCATTAGTTATTGAGATTTCAATCTATTATAGGATTTATTAGGATTCATTTTGGATTTGACTAGGATTTCATCAGGATTTTATTAGGGTTTATTTAGAATTTAAGATTTCATCAGGGCCTTGCTAGGATTTCATTAAGATTTATTTAAATTTTAAGGTTTCACTAATATTTGACTAAGTTCTCATTAGAATTTATTTAGGATTGAAGATTTGATTAGAATTTCATTAGAATTTCATTAAAACTTGGTTAAAATTTGACTAAGATTTCTTTAGGATTTGATCATAATTTCTATTTTTAATATTTTAAAAGAAATTTTTTTAATATTTTTTAAATTTATATATTAATATTTCTTTAAAAAAATTATTATTTCTTTATAATTTCTTTAAAAAATCTTTAGGATTTTTTTTATATTTCTTTTATAATTCTTTAAAAATTTAATTAAATTTCTTTAATATTTAAGCATATTTATTAATCTTTAATTATAATTTATATATAAATCTATTAGAGGTGTTAGGACTTATTGTTACAATTTTTTTTTTCTTCCATAAGTACGTATTTGGTGCATTATCAAGCAAAAGTTCACGTAATATGACACCATAGGCATGCAATATTGTGTTAATTCTTACCTTGAGATTTGATTTCAAACTTGATTCACAACTAGCATTCTTTGAATATCAACCTAAGATTTTTTAGGTAATGTTTATTGAGAACTATTTTTATTAATCTAAATATGCTAATAATATTACTATTGCTAATCTATCTTATTTTTTCTTGTTTTTTCTTGTTTAGGATCCTACAAAGTAAGAAAAAGCCTTTTTTAATAAAATGACAATATTAATATTAAATCTTTTTATTACCTCTCTATTTTTTATCTATATTTTTTTATAATAATTTTGTTACTAAGTCTTCAATTAAGCTCTTCTATAATATAGATCTTTTTTTGTTCTTTATCCTATAGTAGTATTACAATATAGCAATAGAAGAAACAATATATATATATATATATATATATATATATATCACATTTCACTATTTTATAATTCTATTTGGAATTTCTTCTACATTTATTTTCTAATCTTTTGAAAAAAAATTCTTCAATATAATAATATCCTTTCAAAGTCCAATAATTGGATTGATTTATATAAATTAAGATTTGATCATCTTCTAAATATGATATTTCAATTCTCTTTGGAATATATTGAAGTGGAAGAAAATATTTAGTTTATCCTACATTGTCTCACAAAAATAATTTTTTTTTGAATAGACATTCAATCTAAAATCTTCCACTTTGATTAAAAAAATTATTCTAAAAAGACTTAGAAGACAATAAAAATAAAGTAATAGGTTTCTTAAGTATTTCTAGAGTTGTTTCAAAAATAAAATCAATAAGAAAAGGAATTTTTGGCATGGATTTTTTCTATAGTTTAGTTAGTAAATTGACCTTTGATTGTCAAAGATACAAGAATACAGAGCAAGAGACTTGAACTAGACTAAGGTTCTAAGAAGAAACCAACAAGAATTTAAATTAATCAAATGAATACACAAAAAACACCAAAAAAGGTCAATTAGAACTCCAAGAGATGCATTGTCGAGACTGAAGAATTCTTCAACCTTGACTCCTATATATATTCCTATCTAGGATGCTTTTTGAGTAGCTTTCATTAAACTAAGAAGCTTCTTAAACAGTTTCTACCAACTAGAAAGCTTCTTGAGCTCTTTCCACTAATTAGAAAGCTTCTCAAGCTACTTTCACCTGCTACAAAGCTTTTCAACTGACTTTCACTAACTCAAGAAGTTCTAAAATGTTCTAGAAGGTGCTGTAAATCTCTGAAGTATATGTTCCTAACATTAATTCTCTGTCATATTCTTACATTATTAATAAAGAATTAATGACATACTCTGCCAAACTTGGCAAAAAGTTACTACAAAATAATAATTCTACTAGTAATTTAGTAGCATAAAAATGGAGTACTTTCTTGGTTAAGACTTTATATTTAATTGCAAAGATACTTGATTCAATCTCCACTCTTACAAAAAAGCTATGTTCATTTATTTTTTATGGCACAAAAGTGTGGCGGTTAATACTTAAAAGAGAAAAATTAGTCCAAATATTGATATTCACTATACTACGTATTAACTCCATAAGCTTGAATCTATTTTTTTCATTGGTTTTGGAATTGTTATCAAACTTATTACATTTGGAATTAGACCACTTCTCTTTTATATAAATTAATATCTAATTTTTAGAATTAAAGCCTTCAGAAATCCTTTACTTGGCAAAAAGCTATTTTTACATTAATTATTCTTTTTAAATTCAAATATTTTTATAAGATGTAGTCCTTATTTTTAAAAAAATTGTTTATAGACTATTTGAATTTAGAGAAATAAGTTTGATTTTAAAAAATGAAGTATGGATTATATTCCATATTAAAACCATAATTTTGTAAAGTCTTATCAATTATGGACAAATTTATTGGAAATTTTTCAAAAAGAAACTAGCAAAAGATAAGCAATATGACTCTTTCCTATTCAAGAGATAGAATAGATCTTGGATGGCTAATCATATACTTAGTTCTAAAAGTGACAAAGTAATTAAATAAAATTCTAGCATATATTAATGTGATGTAATTATATATAAAAGTATAAATAAGCTTAGTTTAATAGTTGTTTCATATTCTTAGTACTCTTAGCTTTGCCTCCAAATATAAGGAGTTAAATAGTTTGGTGTAATATTTCTTCTTTATAAATACATTTGATATATCCCATTTTTGTATCAAAAAGAAAAAAAAAATTAAAATTAAAATTAAAAAAATTACAAAGAAAATACATAGATAAAATAAAAATTAAATTAAAAATTAAATATCAATTTTATTTTTGCTATAATGTAAAACTAGTCTACTTATTTTCAAATACAAATAAATTGAAGATTCTTTCAGTAAGACTATGTTATATATAATATATTAAAAAGATTAAAAAATGGCCATAGTTTAGTTTGTATACATATATTTATATAAAATAGATATTTGAAAGCTTACTAAAAACCACAAATCTTGCACCAAAAAGATACAACTTATTAGACCTAACAAAAATTCTAATAGAAGTGTTGATGGCTATATGGCACTTCTAAAGATACTAATAGATTTAAGATATATTTTTAAAGAAAGATATTTTTAATTCAATATATTTTTAGTTTTTAAATTTAATTCTATTTATTTAAGTGCTATAGATGCTTGTTATAAGAATCATAAATTATTTACATACTTCCAAGTATTTATAATTTTAAAAAAAAAAGATATATTTTTAATGTGTAACACAAAATTTGGAAAAAATAAAATACATAGACTTAATTAAAATTGGTAATTTTTATATTTTTTAACTTAAATTTATTTATTCCTTTTAAAAATAAAATCTCATAATTATGATAGAAGTTTTACAATACCTTGTTATATAGGTTTTATTACAAATTTTATATAATAAAAATCTAATTATATATATATATATATATATATATATATATATATATATACATATATATATTTACTTATTATTATTATTAAATACTTAAATAATATTTATAATATAATAAAATATTTATCTTTAAAAATTATATATGCTTATTACATAGATTTTGATATAAAATCTCTATTACAATAATAGCAAGTTAAAGAATAAATTTTTATTACAAAATCCTAATATTACATGATGATATTGTATATATTGACTATAATAATTAATTCATGATTGGCATATAATACCAATTATAATTGTATTCAATATATTAAAAGACTTCTTAAAAAATAAAAAAATAAAAATTTATATTTAAAATAGTTTTTTAAAATAATATAATAGGTAAAATTAGACTCTTGTCTTAAATTATAAATACTAATTATGTTATTTCTAAATTAAATTTTTTTATATATTAATAAATTTTTTATATATAATAAATTTATAAATTAAGTTTAATTCATAATTTTAATGAATCTTAATAATTATATCTTATTTTAGTATAATTTAGAAGTTTTTATAAAAAATTATAATGGTAAATATCAAATGAATCTTTTAATTGGAAGTATAATTTTTAAAAAAATATAATATCAGAATTGTAATCTTTATAAGAGATAATTATATTTTTAAATGTTATAATATTGTTTGTTTTTTCTTGTATTGTCTTCCGTATATTTTATATATTTATTTCATTTGATCTTCTTTACCAATTATTTTTCTTCTTTAATTATTTAATTTGTAATTTTCTTTAATTTAATGACTACAATAGCATATGCAAATCTTCTCAAATAAAAGCTTTTGTGCTCTAAAATAAAAGTCGTGGTTTTGTAATTAACTTAATCAGTGTTTAATTCGCATTACAACATACTGATTTTTTGTTAAATTTAATTTTTTACATGTTCACATATTTTAAAATAATTTTAATAAAAAACTTTAAAAAATAAATTAAAGACCAAGAACTAAAAATTTAATATTTCTTCAAAAACAAAATAAAATAAAAGCTACTATAAATAAGAGAATGCTAAAATAGTATATTATTCATTCAAAAGAGTATTTTAAATAATAATTGCTATTGAGATTAAAGATGTTTTTACATTAATCAACTGATCTTCAATTCCACCACAATGTTCATCAAATTTAAAATTATTAGTCATTCTAGTGCATTCAAGCTAGCGTAAGATAATAAAGATATGTTCTTTGCAAAGGAATTCATTGCTCTACTATTGGACCATATAATTATTTTTTAAATTACTTTCTAGTACCAATTGTCTTCATTTGATGCCTGTTACTTTTTGTAATTAATTTTATACAAACACATTTAATATTTACAATACTTGCCTTCTTATTATAGACATCAAAGGAAATCTTTGAAATTTTAAAAATACAAAGAATTCATTTTTTTGAATATTTTTTCAAATATTTTCTTTGTATTTCTTTTGATATCTAAATTTAAAATTTAAAAAATACAAAGAAATTACTAAATTGTATCAGGAAACACCAAACAAGATGATTGGAATAGAGAAATGTTTTAAGAGACTTCAGAAAATGTAAATATGAATATGTGGGCGTTCTCCCTCCCAAGTACTTGGCAATAAGGATGGTCAAGAACATTCCACAATAGAAGACTTTTCTTCAATCTTATTTTGCACAATTTTTTAAATTGAGCAAGAATTGCTCTTACATGAACATTAGATCCCACCACAATATCAGAAACCACACATGTGCACTAGAGGCCATTGGATTTGTGCCTTGGTTTCCATGACAAAAAAAAAACAAAAAATTTAATTAATTAAAATTTAAAATTTAAAATTTAATTTTTTGATGTGCATTCATTCTCCAGAACCATCAGTTTAGAAGCACTCCCCAATTATGCATACCCCTCCCCTCCTGGAATCTACGTTTGCGAAAAAAAATTGAACCTTATCCATTGCATATGTACGCCTTCACTCCCATATTATCAGAAGTTTCCCGAGTATGCTACGCCAGACTGCACGTCGGCGTGAAGCTGCCACGTCACCTCGGCCAAGTCCCTCCCACACACTACACGGCGGTGTTTCTCATTCGGCAGAGTTGTTTGAAATGTGCTCAACTCTACGAACAGACTCGACATGGCCGACGTCCTCGCTCCATTTCCATCGTTTCCATCATTCGATCCGAAGATAATGTGCCTATATTTAGTGGGTTTTGCGTTTCTTTCGGTACGGATCTTTCAGTTCGGTGTTTGCAAAATCTAGGGGATTTCACGGGGGTTTCAGTCTGCGATTTCAAGCACCATGCAGCATTGCTGCATGATTTGCGGACGTTTCTCGACTCGACTTGCTGGTCGCTCCGAAACTCTGAAAGCAGATAAAGTTGGTTATCAAGGTTGTAGCTCCTGAGAAGGTTAATTTTACCAGCGGTTCAGCTTCTCCTTATTCCCTAAAGATGTCGGTCTGCGAAACGCTATAGGAATTCCTAAAGTTGAATGTGAGGTTTAATTAACAATCTTCGTTTCTTACTTTGAAGGGGAGAAACTTTATCGGCACATTTGCCATACGGATTACAAAGGCTGGAAGGAGTGAACGTGCTCGGAATTGCATGTAACTTTCAAATATGATCACATACTATCATTGTGTCATAGCGTTGCGCAGCACCGGCTTGTGCATCTCCATTAACTGAGAACCATAGTTTGTTCTGGCTAGGTCGAAGTAGAAGCTTAATAATGTTTGTGCGGTACTCACGCATAGTGATTTAGTTTTTACTCTCTAGCTCTGTATCCATTGACACATTGCTGCTGCGGTTGGTTCACAGGGTCTAAGAAGGCGGTAATAAAATGCCTCGAGCTTGAAGCTGACGTCTGGATCCATTATAATTCCGAGATCTTTGTGGACTCTCCAATTGGTACTGTTGAACAATTTTAGATGCAGATTTAGACGTTGGTCTGTTTGATCGATTAGCTGTAATTGGCGTTTACTTAGAAACAAATGCTTTGGTCCAAGTCGCAAACTTGCAACAAGAATTATCATTGATTTCAAGTATTGTGATACTGAGTAAGTGAAAAAGAAGATAGACATTTAATTCGACGATGGATTTCAAGCTTGAAGTGTGGTACCGTGGTTGTTGGAGATTTTTCCAACGTCTGCGATGGAACCATTGAAATTCAATTCTTATTCTCATGCAAATTAATATCAAAAAGTTGATTTCTAGATGTGAGTTGTGGTGCACAAGACGAACCTCCATGGGTTTAACAACCGACGACAAGAACAGCCACGATACAGACACGTAGAGAGCGGAGCCAATCTCATCTATCTTCATTCACACCCCTGTAGATTCTGACCCTTTCTTCTTCAGCACGCTCTTTCCGCCTCATTGCGACAGCCACGGCATATTTTCATCCAAGTTCTCGCATAGAACCCCTCCAACCTCCGAAGGCCACCTGTTGAGCTTCCCTCAGTTCGGAATATTATACACTGACACCGGTTTTGAAGTCATGCATGGAGGAGAGCTCCAGCTGGTCGAGAGGAATTGCGACAATGTTGCCAGCAGCTCAACACGCCGCAAAAGTTGTGCACGAAGCTTGCCGGGAAGTGTGAAAGCTGCATGAGGAAAAGAGTTTGATCTAAGACTAAATAACTTGAATAAAAGTTCTCTTCAAGTGCTGCGTCGATTGTTGTTCTTTAATCTGGTCCTTTGTAATTTTTTTCACCATGGTTGCACTAATGAATTCTTGTTCGTATTTATAGGCAATTGTGGTGACGTTTCAGCTGAGAAGTTCCTGTTTCGGCGTGGCGAGGTCAGGTTTCTAACGAGGGAAGTAGTGTTGGTCGCAGAGAAGAGAATGATGATGGTTGCATGGTGTACAAAAGGGGAAGTCGACGAGGGTTAGTGGCGTTGAGTGGGAGTTAGTTGTGGCGACGGGGAGTTTGTAGCGGATATTGATTGATTGTTGGATAAATTAAGAGTCCTGAGGGTGAAAGCTTCAACATCCTCATGACGAGCGTTGGAATTTGATAGTGGTAATGACGAGGGCGTCTGTGAGGAGCTGCTGTGGCTGGAGTTGCGGCGACCAAGGACGATAGGCAGTCCGCGAATTTCCTGACTGAAGTTTCGTTTTTTGTGTTCGGTCAATCATCTTCACCCATGTCCGACAGAGACGCACTGGCTATGGAGATGGCGCTACAAAGTTGGCCGAATCCCCTGTGCGTTCGGATTCTTAAATTTGCCCCCGCTATTTCTGCTGCTTGGTCGCCTGATGCGTTTCTTTGCTTCTGTCTGTCGCCATTATAGACGATTTGAAATGCCTTTTCGATGCATTGACGCGTCTCAAGTGGATATCATTTTATAAATTCGGCTATGAACCATGGCCAGTAGGACGTCGAGTGCTTTGGAATACGTTGTGATCACTTATTTATTGGTCGCCGAATCTGGCCGACAATAGTAGTGCGTACATCTCAGAGCGCAGTCTGGTTTGGTTTTAGTGATCAGTTGTACGGTCAAAATGTAAACTCCTATTTTATATGTGCTTCTTTCGGTGTATTTCTCAGGAACAAACATTTGTTTGCCGCGGTTATTTGCAGGTGGTTTTAATGTTCACCGAAATCTGTAGATGCTGTCATTTTCCGATCTCGTTAGGTTTGGCAGTTACATGAATCGATGTTCTTAAGAAGTGAGCTGGTACATTCCAAAGAGTGTTGCATAGGATCTTTCTGACTACTATCAGTAGCAAAAGCTTGGAATATTTGGATAATCGCAATTTCCTTAACGCGCACAGGAATCCGTGTTGGATCATATTAATGCATTGTTGTTGATGATTACAGTGAGGCGAAGGTCATAAAAAAGGAAACAAGTGGGAGTCCCGACGCTGAGGTCAGAATGGATATCTCGCTGCGCACCGGATTCCTCTTTTGATAAGAAATTCTTTGTCACACTGTAATGTTTCAAGATATGATGATGTCGCTTTTGAACCCTGGAACAGCAAAGTCTCGCAACATATGGAGTTTACATACTCCGCTTGTGTCCGCTCATTCATTTGGATATTAATTAATTATTTCCGAAGTGTTAAAGAGCGTAGAATAGCAGAGCATTATCTCCGTTACAAGTCATGACTGGTTTCTTAGGCATTTGAATGGTCGTGCATATTCTTTGAGCTGGAATCTGAAACATAAAATTCTGTACAGAATTTCTTGAGGGACCTGCCGAGCGAACAAAGAAATTTCAAGAAGAGAGATGCTGCAGAACTATTCAGCGCTTCAGCGCTTGCGAATGACAAGGATGGAAAATTAACTGAAAATAGGATTTCTTTGCCCTCTGCATTCTACTTAAGAGAAGACATTAAGGATTCTGCGCACGCAGCAATAGAAATAAGTGATAGCGCCGACATTAGTGACGCAGCAAACCAGTTGGGGTCTGCATCTGGACCTGCAGATTCAGAAATGTGTATAGAATCAGATCCACATGCAGAAGGAAGCAGCACAAGAGTTTTTCGGAATTGTGTTATTGAGGACCTTGATCTCGTTGAAAATGCAATTCTCCGCATGCTCCGAAAAGATGTGCGTCTGTCTTCAAAGCATTATCACGAAGATGCTACAAAGCTGAAAGACGCTTCAGAGTTGGATGAGCACTTGGAACGAAGTGGAGGGCCTCAAGAGGCAGCTGCAGTTGTAGAATTTCAGCTCTTATCTAAGTTGCTTGATCAAGTGAGCATATTCAAATTCTACGGTGACTTCGTGTTTGAAAAAAGAACTAAATTAAATCTCTGCAGTGTTCTCTTAGTAATAAATCTCCGAATTTCTGCATTTGATGAATTCTTATCATTGTCGTAGGTTCAAATTTTGAGGGACCAGAAGTTCAAACAAAGGCAGACTAGCAGAACCGGAAGAGCATTGTCACGCAGCGGCAGGAGCGTCAGGGATGTCACCAACCGGAATACTGGTAGAGAGAGGAGATTACGCAAAGACGACTTGAAGAAGGCGGTAGAAGGTGCGACACAAGCTGCAAAAGCAGCAGCTGAAGCTGCTCGTAATGCTGCCGTATTAGTCAACCAGAACTCCGATGCTGTGAAGAAAGTACTCCAATCCCTAAGCCCCTCGTACTTCAAATCCCCTAATTCTCATTCAAAGAACAATGGAAATGGTCCTCACCGGGACTCCTCACCGTTGGATAGTACATCCAGCGACTCCGAAGACACAACGTCGTCGAAAGACATTGCCAAGAAAATTGTCTCGCAAAACCGCTACACTCATGTGCTGTTAGGCGTAATGTTTGTATCGTCATTCGTATGGAGGTACATAGTTGTCAAAGTAGCCAAGAGAGTGAGGACTAAGGTCAGCGATCCATGGGGATATATCTCAGGCCACATCACGGACGGTTTCAAGGGCCCGGAGAAGGGGAAACAACAACCAGCCGAAGGAGAGAGCTCCGACGGTAGCCTCAGCCTGCCCCAGCTCTCCCTTCCGCCTCTTCTCCGTGGACCAGAGCGTCAAGAAGCAGATGAAGTAGATGCAAACACCGCTAACGCCACTGAGAAGCGCCTTCTCAGTTTTGGCAAGGCTTTGCAGATCTAACCAGACAGTGGCGAGCAGTGATGTTGGACTTTCGTGTTTGTATAAACAAATTTTCTTTTTAACAGATAAAGTAAATCAGTCATTTCCTCGATCTTCCATGTGGCACAACATTTTTCCTTTATGACTCTTGACTTTCTCTCTTATCCATATTTCCTTTCTTAGAAAATAAGGCATCCAAAGCGAGGGTGTGAATGGTGTAATTTGCTGGTTCCGAAGTTTGGATGAATACTGGCTCATCGCCCTGTCGGAATAACGAATGATAATCGCGGTGACGAGGATGTGTCTCATCCAAAGGATGCTTCCGAGTGAGGAAGCGCTCATCGATCCTCACCACGCAAACCCTAATTCGAATTGCGGCTTAATCAACATGAGGAACCGATCTGCGTGTTTTGGGGAAATTTTGTTGCAAGATTGGGGGAGCAATTGGAGTTCTAAGGAGGACTGTATCCAAGCTGCGGAAATTTTGGCAGAGAATTGCGAGAGTTGAAGCGACCCTGGTTGTAATTTAAAGGAATTTCGTTGCCTGGTAAGAGTCGCTGCGCAACTGGAAGCATCCTGCTGTTGGAGTGGAAGCGCAAGATTCAAGTAATCGATTCCGCAGGATTGTGGAATATGTACCCATTTTGATCGTGTTGGCAGTTTTCTCTTTGTCGGGATTGGAGTTGTCCTTTGGTATTGAAAGTTTTTCGTTCCCGAGGATGGAATTAACTTTTGATAGGTTCGTAGCTGTAATTGATTTCCGAATCTTTAGTCGTCGAACTGGGAGGGTTTTTTCTGCTCGCATATTCAGACAAAGATCTCTGCTGTGTAATTATGTGATGTTAATCGTCGGAGAAGGGGGAGAATATGAAGTAGAGCTTGCAATTTTGCGCAGTTCTAGAGAAATTGAGCTCTGGTTGTAAGAAATTGTGGAGGGTTTGTGACTTTTGGAGTAGGAAAGATTTGTAGTTTACCTGAACCACTACTGCATATAGCATATCATAGACTAATTAGTGCTAAATATCTGAGAAGGCGCTGGCATATGGCATGCTTGATATCATCATATTTATATATATACTAACGAAGAACAGCATGATAATTGGAATTTTGTAAGTAGGATCAGACACAGGCACATCTTCAAATGCAAACCACCGTGGCTCTTATTACAAAAGATAGGTTGATTGCAATAGTCTCATCACTTGAATTCTCTCTGGCAGAAGCATTGGAGATAAGCAAACGGAAGACAAAGACGACCAATGTTTAGTTTGAAGGTTCATGCACTTGAGCATCCTTCCAAAGAAGCGCTAGATGCAATGTTAAGCTCGAATGTTACGGCGGAGGATGGTGCCACCGATCAGCCTGCAACCTCAGCATCGGCTACAAATGATGGAGGAACTGACGAAGGAACCGGAGGCGAGGCAAAGCTGCACGATGATGGCATCACCAAAAGGATCAATTTCTCCTCTGGAAATCCACGAGTTGAAGCTACACGTGGTGTCATGCATTTGTACAGGGACACTGCATCCGAGCCAGGCTCATTAGAAAAGCTTCCGGTGCGTGTTTGTAACCCATGTTTTTATCAACGTATTCGAAGGAGATCAATTTTATTTGGATCAATCCTGTGAGAAGTAGGTTTCTGTTGTTATCGTTGTTGTTACTCGTTGAAAGTATACACAGGGGTTCTAGCTAGCTACTATTCTTTCGATGTTCTAGAACAATTCTAAACCTGTATGTTAAAAGTTGTGACGGTGCTAATTTGCAGGAGGGTCGGAGTGAGCGTTTATGTGTGCTGGCTGTTCCCAACCATATGACCGGCGCCGATTTTTGTCAGTTCACAGGAGCTTTCATTGAGAACATCAGAGAAATGCGATTTGTTAGGTTCTAGACCAAATCAAAACACTCTTTGAATTTATTTATTTATTTTTTTTTTTTTGGTTTTTTGGTAACTTATGTCATAGAATTGGAATGTTTCCTATGAAGTAGAGTTTTATTTTTTTGGTTTATAGCTCCAAAATATTTAGTGTAAAGATTAATCTCCATATAAGATATTTTGTATCCCCAAGTCCATGTATTAAGTACATATGCTCTTGATTAATTTCTTGTTGTGCTCACCATCATATTGCAGGAATGATGGTCAGACAGATAGGTACAGTGTGTTAATGACGTTTGATTCCCTACAACTTGCTGACGACTTCTATCAGCACTACAACTTGAAACCATTTTCTTCTCTGGAGGTGAGGCTTTGGTTCAAGTTTCATTTGCTACTTAGAAAGGAGGCGATTGTATTTTCTTGTTATCCTTCCCTTTCATATTTTTAACCTTCGGATTCCCACTCTTTCTGAGTATATACAGCTACAATTTTTGCAATATCCTGCGATCTGAACTGGAAGTAGAAATTTCCTCACATTCAGTTTCAATAGCCCTTTCAGTATTTTGACGTTTTAAACCTTTAATAAATTGTGGCTTTGTTATTTCTCAATAATATATAGATGCTGGACCATTTAAAAAATATAAAATAAAATAAAATAAAAGTCTGTTTTACACATGAACACGTACAAGTAAAATTAAAAGTAATATTGATTGATTTTTGTTTCAAACCACCGAAATAGATGAGATAGACATTGAGATTATGAGGAATTGACGTCGTCTTTGAAATTGTAGGCAGAGTTGTGCCATGTATTGTATACGGCAGACGTTCAATTCACAGAAACTGCAGAGCAAGCATCGACTCCTCCTTCAGGACTTACAGAACTTCCAACTTGTCCTGTTTGTTTAGGTAATGCTGAAGTTTTCATAACGCAGTATTTTTTGACAGTTGCTCACTTAGCAAGATTTACCCACTGTGGATGATATAGTTCCAAGGGTATGGGGTTATGCTGGGAGTATGAGAATGACATAATCTTCAATCACCTAGTGTTCATGATCTCGTTCGTTTGATGAACGCAGAGAGACTCGATCAGCAAATAAGTGGAATACTCACAACAGTGTGCAACCACTCTTTTCACAGCACATGTATTTCAAAATGGACCGATTCCTCGTGTCCGGTAAGTTGTCTAGCTGCACATATTATTGCTGGTATAAATATTTGGACTGGGATTATGTGATATGAGACGTGTATTTTGACTACAAGGATCAGAAGCTGAAGTGGATGTGGTTTTTTTTGTTCAGGTCTGCCGATACTGCCAGCAACAAGCTGAAAATTCCACTTGCTTCGTGTGCGGAACTACAGAGCATCTTTGGATATGTGTTATCTGTGGATTTATTGGTTGTGGACGGTACGCATCCTCCGTTTCTTGCCATTATTGTTCATGCATGTCGTTTGTGACAGTCCAAAGGTCTGGTTGTCTGAGTTCATCATTGGACTTAATAGGTTAACTTGAATTAGATGGTATCATTGCTGCAGCTTCTAATATTGACCTAGTTGTTTTGTTTTCATAAACAGATACAAAGAGGGGCATGCTGTGAACCATTGGAAGGAAAGTCAGCACTGCTACTCGCTGGATCTCGAGACTCAACGGGTGTGGGACTATGTAGGTGACGGCTATGTCCACCGCCTCATACAGTCAAAAACCGATGGAAAGCTTGTTGAATTACCTGCCCCATGCCGGGATGGTAGCGATGATTGCTGCAATGGAGGAGCTGACGATCAGAGCATGGAGGCAGCTTTCTACCACAGTAAAGTAGATGCCGTAAGTTTCCCTTGAATTCCTTGTACAGGTGTTTCGAAAATAATGAGTTGCCCCTCTGCACACAGTTAACTCGTCAAATAAAATGTAGCATTCGTCTCTATATCTTTTGTAGGCACCTAGTCACTGCAGCTAGATTTAATGAATTATAGCTTTATTCAGAGTATTTCGGTGTTCAGAAATATTTAGTTGTGTAAAGAGGTGTGTAACGTGTCTTGTTTGAGTTAGAGAGGCTCTAGGCAATGGTGTTGGTAGTAACTTTTAATTGTGAGCATGGCCAGGTAGCTGCCGAGTATGATCATTTACTTACGATTCAATTGGACAGTCAACGGCAGGTAACATGTGCTTTTGAAACTTATTTTAAATGATTTGATGATGCCTGATTCTTGTGATGGAATTATGATAAAACTGTTTAGGATGTAGTTTAAAGTTTTTATTTTTCCTGAGCATTATCTTAGTTTTTGCTTCGTGAGACTTAGCTTTCGACTTAATTTCGATTTAATTTCGATTTACGTAACAAAAGCAGTCATTGGCAGTGTTTCTCGAACTAAAGTTGTGTCTTAAACTAAATTGTTGTGCTGACTGGAATCACTGGTGCAGTATTACGAGGGAAGGATCACAGAAATGGAGGAGGAGAGAGCTTTAGCCGTTCAGCAGGCTGTTGATGAGTCAGTAAGCTTAAAGCTTAAGAAATTACAGGTTCGACTGGAGAAGATGGAAAAAGAGAACCAGGATCTAAAGGAGGTACCATTTTACTTACATCTTTGAACGGACATTTCTCTCTTATAATTAGAAGGCGAATGGCAGTGAGAGGAACAATCACAAACTAAATCTCTACTAACGATAGCAGTAAGTTAGAAATATACATACTTTGTTTTTAAGTTCTTAAGTCTAAGTTTATCATAGATACACAATTTGATTTTCGTCGTCTGTGAATATGTTCTCTGACTCTGCGTGCACATGGCAATTGCAGTTGAATAAGTGTTTGATTGAGAACCAAAAAATTTATCAGCAGCGTATGAAGGAGTTTGAGGAGAGGTTTGTTTTCTAATTTTGCATGAAGGGTTTCCAACAATCATACAGCTGGATAACTTAGCAAATATGTTGTAAATGAATCTCAGTTTTTCAAAACCAAATCGCCCTAGTAGCACCGATTGCAGCTACCTCTGGACAGAACTTAGCTTTTATCTTGCTGTTTACCGGTACTTTTATCCCTCAAACTAACCAGCTGAATATTTTTCAGGGAGTTGAAATCGGTGAAAGAACGAGATGACAAAATAGCAGATCTTGAAGAACAGGTGAGTGATATTGTCGTTCTTGCAAAGTGTTTGGTATGGATGTTAGATCAGCGTTCTCGAGTCGAACAATGGCTTTTAAATGCAGTTTGAAGTTTTAAGTGAATATAGCTTTTGCTGTTCTTTTCAATCCTCTGATCAACTGAGTAGTTTAATGAATATGGATGGTCTTAAGAGAAGGAGAAGGCAAAGGATAATGTCCGATAATCTGTTTCGAGACTGCCATATGTGTGGACGGTTATGTATTCAAATCAATTGTTTTAACGAAATTTTTGTGCATTGATCATGAGCTCACCTTTGAGATGCAGAAAGGATTCTCAAATAGCCCAGAAAGATACCCTTTGGGATAGACGGGGGCTTGCCTTTGTTAGATCGACAGTCTTCTGTGTGTCATCTATGTCCTTAGTTTGAGGATATGCAATTGCTTGTGTTTCAGGTCAGAGATTTTATGCTATTTATTGAGGCACAGAAGTTGCTTGAGACGAGTGGTAATGGAGGTGAACTTCGAGATGGATCTGTCCTCGCATTGCCTGTAAATCTTGGACCCAGCAAGTCGAGCAGTCGGACTTTACGTCAGGGAAAGAAGAAACGATGAGCCAACCTTCTAGCATCTCCTGTACATATATCTCTTTTAGGGTCACATTTTTCGTGAAAATTAGCTACATCAAATATCCACAGCTAGGGCTAATTTGTTACAGGATTTAGAAAATTCAACCCTTAAGTATGCTCACCCACCTGAAGGTGCTGCAAGCTTTCAAGATGTTGGCATTATTGCCGAGACTGTAATCTAGTGTTGGGTTGGCAAGAAGTGTGAATCGCCTTAGTGAATGTCTTGAGTTTGAAGAGTACAAATCTTTAATTAAAGAGTCTTTTGGATTTCCAAATGATATTTGAATTATACTCGCTGTCCCTGCCAATTATTGTGGTCGACTGTCCATGCAGTCACTCTCTCATCCCATTTAATACTCTAGTAAATTTTGTAGGCACGTTGCTGCGAACTCTGGATGCCTTCGAAGTCATTGTTTCCTTATAGTTCAATTGTTGGAGCTGTGTGTTGTTCTGCCATTAAATATAATTGGGGTATTGTTTAAATCATTAATAAATAAATGGACATTGGTACAGAAAATGGACCTTTATAATTTAGAAGTCACTGGTACAGATATTATAACTGATTATTTGAAATTATAAACAATTATAATAATTGTTTGCATGTACGTGGTTTAGGTGCAACACCTTAATAAAAGCATCATAATAAACCATGGATTAGCTTTGGCTGATATTTTAATAAACACCAAATTCATAAAATTATGGATTGCTGTGAAAAAGTAGCACAACTTCAGTCATCTTTTTTCGTTCAATCATACAAACAGGCATATGTACAAAAAACAAATAGTAGTATGTATATATACACATTTATATACATATAAGAAAATTACTGCATGCACATTCATTTATTTTTGTTCAAAAACCAGTGCACGTTTTTTATTTGTAGCATTTAATATTAGACACACCACCGCATGTCCAATAAGGCCTTTTCGGTGATAGGACACTCAACCTGCATCGACCCCTAACTCCGTGCCCCTGACCCAAGGCCGCCTGGGCGGCGAAGGGGGCCGCAATTAGGGCTAGGGGCTCATCCCGACCTCCTTCGTGTACAAAGCCACGACTAGGGTTTAGAGGGAGCTCTTTCACAGCTCCGCAGCGTCGCAGTACCTCTCCCGGTACAGTTAGTTCTACTTCAGCCATGAGGTTCGTTTCTCTTCTCTAAGGTGTACGAAGCACCTTCTCTCGTTCTTGAGCTTTCTGGTGCTGGGTCACATGGATTTCTCGTCGCGCGGTTCACCCAGCCGCGGGCGGAGTGCGGCGATGTCGCCGCACTCCCCAAATGGGTACCTGGGTGCTTACCCTGGGGGGGTGAGTCTCTTTGACAGTTGTATCTGTTGAAAGGGGCGAGCCTCGTCTGCGTCTGCGTCTGCCTCGTTCTGATTGGTGCAAGGTATGCCTGCGTGAGTTCTGTTTTGGAGATTTAGTTCTTGTGGTTAGTTATGAAATCGAGTTTAGATTGTGTTCTGTGGCTGACGGATTTGGAATGATGACCTCGATGCAGTAAGCTTCAGAGCGATGTCCTCCGGGAGGCCATCACGCAGATCACCACTGCGGCTAAGGAGAAGAACCGGAAGTTCACTGAAACTGTTGAGCTTCAGATTGGTCTGAAGAACTATGACCCCCAGAAAGACAAACGTTTCAGTGGCTCTGTGAAGCTGCCCCACATTCCTCGTCCCAAGATGAGAGTGTGCATGCTTGGAGACGCTCAGCACGTCGAGGAGGTAATTTCGCACATTGCAATAATCTTTGCTTCTATCTTTGTTCCATTTTTCAGTTTTTTTTAAAACAAGTGTTCCTATTTTCTAATTAACTTTCATTTAACAATAGGCAAACAAAATCGGCATGGAATATATGGACGTTGAGAGCTTGAAGAAAATGAACAAGAATAAGAAGCTCGTTAAGAAGCTGGCTAAGAAGTACCATGCATTCTTGGCTTCCGAGTCTGTTATCAAGCAGATTCCTCGTCTCTTGGGACCTGGTTTGAACAAAGCCGGAAAGTTCCCTACTCTTGTGTCTCACCAAGAGTCTTTGGAGTCTAAGGGTCAGGAGACGAAGGCCATGGTTAAGTTCCAACTGAAGAAGGTTTTGTGCATGGGAGTCGCCATCGGTAACTGTGATATGGAAGAGAAGCAAATCTTCCAGAACACACAAATGGGTGTTAACTTTCTCGTGTCCCTGTTGAAGAAGAACTGGCAAAACGTAAGCCTATCTTCTCTTTTAATTCGAATGCAGTACATCTAAAGATGCAATATTGATGATTATTTCTTTGTTGTTAGGTGATTGTCATACAATGCCTTAGTCGAAAATTATATCTAACGTGTATTTTCTGGTGACAGGTCCGAGTGCTGTACTTGAAAACTACCATGGGAACTCCCGTCCGTATTTACTAGGTTTCAGCGTATGCGACTTAAGCAATCCAATGAGTCTGATAATTGTGAAAGTTTATTCTTAATCCAGACTCAAGTACCTATCAATTTTTCACAACGATGCTTTCATATTTTCAACCCTCAGTGTCGAATACGAAATTTTGTGCTTCACTCTATCAATCTGTGATAAGTTTGCTTTTGCTTTGCCCATTTGCCTCACGTGTATCCCATTTGTTAGAAATTCTGGGATGGTTGATGCCAGGATTATCTATGGTCCTATTTGTTTTTCACCTACAAAAAGTTCTGTCACACTCCTTAACCTTGCTGATGAAAAAATTTATCAGTATATGGATGGACTGTTTGCGTTTGAATCTGTAGCAGCCCACAGACTTACTGCGGCTCTACGGCTGTGTAGACTGACTCGTTTCAAGCACACTGCCGTCATGCTTGCTACATTTTGAAGATGTTTCAAAAAGCCCCCCTTGTCTGATTCTATTGAAGGGCGATCCACTCCAACCGATGTTTTCCCGAAGAAATATTACCTGCTCCGAAATAAATCCTTCCACTCCCTCAGACTATCATCAAAAGAAGCATTGTAAGTTCGCTCAAGTATATAGATCAGAGCCCTTCATCAATGCCCATGAAATTCGTCCAGTTCGCTAATTCATCAAGATAAGTAGCTCCACACTCGTCTTCATTGACCCGTGGAGTTAACTTGCAATGAATAGAAGATAGAGCACACCGTCACTTATTCAGTAATCAGGAACGGTCACAAGCCACTCTAAACCTAACGCTGTAATTTAATTAACCATCGTTGGAAACCTTGGGTGTGCCGACTGAATTTGAGAGTAGATCAAGTTGTTTCTTATGCGATGAATTATCAAGCTCAGCATCAACACGCACCCAGAGTGAACCAACAGATTATCCACAGTTTCTTCGGAACTTTCTAGTCCTGAACTTCGCGAAATCTTTGATCGAGACACGATTAGATTTAATGCAGCTGTCGGCATCTGGATGGATTCTGCTTGCGGAAAAGTGTGTAGACACGAAATCGTTGTCTGTCAACAAATCCAACGGGAGTTTTGAAATTCGAAGTTCGCTGTGAACTGGATAACCATGAACCCAACAACCGCCGAAACACAATCCAGGTTGGATTCAATCAAAACCGCTGGCGAGAGACCAATTGTCGACATGGCAAAGTCTGGTCACAGATTAGCAGTTCTTTTTTAGAACAGCATTAAAAAAACCATATGTATCTGTACAAACACATATACATACATGATTATTTGTTTATTTGTTTCTATATGTGTGCATGCGCAATCAGACTTGTATGAAATTCAACAGCTTTTTAGCAATCTAATAAATGAAAATACAAAAAGATAAAATGAGAGTTTGATTAACCAGAATTTCCTTCTTTTTTAATGTACGTTTTATATACAACCCATTGAATTTCTAGTTCTAAAACTTCATGTTTTCATTTGTACGACTGACAAAGAGGAAAACGCATCATGTTTATTTTTTGTCAGAATTTTAATCAACAGTGTAATGAAATTTTTTTTTAGATCATGTGCATACCTGAACTTTTCTTATTTGTCACCGAGTTAGTGGGTAGGCTCAAAGCTTCGAAGAATGTGTTAATTTTGCTATGTAAAGCACATCTTTCTTATCTTTGAACCTGAAGCTGCAACCCTACATTTGCAGGGCCTTGATGCAACGCCGAAGGCTGAATCGGTACAAGCAAAACTCCCACACACTCTAGAGGATTGTGGGCAGAGAAGAATCTAGCATGCACAGCCAACTTGTCCCGAGAACATTATCATGTTCAAGGTTTCTCTTGTCTGTTGCATCCAGTGTCGTCGTTTCTACAGTCAACAGTAGTGGCACCCTCTTTAGAACAAGCTTTTTTGCCACGGAACCGCCGTCAGACAGAAAGAAAGTTGCTAGAGAGCATCGTGCTTCGGAACCCAGTGGTGGTGCTGGAGCTAAACAGGCCACTAGCATCGCTGCCTCATCAGCACTACCAGTATGATCATCGGCTTTTGTGCGGGTTCTTCAACCTTGTGGTGCACAGATTTTTTTCTAATAACTCGTGGATATGCTGATGGTTGCCATGCCGTACAAATACTACGGTGTCTGATTGTTCAAGTCAACTCATGCCAAGTTTCTATCCCCGAATGTTAGAATAGGTCTCGATTCCCTACTGATTGTAAGAATATGCTGATTTCCTTGCGGTATCTGTGCATTATTATGGTGCCGTGTGACGAAATTATTGTCATGTTCCGGTTGTCCAGATCTGTTTCGGTGCTTCACACCCCTTAAACAAATCCAGCAAGGATTATGTCTGAGCTGGAAGTGGAGATCTGCTAACTTATGGGTGTGGGAAAAGTTTTTAGTCGGCGCTCTGTTTGTCATAGCAGAATTTTGAAACGATTTTTTCCCCTTGCGTTCATGCAGTCAAGACAAGACCAATTTCTAAAATTCATACACGACCGACTCATCACACAGTTACTGTGCGCAATTTGTTGACGTGAATATCGGAATGCTTAAACTGAAAACTTGTATTTCACGGGAAGAGGCCACAAGTATTGCCTCAAAGGCAAAGAAGAGACAAAGGATTTGCGAAGCTGGGTTTAATGGCATCAACGAGTCGCCTCAGATTTGGGTATTTCATGGGGAGTGCGTAATAGTAGTCTTGGTCGCATTCCGAACTGTGTCTACAGTTGTCATCTCCTAAGTTTTACACGTGTATTGTTGCAAGACGATAAAAATTCCAGGAGGAGGACAAAACGGATTGCGTTTTCCAATGCAGAAAGCTCCTCTGATCGGAATAACCTTACAGAGTAAATTTACCAGTGAACTTAACATAAGGTGGGATGGAATAGTAATTACGTGTGGGGCTGCACCATGCTATGCGAAACTCGAAGACTGCACAACTCTGGAGTGAAATCGATCGAGTGAGGAAATATTTCAAAGACGAACTCAGCACAATCCACGAATTCTTCTTCACTCTGTGTTGCTCTACCCTTTTGGACCTAACTACATTCGGAACATGTCAAGACGGTGCCAGGGAGTTGTCCTGGAATGTAATGCTACGATCAGAGCCCTCTCAAACGCTGCAAATGAAGGAACTTAGAATCGACTTACAACCACAAGATAGTCGCGTCTCTTAGATAAACAACCGCTCCCATTCTCCTTCGTTTCTCGTAAACCACCTCCTGCAAAATCATCTTTAGGACAGTGAACACCTTGCAATGATGCTCCAAAAAAGGATTGTTCCCGATACTTTGCAACCTGCACGCAACCTCTTCGCCAGTAATTCAGGGATTGAATGAACCCAAGTTCCTTGTCAACCACTGTGTGCCGTCACTTGATGACCGCACAATTTCATCACATGCACTCCGGATACCATTCCATAATGCTGCTTTCTCAGCGCACCCGATTTAAAAAAGCACGAACTACAGGATATACGTTCATCTCCGAGGGCTATCCCCTAGTCTACAATGTTGGATCGCACGCAACCGCTCTGCAGCAGTCCCTCCGTACCCCGAAGAACCGATCACTTTCGTTCTCTGACCCACACCTCAAATGGTGCTGCCACATTCAATGTCTGTTCCTTCTCCCTGACGCAATGTTAGCAGGCCAAATGATGTAAGAACTATCCTGACCTGCATTACCCGAAGACGCGCATTCCTTTCTTCACCTCCGCAAATTACTCCTATCGTTCAGAAACGAATGACATGTGTAATCAATCGCTTGCTGCATGATGGTTTCTGCTGTTGAGTTTATCCTTTACTTGGTGCACTAGCTCCGTAGCCGTCGGATCGGCCAATTGAGAGGAGTTTAGTTGAGGTTCAATTCAAAGGAGCCCCGTCGCAGAATGAGACAGAAACAAATCACAGAGCACGATCCCCGCGACACAACCTCCTGCAGCGAGAGGTTTCAATGCATCGCGCAAGTCCTGTGAAGGATACGGTCGATTGACGGCGTTGATAGAATACCCAGGGACACGAAAATGATGCTCTTCCATGTGTGTCAACAAGATTTCCTGCAATGTCTCGCCAAGAGCGAGACGACGGCTCCAGCCCAACAACCGAAAACACAAACCGTGAAAACTTCAACAAATGTGCACAGAAATTGCTCTTCTTCTACGATTCTTGTGTTGTTTGAGTTGCATTAAAACGGAAAATCCTGCAGAAATCGACTTTGCAGTAGTTGGTACTCCATCGAGCACTCGCTGCTGGTGGGTTTCGGGGGAATCCGGTGCTGTTCCTCCGATTTTTCCAATGCATTTCGCCGACTCGTTGCCCTCGGGGGCTCACCACTCTTGTCCGATGGCCCTGGAGCCGAAGCATGGGGAACGTCAGTTCCCTTTAATGTTCTCGACAGTTGTTCTCCAACACGTGCCCGTTCACAAGGGCTTGAACTACGTCACAACTACTTGACTTATATTTTAGATTTTTTGGACTCTGTGCAGGTTTTTCTTACTTTTCTTATGTTTTCATTTCACTTTGTTTTTTCTTTGTTTGTAGAAGTAAATGATCCGTTTTGTGCTCTAAATATTGAGCATTCAGGGAAACAAAATACCATGAATAGTTTGATGTATTATAAAATGTGCGTTTGATCTTTCTTAACGTCTCTTTTTTCATCGTACAACAAAAATGAAAATAAAATAAAATAAAATATAACATTACATGACATCAGATTATTACAATGATTATGACTTGATGTGTTTTTATTTTCCAGAATATCATAATCATCATGTGGAACTATTTCTTTTAGCTACAATAAAAAGAACATGTGAGTATGTGTGCGTGCACATATATGCACATACATACATATTATTTATTTATTTATTGTGATCATGTTTTTATTTGTTTTAATTTTGGTTAAATATTCATGTGCTAACCCAACATAGAGATATGTTATTTTTTCAAAGACTGTAACTGTTAGTTCATATCATTACACCTGCCTTTAAACCTCACGCTATTAATAGATGTGGATGACCAATTTATAAACCTAATAATACATTGCTTAACTTGATCTTTATTCTAAAGTATCTAATTTGTATGCAAATCCACGCACAGACATAAATATATATATATATATATATATATATCCTAATTTATGGTAGCACTTTGCTTGACATATGGACAGAAATTTGAGTCAGGTAAAACAGAATTTAGCCTTATTTTAGTATATACTTTTATCTCACCGTATTATGATGCACAGTTTATACTATTTTTTCTTAAATTAAATATATTGCAAATGTACATTTTAATAAACCACAATTGTCCACTATAATTTTAGTTACTTATCCATCTTCCTTTAACATATCATTTTAATGCACATATAAAGAAATTTAATGTGTTAAACTTTTTTCATTCTTGGGTGAACTCTATAAGTGTTTTATTTAAATTTTAATGAAGTATATATACACAGCTAATGAAGTATAATGTTGAAAACACGTGAACAACTCTGATAGATTCTTGTGAACACCAAAAACAAACAAAACGAGTTAGTTGTGAAAGAAAGTCAAACAACAGTGGATTTCCTACCTGCTTATTTCAACTGATATGTAATTTACAATGCATCTTTTTAAAATAGATTAATAGGTACATTGTTTTAAAAATTCAACAAAATAAAATTAAAACCAATGAGTTACATTTTTTAATGGGAATTTTGTTTTATATTTTACACAACCAAAAATGTATACGTGGCACTGTTAAAGAGAAGAGTAATTAAAAAGAACATCTGTTATATATAATATTATAACATATGTTAATCCTAAGATTGCAGGTTTATAATATTACACCTACTGGTTATAGGTTGCTGTATTAATTGCGATAGTAATAATAATAATAATAATAATAAAGGAAAAAATGGCGAATAGTTTTCACATTAGACCTATTTTGAAAATTAAAAAAACCAATAACTAATAAACATATGATTTTTTAAGTTGATTGATTTCAATCAAAAAACCCACTTGTATAGTTTTAAATTCTGTTTATTTACATATTTTAATTTCATTGCTGTGAAAGAACATTGACCGCGTGAATTTGTAATTCCAACGACAACAGAATGAGAACGATTCTCTATCAATTTGAGGTATTATTATTATAATATATTGAACTGTTTCCCCTTTCCGAAGACGGAGAAAAGCAAAAAGGGAAAAAGTAAAAAGGAGGAAGAGAGAGGCAAAGAGGGAAAAGTAAGAAAACATCTTCGTGGAAACCTCATGTGCCAATCATATCAGTTTGCACCCGCTGCCCAGTGGGATTTGAAAGTTGGCAGGTAGAGAGAGGGCGGGGAACCAGGAATGGAAACGGGTAAAGTGATGCATATCGCGGGCACCGGGCACCCATTGTCCATGCCCGGCCTGGCTCCACCTAGACGATCACGCTGGGGTTATGGAGAGTGTGGAACGGACCTCAAGGGGAACATGAAGGGGGAACGGGAACGGGAACCCACGAGAGGGGACTGCATGCGAACTTCATCTTCCTCTTTAGTTTCTTTCACGAAACCTCGGCAGCTCGACGCCGAGTTAACTCTCGATACGTCGGCATACGAAACACAAACTGCAAACGATTCGATAAGGTCTCGTGATCGTTGTGGCCCCGCACGCGTGTGTGCTAGTCCTAATCCGGTGCGCGGCACCGAGACGCAGCTGTGGAGCTAATCCGCGCAGCATTTGGTGTCGATCCTAGCAGCTTCTCTTCGTCCAGGGTTTCAAAGGTTAGGCGTGGTTTGTTGTAGTGGTGTGTTCATTTTTCGCACCAGTGCGATGTTGATGGGCTGCGGCTTCATCTGTATGTTGGTGGTCTAGGCGGAGAAGAGGAGAACCACTGGAAAACGATAGTATTTATTTTTGTACTTGGACCCGAGGTCTTGCGCCAAGTTTTATTGAGTGGCCTGGTTGCGTGGCGTGGTTGATATGGGTTTTGTTCCGGTTTTGAGGTCGAAGTGGGAAGATTTTGAGCTTGGACGTGCTTCCTCACCGTGAAAATGTGGCCTGCGGTGAGTGTTTGGTTTGGGGAAGAGGTCCTCGATAAGGCGAGGGGGAATGAAAGAGGGCAGGATGTGCACATGGTTTGTAAGTGAGTAGGTGGAGGCTGAGATTTCGTCGTGAAGGCCGGCTTCTAGGTTTGGTATTTTGTTTTTTTATGAGCATCACAAGGTGCTTGGAATTTCAGGGGCAGGTGGCGGCGGGGATTAGCCTTGGGGAGGCCCTTTTCCTGCTTCACGTTACGCTGATCTGTGCGGGAATCGCAGTTCAAAGTCTGCGCTGATTTGCGTTGACCGTTGCATCTTTTTGGCTTACCGCTTCTAATGCCCTGGGAAGAAGAAGTTTCCAGCTGATAGGTTGCCGTTTCAACGTGCCTGCCGTGAGCACTATGGGGACCTTTGGTACTTTTTGAAACTCGCAATGCAGGAATGCTCCTTGCAGAGTTCCGGGTGCGTTTGCAAGCTGTAATTCTTCACTACCTTCCATGTCAGGGTTTTGAGACTTCTACCAGGAATTGGTAAGGTGACATTTTCGCGGTTACAAGCCGCTTTACGTGTACACTACATAGAAGTCATCTCGACCACGGTAGGTTTCCGAGAGGTGCCCGAGGACCTTATTGGCGCAACTCATCCTGTGATCGGTAATCTTAGATTGTCGACATAACTGGCTTGCTCCGATAAGTAGCGAGGTGAAACGAGTAGAAAGCAAGAGAGATTTATTGGAGAGGTTAATTGCAGCCCGTCGAAAGTAGAGTTAGACGCGTGTTTTCTTCAAATACACTTTGTTGGAAGACTCCACGCCGTGTCACTGAGAAGAAAATTATCTGCAAGTGGTGGTCAGTGCTGCGGCAATGCATTTAGACTTCGAGATCAACTATTTTCGTTATTGCAATATTGTCATTCTCGCACCGAGCAGCTTAACTTCGAGAGCAGAATTACATACCGCCATGGTCTATTTTTCTATTTAAAAACCAATTACTCAACCACACTTAAAATACTAAATATAGAATTTATAACTTGACGTAACAAGGGTACTTGCTAAGTCTTGGTAGGGCAAAGTCAGAGTCACATATTTCTCGCTCTAGCGAGCAATGTTCGGGTTCCTCTTTAGCCCCATACACTGACTGTACGAATAGAAGGTGCAGCAATGTCTGCACTGGGGACAGTAAAGAGGGAAGAGGAGGCGGACGATGTATACGAACTCAGCTCCAGCAGTACCAACAGCGATGAACCCAGAGACGGAGACGAACTGGGTAAGAGAGCCAGTCCACAGGGAAACCCTTGGAGTGAAGGCTTTGTGCAGAAGAAGCAGAGGGTAGAGCCCGTGGATGATCCACGATTGAATGCGTGGAGATATGAGGATTTGAAGAATCAGGCGCATGGAGATTCAGACCTTGGTCAAGAATCGAAGATTGTTTCACCGGTTGCTTTACCTTTTTTCCCTCAACCCTCTCTCGATGAGTCTCCGCGGAAGATGCCCGAGTCTCGTACCACCTGCAAACAGTTCTGGAAAGCTGGAGACTATGAAGGGCAGCATGCTATTGTCACGCAAAAAGCAGGTGAAAATTATTGTTTGTGAAGACTTGTGCTGGGATTTTTTCTGAAGGCACTTGGCTCGGTGATATAAGATCATGACATCTGTTTTTATTGAAAATTTAGAATGTTTAGATCCTATAATTTTTTTTCATGCATGTAATTCCTGCTCTCCAAGTACCCTCACTTCATAACAGTATCTTGGAGGTCTTTGAAAAGATTCTTTATTGTGTGTATTAGTATTTTCTCTTTCTCCCACTTCTTCTCACTTTCAAAAATCCAGTCTCGAATGGCATGGAAGGGAGATATAGTGCGGACAGTTTCTCTCATGACACTGTTTCTGACAAGTGACGATTTAGACGTGTGCAACTCAATGCAGATTATGCCATCATCTGTTGTTTCACTACGTGTCATGAAGACAACATTGTGCTGTAGAAAAAAGTAATCATTTATTCACGCTCAGAAGTTAAAATAAGCAACGTCGTCTGATCTGTTCGCTCTTTTTTCAATCAGGTGCAATTGATCACGTTAGAGTTCATCCGAAGTTTCTACATTCCAATGCAACAAGCCACAGATGGGCTCTTGGAGGTACAATACACTCGCATCATTCACTTCGTTTTTTTCTTTATTTGTTTGTTTGTTTGTTAAAAAGAGAGGTCCAGTTTGTTTTGGAGATAGGCACTACTTTTCTTTGAACCTACTTACATTGTAGACGTGAATTTGTTTGTGGTGTGGACAGTGACTATCACCTCTTTCGGTTTGCTTTTGGTTGGAATTGCTATGCATTTACATACATACGATACAAATGTTATTACACGAAGTTTCTGCAAATATGGCGTCTAATACCTTTTTTGAAATTTAATGTTTTAATGAGACATGTGCTCTTATCCAAGATTTTTCAGCCTTGAAAAGGTATCAAAGTAGAGGATTATTCTAGGTGCCTCCTTTCTCTTAGATGACATCTAAGAATCAATGTATATGTTTTTGCAGCTGTTGCTGAACTAGTGGACAACGCTGTGGACGAGGTAAGATTTGTCTCCCAGCAAAAATATAATGGTTGGAGATCCTAGAGAATTGATGATATATGAATTTTGGTCCTCTTGCCATTTGTAATATTCATTGATATATTAGGCTTGGACTTTGGGTGTGTAGTGGCGTGTAGCGTGTTACGTGTTGCTTAATACTGTTACTGAGACGAGAAGTTTATTAGAAACTTCGCTTACATTCAGTGGTTCATTTTATCCAATTTCCAGGTGTTGAATGGCGCAACGTTTGTTAATGTTGATGTGTCTTTACACCCTAGAAATCGTTCCCCAATGCTCGTCATTGAAGGCAAGTACTTTCTGCTGTCGCTCAATTTTATGAACTGGAGCGATATTTTTATGAGTTTCATTGTAGTTTTTGTCAATCTTGGCTGAGCATGCGTATACATGAATTACATTTGTCTTGGTTAGCATGTCGTCTGGTTAATTCTACACTTGCTTCCAGGTGAGTAGTATTTGTTAGAAAAGTCTTTCCTATTTTCATAGCTCTCTTACTGACCCATCTACTTTCCTGTAACATTCGGCTATAGATGATGGCGGCGGGATGACTCCTGATCGCATGCGTCAATGCATGTCCCTTGGATACTCTGCTAAGAGCAAAGGGGCTAACACGATCGGTCAATGTACGTACTGCTGCCTTGTGACACCGTTTCTTCTTTCCTCCATGATCATAAACTTATGTCAATTTTTAGGTTATGTATATTGAAAAATTTCAATGACTACAACTGACATGGTTTTTTGGCTGCCAACTGAAGCTGCACGTTTATGACTTCGTATGTTCTGCACTGTGTTTCTAGTCGACCTGCTACTGTGAATTCCTTTGTGGATTAGTCTCTGCTCTCAGATCAATGACTTGGATTTGACATGATCTTATTCTCTCAAATTTGCAGATGGAAATGGTTTTAAGACGAGCACCATGCGCCTTGCTGCTGATGTTATTGTCTTTTCTCGATCTCGTGCATCTAATGGGCACAGGTAAGTCCCTACGTTGGACCATTGAGAGCTTTTACGAATTCATACCTTTAGAACTTATTTTAGTACATTTTTTCCTGTTTGTGCATCATTCTTTTGATGGATTTTGTGAATCATCGTATTAGATCAGAAGCTTTCTCATGACAATGCACAATAGGACCTAGTCTCAATTCAACACATGTTGCTTTACAGAGCTACGCAGAGTATTGGTATGCTCTCTTTTACCTTTTTAAGACAAACTGGACATGACGACATAGTTGTTCCAATGGTGAGTAGTGTTGCTGACAGTTTGCATACCTTCGATCATCTTTTTCAGAAGTATGGTTAGAACTTGACGTTACTTGAGAAGATATGTCAGCTTTTGCGATTTATACTGGAGCTACTCCATTAGAGGATATCAGGTTCTTTCATAGAGAAGTGGAGTGTAAAGTTGTCATTATTCTTAGTCTTACGTTTTCAAGCAAAATAGATGTTCATTGATTATCATTGATTATAAGTTTTGGGGTCTGGCAGTTAGTTAAGCCTGGTCTGATGTTACAGCTTCTGAGGAGAGGTCCTTATCTTGTGCAGATTGATTATGAAATTGGAGATGGCGAGGTGTGGAAAATGTTGAGGACAACTTTGAACGATTGGACTCATAACTTGGAAACAATTCAGACTTGGTCTCCTTACGGCAGTGAGGAAGAGTTATTTGACCAGGTTTGTTTGTTACAAGCTTGACACACTACCTGTATGCTTGAATTTATTCAGTGAAATGAAAGATTTTTATATCTCTAGAATATATGATGCAGACGTGGGTTCCTCAATTGTAAGAAGACACGTTATTCACGTAAATCTCATGAAACTAGAGACCGTTGCTGCAATGCTCGCATCGGTGTCGTCATTTTTGATGTTTCATCACACCCTTTGCAACAGGATGGAAACTCCAGAATGAAGAGGACATCGTAGTGTGAAAAGCACTTATCTAAGTTATATTGCTTTTGCAGTTTACAGGAATGAAAGACCATGGTACAAAAATCATCTTGTACAATCTGTGGGAGGATGACCAGGGTCAACTCGAGCTAGACTTTGACGCAGATCCTTCTGTGAGTATCCAGTTTTCTTAATCTTGTATTTACGAGTATCCTTGTTATTCAACGTTATCAGAAATTGCAGTAAAATATGTCAAAAATCAGGTGCACACATCATTTCATGGCCTTTCTGCTACTTTTCTGAGCGTAGTTGCAGGTTCGATGTAACCGACTGTGTTGGTATTTCTAGGATATTCAAATTAGGGGAGCGAATCGTGATGAGAAGAAAATTCAAATGGTTCAGCGGTTTCCGAACTCAAGACATTTCCTCACTTATCGTCACTCTTTGCGGGTAGCTCACACTTTCTGTTTATAGTAACTATCTTCATTCATATTGTTTTGCTATTCTACTGACACTTCATTCAAGCAAATGCTCACTATATTTAGGAATAAGTAACATAGTGAACCTTCTTTTTCTACTTATTGAATTTTTTTAGTGTGGAGGCTTACAAATCATATTTTTTTCGCTGGAATGGCTGTATGGCAGAGTTATGTCTCGATTTTGTACTTGAAGATGCCTCCTGGCTTTAAAATCATCCTCCGGGGACAGGAAGTTCAACATCACAATCTTACTGACGATTTGATGTTCACTCAAGAACTTACATATAGGCCACAAAGTGGGGCTGAGCATGTTACAAAAGAAGCTGATGTGAGGGGCTACTTGTTTTCATTACTCGCATACCCAATGTATTTCAGTACCTATCATGTCTGCTAGCGCGTAGCTGCTGAGTTTACTGTAATTTCAATGTAGAAGTGTGAATCATTGTACAACGTTTAAGTGGATTGATATACTTTGTATACATTGTGATCCTTTAGATGGTGGCAGTTGTGACTATTGGGTTTGTAAAGGATGCTAAGGATCATGTTAACATACAAGGTTTCAATGTGTACCACAAAAACCGACTGATTAAGGTAATTGCTTCACTGTTGTACAATTCCATATGTATGACTGGATTTAATACTTCAGAGGATATAGCTCCAAATTTTTGCTTGGAAGTTATCTCATTGCATCCTGTTGCGTAGGATATTTCTTATTTTGCATGTTATGTCATGCCTAAATGTGATGATGCAGCATATGTTGGATGGACGTTAACGTCACATGTATTTTTTTTGCAGCCATTTTGGAAAATTTGGAACTGCACTGGTAGCGATGGGCGAGGCATAATAGGTGAGTTAATGTCTTGCTTGCAGGCTGTTAGTTATGTTTGTCGAAGTATTACTATGAACGCATGCTTTGTCTCGAGATTCCACATAATATGGTTCAGAGTAGCTTGAGACTTTGGTAAAATGTGTAGTAGTAAATGCAGGAGCTCAGAGCAATGTGACAGTTAATAGAGTTAAATTTTTCTCGTCCAAAGATCGATTTAACCTAATATGCAAATACTTTCTTGGAAGTTGCTCCAGTAGGTCGTCACGGATGAGATTTCTTGCTCATTTAATTACCACAAGCTGGTGCTACCGACAGTGCCACCTAGGAGCTAGTATTAATTTCATTTTGACTTGGGACTGTGGTTTTTCTTGCAGGAGTGCTTGAGGCCAACTTTGTTGAACCTGCTCATGACAAGCAAGGCTTTGAGCGCACTACAGTTCTGTCACGCTTAGAGTCACGCTTGTTGCAAATGCAGAAGAACTATTGGTCAGTTTTCTTATCCTTAAGCCCAGCACATCATCCATATAGTTAATTCACTGATTCTTTTCTAAAGAGTGTATGCTGTGTGTATAATTCTAATACTTGGTGACATGCACCTCTGCAGGGCAAATAATTGTCATAAAGTGGGTTATGTAAGCAAAAGGAGTAAGAAGAAGAGTATTCCACCTATCTCTCTATCCGGAGGTACGATGAATTTTCAAAATTGTTTTGTGTAGTTATTGAGTGATGGTAAGTTTTGACGCACATCATGCCACCAAGCGTTACGAACATTGATTCTGCGGTGTGTTTGTCATGATTCCTGCTTCTGATTGAGCGTTCAATTTACAGCTCTGGTTGGTTGGTATGGGACTTTGCGTATATGTGCTTCTACATGATTTTGTAATTTTCGTAGTGTCTGTCCTTATATTTCTGATTCGCGTAACGTTCTTGATGTGCAGAAGGTGTTGTGGTTAGGGGACAAGGTTCAACCATGTCATCTCCAATTTCAGACCCTCATGCTGACTTGCGCCTCTCTTTGCCATCTAACTCGTTAAGTGAAGGTCGGAGAGGTGGAGGGGTTTTGCGAACTTATGGAGAGAGTACATCAGGAAGGCTACGGCTTGAAATTGAACCTGCTGCTGCAATATCTAGAAGTGGGTCGCTTACCAATGGCACCTCTGTGGCTAAGGTGCTTCCTGAACCTTCACTTTTTGTTTTTCATTCGATGTGCATGAAGCAATATTGCAAGCTTTAGGGTAAAAGCAAGACAATTTTTTCATGAGTGTTCATTGCATATCACGTCCCTTCGTGATTGATCATTGTGATGTTTCTTGCTAACCTACATCTCCTATGTTGCTGCAGGTTAACGAGTCTGTTCCAAAGGATAGTCGGAAATCATTGGAAGATCTTGGAAGAATGGTATTTTCCTTGCTCTACATATTTGTTCAGTTCTACACCTGAATTATCATTTTTTGTTACATGAAGGTTATGGATGTGTCGCTGTCAGAATCATGGTTGCGCTTAATTTTACTTTCCAGTTGACTTCGATCTTCTAATATTGGTCTGCACCTTGTCTAGCCTATGGCATTATGTTTCAGTGTGTTGCATTAGATCGTGTTGCTCAACTGCTTTTGATATTTTGAATCTTATTCCTGATCGGTTTTCCAGTTTGTAAGAAGGGCTGCTGTTGCAGAGGCTTCTCATCTTCCACAAGGGCAGCAGCGTCCAGCAACCTCTAATGGCCACAAGGGAGCAGTAGAAGTTGAAATATTGAAACAACTCAAAGATGAAAATGACCAAATTCGAGAAAGGTTGTCTTTCAACAAGTCTTTTTTCTAATTTTAGCTATGCAGTTGACTGTATTTGTATATCCAAAGACAGTTATTAGATTACAATCATCGTGACTGACGGGAGTTATGAAATTGTTTTTTCTCTTCAATTTTGCATTTTTCAGATTTGTAAGGTAGTTGTCTACTACGTGAATTTCACTTCCTTTTTATTTATTTATTTTTGCCCATCCATTCGCAACTTGATGTAAATTATTTTAACAACGGATTTGCCTTTTCTGTTTTTAAAATTTAGTTAATTAATTTTTTTTTTTTACTTTAGATGCCGGAGGCTGGAGGAGGCAAGTGAGCAGAGTCTTAGGTTTGAAGTTGATCGAAATCGCAAACTAGAAGCACAGGTAAATTATCTTGTTCTGTCTACCGTCAATTCCGTGTCGATAATGCACAATAATTACATATGCATGTGGACGAAAAGTTTTGAAGAGAAATTATAGTGGTATGTATGTCATCCAGTGATTGAGTGTGAAGAGTGCAACACTTGTCTCAGTTGTCGGCTGTTGTTTAAGTGTGGGTGTTAAGGATTCGTGGTTCACGCATCTATGATTCTGCAATTTAGATATTTTAGATCTGAGTTACGAAGTATACACCTGTGGAGAGTTTTATTTTACTTTATTTTAAGAAAAAGCCTCATGAAATCTGAACATGGGATAGCTAATATTGATCTTGTGGGCAAAGCAGCTTCTGGATTTAGAGCAACAACAGGCAGTTTACAGGCGCAATTTAGAGAAATGTATTCGAGAACGGGACAGTCTGCATGTTGCATTGGAAGAGGAGCGACAGCTTCGAGAACATGAAGATGAAGAGATGAGGAAGAAACTTAAGGTTGGTTGATATTAAGATGTTCTCTGCATTTGACTGGAGCATGCTTTCGCTGGACTGTAGTCTCTTAAGACGTTAGATTCATCCAGTCATTTCATAACAATTTTTCTATTTCTTATTTTCTTTGTGCATCAGGTAGCACTGCTCCGTGTGCGAGAACTGGAATCCGAGAACCACCGATTGCGTTTCTCAAGGTGTTGAATCCTCGTGTGTGAATTGGTGGTCCGTTCACAAAATCATGAGACATGTTAGTGCATTCTATCACGTTCACAGGCACTGCTTTTTGTACAGTTATTTCATGACCTTGGTTCCACCACCACGGCTTTGCCTATGGTGAGTATTGGTTTACTCATCAAACTGGTCGTGACGTCAATGGTGCAGTAGGGACACGGTGTAGCGTGGTCTGTTTTGTACATCTCTAGCCACCATTGCGGAATGGATGTCTGGTCGAGGTAAGAGCAGAAATTTTGTTTTGTTTAAACTCAGTTTGAACATTCTTCTATGAGGTTTGCAGTTGTGACGCACAAGATCACTGATCTCAGCTGTTTCAAACCTCCGACTGTAGACTTCATGGTCATATTTCTACAGGTGCATTTCTATGGAAATAGTTCATTCCATGTACAATTTAAAGCCCAACATGTACACCGATTTTTCAGGAATGGGAACCTTGTGGTCAATGTTTCTGATGAATTTCAATTAGTACATATTACAGTGCTGCAAATAGTTGACTGCAATTTTGATCTAGATTTTCAGTTTTAATGACTGATGGCACAAAGGTGGTAAGTCATGAGCACGTTTTTTTGACACGTAAATTAAATAATGCTATAAGTGGTATCCATGTTAATCACACAGAATAATTATTTTAACGTCAGTCAAGTCTTTTCCATAAAATTGAATAAACAACAGTGCCATTAATCTCATGTAAATCTTTTATATTACTTCAAATATTTTTTATATCATCTGAAAGAATATGAATTTTAAATTTAGTACATTTAGGTTTTGATTGTGCATCAATGTTTAACAATAATATCAATAAAATTATAGCATCAAAGTTCAAAAGTAGGTATGAGTGTTTTAAGTTTTTATTTTTTATAATATCATTCTAACATCTTTGAGTCCTTGTGGTTTCAATCCAAGTTTTGGACTGTAAGAGTAATGTCCTATGAGTTATGATGGAAGTTCAAACTATCCAATTGATGTGAACTTCCTTTTCAACAACTTAATCAAATTCAAACTCATAACTCAATAATTGTATATCCTTGGTAATTTCAATTCTATCATGTGATATATCTACATAATACTACATCAATATTTTAATACAAAACCAGGTTGTAACATCAGCATTTCATCATCATCAAGAATTCTATGATCAAATCTAAACAACAATAGTATGAGTTTGATCTTTACATCCACCTCCACCTAAAAGCCACTTCACACTATGGTTGTTTGGTTTGGACCTTGGACAATTCCACTTGAAATTGGACAAAAGTCCAAAATAGAAGTTATTAAAATATAATAAATATGACATTTGGCTTCTCTATTCAATGGAAAATTTAGCATCTATTTTTGTCTGACCTAATTTCTTTTTGAGTGGACAACTCTTTGGCGCCAAAATTGCCATAAAGTGCTGCCATGTAGGTACTTTCAACCAAAATATTTGTTGGTTGTTTGCCTCTAGTGTGAAGGCCAAGCAATCAATTTTTTTTTCTCTCCACCAATCATATTATTGGAATCCTTTGTTCACTGTTACAATTACTTGTTGTCTTGTTTAGGAATGAATTAGGTACTTAGTTGTTGAAGGTAAAGTTATATTTTACAACTAACCAAGAATCTAACAACCCTAATGAAATCCTACATAAATCCCAATTAAATCTTAATACTTTTTAATCAAATCTTAAAGAAATCTTAAAGATATTCTAAAGAAATCATAATTGAATCTTAACCAAATCCTAAAGCAATCCTAATAAAATCTTAACTAGTCCTAATCAAATCCTATTCAAATCCTAATCAAATTTTAACCAACTCTAAGCAAATCATGTAATAGATTTAAATCCTTGATAATTATTAAATTAACAATTGATCTTAATTCAAAATTTTTTAGACTTCTCAATCTCCTAGTTGAAAACAAATACACAAAATTTAAAGAAAATTTAACCTAAAAGATTGGTAAAAAAAAAAGCACCTAATCTGCTTGGATGTTCGCCATCTTCCTTTTTTAACCTTGCTATCAATCTTCCAATATTAAAATCTCTATTTTTTTTATCATTCACTTATTTTTAAAATTTGTACAAATATTTAAAATTAAATCAACTATGAACTTACAAAACATCACATTAATCCAACTAATAGATTGCTCAAAATCATAGAAATCCTCACTAATCTTCAAAATTCAATTTCCAAGATCATAATCTATTTGAATTTCAATAACTTTTAATCTAATCATTTAATTAAACTCAAATTTATAAAATTCATTCAATACAACTATATTAATAAATCTACAAAGTTTGATTTATAAATTTGCTATAAAATCTACAAAATTCTCCAAAACGTAAATCCCTTTATATTTCACAAAACTCAAAGTCACCCAAAACAACCTTGACTTTGCAAAGCTCTTTGTCATGAACATAAGATTTATTCTAATAATTATCTAAGTAACATAGATAGATAGAAGTAGGTTAAAGTATGTTAATTTGATAATATCTTATAGAGAAGCTTCCTAGAAGCTTTATAGATGTAGTTTCACCTTTATACATGTCTATAGGTGATTAATAGGTTAGAAACTTAGCCAATAAGTTAGCCACGTATTGCACATGTGAGTAGCTTGTAGAACAAGCTAAATATGTGGCGCATATTTAAAAAACTTGTCTTGCAAGTTTGACACATGTCTTACAAACTACACATGTTTTACAAACTAGACACATGTTGGAGGTCCTATAGAGTGTCACCACGTAGCTCTTAGGTAGATAGTATATATAGAAACAAGAGTAAAGCCTTCTTTACTCTTATCAACTTCTTTCTTGCTTCTAGTCTAGTTCAAGAGTCTTTGTATTTTCTAATCTTTGGCAATAGCCATTCCAATTTCTTCTTGAATATATATACTTTCTTATTTCTATTTTGTCATTATTCTTTGACATAGTTTTCATTGATTTATGCATCTTTTTTCAGTTTGTATCCTTGACACTCTCACAAAGTCATTATCCACTCAAATCACCTAATACCAACACTTAAAAAAAATCTTTCAAGTCTATTTTCAAATCCCACTCTCCAATCAACAAAAGAACTATTCACTTGTTATAGGCACGCAATTTTGTGCCCTAGGGTCTAGTTTCAACCTTGGTTCACAACCCATCCTTTCTAAATATCATTCTAAAGTTTTTCTAGGTAATTTTTGCTGAAAACTACTCTTTACTTTCATCTAAAGATGCCTATAGTATTATTTTTGCTAATCTACCTTGTTTTGTCTTGTTTATGATCCTACACAATAAATAGAAATTCTTTTACAAAAAATATAATATAGATACAATTTTTCTACTTCCTTCTATTTGTTTCCTATAATTTTGAAATGAAATTTGTTACTAAGTCTTTAAATAATATAGGATTTTTTTTGCTCTTTCACCTTATAGTCATGTTATAATATGACCTTGCTCAACAATTGGCCATAGGGTGAAATGGCTCTAAATATTGTTCATAAAACCTATAAAATTATAATTATAATATACAAAATCCAATTAAAAACATTATAAATATGGCTACCAAACCATATACCACAACAACTTCCACCCAGTATACAAATTCAGAACCAAGACCAATACGAAAACTAATCCACGCCTCGGTAATAGCGACAACGGACACGTGGCGGTGGATCCATGTGGAGGTGGAATGAAGAGTGGGCGGTAGGTACCCAGGATTTGCCAGTCACTCTCTAGACTTTCACCTAACTCGCAGGTCGCGAAAGCGACGCAGCCGGTGGAAGCTGTGCCCAGGTGTCCAATGACCATTCAAAATTCCGGGCTCGGCATCGGAATCTCCGTCGTCCACACCCCGAGACCAGAAATCTGAAGCATCCGACCTCCGGATAGACGTCTAACTCTCAAAATCCAGCAATCCTTGAACTGGGTAGCGAGTCGACCGATTGCTCTGCATCGCATTGTCGGGATCGTTGCTATCGCTGCTATTGCATTTTGCGGTTTTTTTGGACGACAATGGCGATGGCGGTAGTGGGATACGCAGGAGCTGCAGCATTAGCAGGGAGAGTGACGACGGACATCTCAATGGCGGTCGCCAAGCCGACCCGGATGTTGTCTTCGTCCTCGGCATTGTCGTCTCTGCCCGGCAAGCTTGTTGGGAAGCTGCCGGCGCAGTCTGCAGCTTCTAGGAGACGAGGGTTTGTGTCTATGAGTGTGAGCGTTGGTGCCGAGGTCACCACCAGCGATGGCGCCTTCGCGGATTACAAAGCCTCCACTGCGTTTCTCTTCCCCGGTCAGGTACATTGAGAGGTTTCGGGTGTCATGGGTTTTGGGTTTTGGCGTTGTTTGGGAGGTTTGTTTTATTGCGTGAGTGGCATTTGGGAAGAGGTTTTCCGAAGGATCGGTAAGTTGTGAAGGAATTCGGTTTGTATTTGTGTTCGATGCAGGGCGCTCAAGCGATGGGAATGGGATCAGAGGTGCACACGATCCCAGCTGCGGCTGCCCTCTATGCTAAAGCTAATGAGATTCTCGGGTATGGCTCTCCCTTGGTGCCGAGTGTTGGAAGTGATAAGTTTTTTATTGTTTATCTCGGCACATGTTTAAATGCGAACCCATGGCATTGAAATGTTAGTAACAATTGCAGAAGATAGGCAGGGGATTGGATTGCTTCATGTCAATGCTGGTACCTGCGAATTGTTTTTCTTTGAGTAGTAAAACGATTTGCTGTGTACTGCAACAGGTATGACTTGTTGGACGTCTCTATCAATGGGCCGAAGGAGAAGCTAGACTCTACTGTGGTTAGCCAGGTAGTCAATATGCCAACTTTTTGGATTTATAACTTACAGCTCGGTGGCTTGCGTCTAGTATGTGGACTCGCGAGCCATGTTTTTGTTATTACTGTCATGGGAAAATGATTTAAACCTGATTGTTTTGTCGATCTCTTGAGACTTTATAAGTTTTTAATTTGTGCAGCAGTCCAGAATGGATGCAGATCTTTCAAAGCGAAGCCAGTGATTTGAATGAAACCATCTTTGTGTCTCTTACTTAAATATCTCTTTAGTGTGACTAATTCTTGAATATTGGTATTTGGAGTGCAGCCAGCAATCTACGTCGCGAGTTTGGCAGCGGTTGAGGCTTTGAGAGCTAGAGAGAACGGTCAAGCTATTATCGACTCTGTGGACGTGACCTGTGGTCTTAGTCTTGGGGAGTACACTGCTTTGGCTTTTGCTCATGCTTTCAGGTAAAGTATCTGTCATGTTAACTACTACCACATTTGCTGTCATCAGTCTATTTACTTCCGATTCCCGCTGTAATTTGCGCGTAATCCTTTTAAACCGTGTGTGGAACTATTCGACATATAACAGAATTCATTAATTCGTCAAAGGAAATAGAATCCATCACATTCTTGTTCTCTTTGTCAATAATTGAGGCATTGATTGTTGCAGTTTCGAAGATGGCTTGAAGCTTGTGAAGCTCAGGGGTGAAGCCATGCAGGTCACTACTTAGCCCTTCATTTATATACCTCCTAGTTAGGCTCCGTAACATCTTGTGTCTTGATTATTCACTGGATAGAAGTGGATGATTGCATTGTGAGGACTTACTTGACACATGGAGAGATTTTGTTTACTGGGTTCTAAAACTTTCCGGTATTGCAGGCTGCTGCAGATGCGAGCCCAAGTGCGATGGTCAGCGTTATTGGGTTGGACTCAGAGAAAGTGGCTGCTCTTTGTGAGGCTGCCAATGAAGACGTTAGCGAGGATGAACGGGTCCAAATTGCTAACTTCCTATGCCCGGTATTTAAACGAAACATCAATCCTTATAGAATGGCTATTTAGTTGTTTTTGTGGACTTTATAGCGTCTCCATGCTCAGTTTCTGTCAAGTGCACTAAACTAGAAACGTACACAAGCTGTTCTAGACATGTTTGAAAATTACCTTGCGAGTGAGTGATTTGTCTGGTCTCTTAATACAAGTAATTTTGGTCTCTGGCTTAGCGAATATTGCTGAATCTGCAGGGCAATTATGCAGTGTCTGGTGGTGTTAAGGGTGTGGAAGCACTTGAAGCCAAGGCTAAGAGTTTCAAAGCTCGTATGACTGTGAGTCTCGCTAACTTCCTAGGTCACCGTGACGTATTCGTTTGGCTACCTCTTTCACCTACAACACATAATAGAAGAGTAAAGAGGTCTTGATGGCCTTTCATAATGCGATCACACTAATGTATGTTTTGTGTCTGTAGGTACGTCTAGCAGTTGCCGGCGCATTCCACACGCGGTTCATGAGTCCAGCAGTTCAGAAGCTTGAAGCTGCCCTCGCTGACACTGAAATCAGAACTCCAAGGATTCCAGTTATTTCCAATGTCGATGCAGCACCTCACTCCGACCCTGCCACCATCAAAAAGATTCTCGCCCAGCAGGTATATTGTTGTTTGGAAATCTGTTGTGTTCATAATGGATGTCAATTGCTACACAGGCGGCGTGTCTCGCAGAAGTAATATTCTGTTGGTTGTTGAGTTGTAGTGTCATCTGAGAAGGTTCCAGAAAGTTTTACAAGTGTTCTGTTGAATTATGTTCCGGAGTGGACCATTCACCAATTTCTTCTTTTGTTCCACGTTGTGTCTTGGTTTATTAGCATGGTCCTTGATATTCCTTCGTCCAAGATAGATTTTGATAGTTTGTACTATAATCCAGGTAACATCACCTGTTCAATGGGAGACTACTCTTAAGACTTTGCTCGGAAAGGGACTGCAGAATAGCTACGAGCTCGGCCCTGGCAAGGTATGGGCGTCTACTCTTTTCTCACTGTGAAAAGTTCGACCTGGAACTTTCGTCTTGATCCTTCGTTAACTTGACGTTTTATCTTTTCAGATACCCGCTAGTGCTTTTTGAAGCTCAGTAAGATTCTGTTGAAGTTATGGGGTGGCTAGCAGTTAATCTACCACAAATGACATTCTGATTTTTCCAAATCCAGCACTTTTTCGAGACGCTCACGTCTGACATTTGCTTCTTGATACTGATCTTGCAGGTGATTGCCGGAATAGTTAAGAGGATCGACAAGAAGGCGCCTGCTGTTGAGAACATTAGCGTGTAATTTAGCGAATGAAGCAACACTTCTTGGTATTGTTGGTGTTTAACCAGTATATTCCAAAGAAGTTCCCCTTGGCTTGAATAGTGCTTCGATCATGCTTTGGTATTTTAGTGTAGTGAGGTAGTTGGGTACCTGATGATGAATGTATCCTATCGGTATATTGTGGGAGTTGTGCTTCCGCTTGATAGTTTGCAATTGGTGCAGTAAGTGGATTACGGTTTGTCAGCGCCCGTTAGAATTTGTCATTTGCGGGAACTTTGTGGGAACAAAGAAGAGCATTCTTTAGAGTTGCTAGATCTATAAATTTCCCAGACATATTTAGCAGTTGTTCCTGATCTTGTTGTAACTCAAGTCCAGACGTTTCTCACGAGGTCTTAATACTTACAAAGCAACCGAAAAGCTACTGACTCCAAAAGTTTTGATCCGCTAAAACAATATTTTTGGGTGGGGTTGGAAACAATATTTTTGGGTGGGGTTGGAAACAACCTTCTAGGATGTGGAAAACTCCCACAAATGCGATGCGAGGCCACTGAACAAAGTGGTTTCAGGTACTACAAAAAAAAAAAAAAAAAAAAAAAAACAAGGATTTCTTTGACCTTACGGTGTAGCAGCAGGGTCTGAAAATTTGTTGTTTTGACAAGCGATGTTAACAACCTTGATGTGCTAGGAAGGTCAATGCCACTGTGGAGGAAGGTATGGAAAACGTATTGCTAAAATAGAAATTGAATTATGCTAATACATCTGAATTCACCACCTTACCTGTAAAAACTATTCATTGTAATTAATTGGACGGATTGAATGTGAGTTAGCTTAGGATTTTTACAGTACCAGTTATATAGATTTTCTGATTCATGTGCATTAAGAACTTAACCAGGTCAAATTAACATTCAATTACTAGGCCATACAAGAGCTTGGTATGCCAATTTGATTCTTACAACGTTAATCACGCTTTTCTAAAATACTAAATGTAGATTTGTATAAAATCCTATAGAACAATGGTTTTTTTTTTGCAATGCAAGTGTGATTTTATTTTTACTTTTATATTTATTGATGAATAGCTATCAGTTCATGTGTTATAATTCTTTTTCAGACATCAACTCATGGACAATTAAATTCATATGCAGAGGAGAAGTGAGTGAATTAAATTACTTGTTGAGACAACGATGACTGTATAAGAAAATAATTGTTACAATATTTTTGGAGCGTTTTTAGTTATTAATTTATTTAAAGTACACTGTTTTTTCATATTAATTCCATATAATTTACTGTGTAATTTTTTAGATGGAATTATTACTATTATTAATGTATGATTTATTGTTGAATCAGAATATTAAAAACAATCAACTACTACAGACCTATTGATTATGACTAATAATAGTAAAGTGCATGGATCCATATTTTAAACATGCATGTGTATATACATATAATTTTCTCATGGCACACTGATACACAAAGCCCACATAACAATTTGTTCTAATGAAAAGAAAATAATGAACCAACTATTGAGGATCATTAGGAATATTTGGTTGCATGTAGGATTAGGTAGTAGCCACATTAAGAGAGTTGTATGTAGCTTTTGAATTTTGTTTTTTTGTTGTAATAGTGTTCGATTGTATTTGGATTTTGGAATATAGAAATAAATCATAGAATCTTATGGTGTATTCTTCTAGTACAAAGCATACATTTTGGTCTTCAAAGAACATTGAGATATTTTTGTTAAACATTTTACAATCCTGTTAACTGTTTGTTAAATTTAACCAATGCATGGACATTTTAGAGTGTTACAATTTTTGTTTGTTTTTTTATCTATCCTTTTTTTTTTTTTTTTTTTTTCCTTTCTTTCTTTTTCTTCTCTCGTTAGGTTTTACTTAATAACCTCTCATATTGAGGAAAGCAGAAGATTGAAAATCTAATTGTTTGTAGCTTAGATTAGGTGATAGTTGACAAAAGAGACTTGCATAGAATTTATTGTTTTTTAAATTTTGTTTTCTTCTATTTTATTGTTTGTCAATAGATTGTGTGTGGATATTTGAATATTGGAAAAATACATTAGATACTTGAAATTGAAATAATAAATTTTTTTATCTTATGTTACACAAATATATATATATATATATATATATAGAGAGAGAGAGAGAGAAATATTATTTTTTATTTAAATTTTATTAAATTTAACCAAATAAATAAAATTAAATATATATATTTTTTTACCCTTTTTTTTATACTTAATTACCAATGTTATTATGAAATTGTAATTTATGTCTTAAAAATCATTTGTATTCCATTTCAACAATATGTATTGATTTTTTGTTAAAAATACACAATGTATACTTATATCCACAATCATTTAATAAGAGAATTAAACTTACTATGATTTCATTTTATACTATTTTATTTATATAAACTACTTACATTATTCAACTTCTAAAACCCTAATATGAAACTACTCATTCAATTTGTGGTGCACCTAAAGAAACAATCTCCAAAACCCTAGATTAGGTCAAATCCTAGGGAACCAAAGAAACAACCTACTAATGGGGGAAACAAAACGCATAAAATAAAAATGATGGTTTCGACGCACAAAACAACAAAGACTCGAGCCTCGGGGGGAGGACCCAGCACAATGGCATCGGGAACCAAGGGAGCTCCGTGCACAAGGAGGGAGAACAAAATGGGGAACGAGGGAACGGGGGAACGGGGCACGGGGGATCTGATCGGGGAGGCAATGGGAGATGGACGGCGGGGATGGGGTGAGGGGGCGAAACCCTAATGCTGCGTGCTGGGCTGTGCGCGAGGGCAAGAGGAGAGCTCGTCGCAGAGAAAGCTCTTTTCCCAGTGCACCTTTCGTGGTTGCAGGTCTCTCCAGCAGGATAGCGACGCGGGCTCGGAGCTCGTACCGATACGCGATGGCATCTACAGCAGCAGCTCGCCCCCTGGTCACCGTGCAGAGCATCGACGGAGGTGAGAAGGGCGCTCAGACCTCTCTCCCCGCCGTTTTTCTGGCTCCCATTCGCCCCGATGTGGTCGCCACTGTGCACACTGCCCTCGCCAAGAACAAGAGGCAGCCCTATGCCGTGAGCGTCAAGGCTGGACACCAAACCTCTGCGGAGTCATGGGGTACCGGACGTGCCGTGTCTCGTATCCCCAGGGTTCCTGGTGGTGGTACTCACCGCGCCGGACAGGGAGCTTTTGGAAACATGTGCCGTGGTGGACGCATGTTCGCGCCCACGAAGATTTGGCGCCGGTGGCACAGGAAGGTTAATCTGAACCAGAAGAGGTACGCCATTGCCTCCGCTTTGGCTGCCTCCGCTGTTCCTTCATTGGTCTTGGCTAGGGGTCACAAGATCGAGCAGGTCCCCGAGGTGCCATTGGTCTTGGCCGACGGAGCTGAACACATCGAGAAGACTTCCGCAGCTGTTAAGGTGTTGAAGTCTCTCGGAGCTTACGCTGATGTGGAGAAGGTGAAGGCTAGTCACAGCATTAGGGCTGGTAAGGGTAAAATGAGGAACAGGAGGTACGTTTCACGCCGCGGACCCCTTGTCGTCTATGGTACCGAGGGTGCCAAGCTCGTGAAAGCCTTCAGGAACATCCCCGGTGTCGAAGTTGTTTCCGTGGATCGTTTGAACCTTCTTCAGCTCGCCCCAGGTACGGAGGATTTCATTCGGGTGCCCTAAATGCAGTTATGTATGTTTTCGAGAATGGGGTTTCTAGGGTTTAGGGGTTTTGGTGTACCATATGACCTGTTACTCAACAGGTCATGCAATGTTATCGATGCCAATAACCTAGATTTAATTATACTAGCAATGAATGTGGTACCGTTATATTGGAAATCTTAAATGGTTGGTACCACTTGGAGGTTGCCTGTGATAGTCGAGAGACTTACATGTATTGCAGATCACATTTTAGGGTTTTGGAATGGCTTTAGATCTCTCAGTAAGTCTCTGTTAATTGGTGTAGGTGGCCACCTTGGCCGATTTATTATCTGGACCAAGTCTGCCTTTGAGAAGCTGGACGCCGTTTTCGGCACCCAGGAGAAGAAATCCCTTTTGAAGAAGAATTACATCCTCCCCCGCAACATCATGGGCAACCCTGACTTGTCGAGAATTATCAACTCTGATGAGATCCAGAGCGTTGTTCGTCCGGCTAAGGTGGATCTCAAGAGACGTGCACTGAAGAAGAACCCATTGAAGAACTTGGGAGCTCTTCTCAAGCTCAACCCGTACGCCAAGACTGCCAGGAGAATGGAGCTTTTGGCTCAGGAGAGGCAGGCTAAGGCCAAGGCTGAAAAGCTGCAGAGCAAGAGGACCCAGCTCAAGGTACTTGCTTTGTTATATACATGTCTCTTTTGTGATTAAGTTCAGTTATATATTGTCCTTTTCAGTGCGCTATAAAGTGCATTGAATCTGTTGTGCTCAATGTTCGTTTTAGGGTTTCTGTGCTTCTCTTACCTTAATTTCCTTTGCGCAGCCGGAGGAGAAGGAATTGATCAAGAAGCAGGGTGCTTCGTGGTACAAGACCATGGTATCGGACTCCGAGTACACAGAATTCGAGAACTTCACCAAATGGTTGGGTGTCTCGCAGTGAGTTGGAGCCTTGGTAGCCCGTTATTTATAGATACTGGACATGTTGCTAAGCACTTGTGCTTGTTTCTGTCGCTGAAAGAAAGAGTTACCATGATGTGTGCTGTGGGGGCGCAATTTTATTGTGACATTGTTTACAGAACTTGGGTTTGATTGTGCTCCCTTTTATGCATGGGAGGTCGAATTTGAAACTTGTCTTTGTTCATGTTTTGATTTAATACATTTAGTTACCTCGCTGTCAATTGTCGTATACCGACTCTGTCCTGGTCGGAAGCTGCACGCTGACGTTAAGTATCTTTCGGTGTCGTGTGTTGATTTGCTGGACCCCCTCGTTCGAGTTGCTTCGGCATAATTCTTCTCATATGTATCCTTTGACAAGTTACTGAACTCTAAAATTAAACCCTTCCCACATCTCTAGCCTTCTTTAGAGTTAACTTTTCCGGCTCTTATAACCTGCGTGTCAAACAAGTATTTATCGAGAAGTCTGCTTGTCTTAATTCTGTGCATGTTGAAGGGATTAAGTGGGCGAATGTAGTTCATGGATGTTGAATCCGAGTCATATACATGCAACTATTACTTCGGAGAAGTTGCTTACCAATTCTAGTCTTAACGCTGGCAATGTCGCCAACGCATTTGGGGTGTGGCCATGGCTGTGGTGTCGGAATATGGTACAGATCTTGTCAAATGAAGTTATTGACAAATGAAGTTTAACTTTCACTTCGAAATTTCAAAGTTCTTCACGTATTAGACATCAGTAGTTGCAGAATTCGGTCGTGAGTTGATAAAATTTGGTATCAAGGCTACTTAAGGTAATGCGTAATTAAGACAATGTAGATGAAGGTACACTTCGGACAAAAATCAATTTTCGGTTCGTGAGATATTCAGTAATGTGGGATCTTCGGTCTTACCATTACTCTGTAGTTATCAGTTTCACCTGTCATGTCGTAACTATGGTTTTATGACTAAAGAAATCAATTCATTCTGATGTGGATTTTTGTCTTGCACTTGATGTACTTAAAAAAAAATATCGAAAACCGTCTTTACCCATAATGGCAAAGTTTGTAAACACTTTTTTCAGATTAGATATAGATTTCTCATTATCCATAATAACTTAATATCCTTATCAATAACATCATTATTATGATGATGATGCTCCTACTCAGTAAGTAAAAGTGCGATAAGAGCGAAATGGGATTGTGCATTATAAATGTCATTTTGAGAATTATTTTGTTTAATCTTTTGCAAAAATTATTGAAGTATGATTTCTCCTGGTCTTTCGTGAGAACTTTTTCTTCGAGGTCCACTATCTCATAATTTTGATCCGCAGGGGTCATGCATCTATTTATCATGAAAATTAAGTTTTAATATCGTATCATACATTATTGAACATCTTATGTTGTTGTAATACTTATTACACGCATACCCGATCTCAAATAATAACCCATAACTTATAATTTTCGGGAGAAATAATTTTACCTATCACTGCCTATAAACGAAATCAAGGAAATGGATGTGACAGTGCATAATGTTGGATTAATGTTAATCTGGAAATAAAAGATGTTTTGTGATTCCATAGCACTTGAATATTAATTAAGCTAGTATCCATGGTTTTTGTGAATAATCAAATATATCTTGTCTTTTGCATGTTGTCTAATATTGATTTGTTCAACACGAGCAAACTTTATTTGTGTTATGCGAGTTGATATTTTGGTAGATCTACTTTATTTAATTTATTTAATTAATTGGAACTTGACAAGTTTTTTGTGATGTTAAAAGAATTAAATTTTTGTGTAAGTAGAACTAAAATTTATACAATATTGATACATAGCAAATGATATAAAAATATATTGTATTCTTAAGTTAGGTATTTGATGTTTTAAAGCACTCACAACTCAATATAGTTGTAATGTGTGTTTTTTGAATCTTTATTTTGTCAAATATACATTCATATATTAAAACATAAGTATTTTCATTAAAGTACAATATTGATATGTATAACATTTTTGTATTTAGTATTCATAAAAGTATTTAAGAGATCATATTTTCATACTCAATTTAATGTATTTTTTAAAAATGGTAATTTTTTTGGATTTTAAAACTTATCTGTAAAATGTGAGCAAAAAAATCTCATACACAATCAAAACTAGCTTTCAAAAGTTACTTCAGCAGCTATCAGTTTGTTGCTATCAGTTTCTTGCTTTCTAATAACAATACTTATTTAAAATAGTTACCAGACTCCATTAGTTTTGAAAATATTATCTGTTTATTTATTTGTTTATTAATAAAAAAATATAGTAAATTTACTACATTTTTCAAATCATGTTTTTAAATCCAAATGTGATTTTGAAACTTCTTAAATTTGAATTCATTGCATGCATGGTTGATTTCCATTTGTAACCACATTTGCATCCCAAATCACACACAATGAATACCCATCTAAACTCTTCCACAACAACAATAGTTTTTCAAAAAAAAATCTCCAACTGCTTCTGCATAAAAAATTACATACAAAGTTAAACAAATAATACGATTCTTACGGTGATAAATGACTTGTTATTAGAAAGCAAGAACCCAGCAGATTTGAAGCAGCAGAAAGCAACGAAGAAAAACAAAAACAAAGTCAAAATAGAACTCACAAGACACCCAGTTTCTACTCATAAATGGCGAAGTGGAATCAAACCCACCGACAAACACATCCAACAATGCCGAATGTTAGTGAGCATCCGGTGAAGCGAGGCACCGACACTCATCCCTGAACATAAAATAAAAAATGGTGCTTGTCGTGAATCTCTGAAGGCTGGGTTGGTTTGTGAAACTGATCGAGGATAGAAGCATTCATCACATTCTTCATGGACTCCAATCCCTGCTTCCATGCTCCGAAGCTGGATCGAAGCAAGGAGGGGATCCCTAAAAGAAGTTAATGCCACATTCAAGCCTCCCTCTTGATTCCACCCATCTGACCTCGGTGGCTGTGCTCCTCTGATCTCTGTCGCTTGTCGATCGGACCCAGTCGATGATTCGATGTGGGGTTACGTTTTTACACAGTGCTGGTCTCTCCTGATTGTTGCAGGGTTCGATTTACTGGACGTCGATGCATGCTCATGCACCCGCATTGGGATCGTCGTCGTGGTTGTCGTCTCTCCGTGATTGATCTTTTAGTGTATGTATTATCTTTAGATGTGGCTGTCATCGACGGTTCCAATCCGTGGATTCTAGACATGTTCAGGATTTTCTGAAAAAGCTCTCTCTGCGTTATCGCTTCTGTGACACATCGAAGTTGAGAGTGGAGATGAATATGAGAATTGGAAGAGATTCTATTACAGTTATCGGATTGTTTTCCAGGTAATGGACACAGCAATAGTGCAATTACCAGAGAAACTGACTTCCGAGCAGCTCCACTCTACAGCCACCATACGATAATGAGCAATGATGTAATTGGTCAGAAGTAGCTCCGCAGGTGCATTTCCAGTGCTTGGTTTGCAACTTCCTGGTGAAAGAGATTAAAATAGGAGTAGAAACCGTTCTATGTGAAGTTGTAAATTCAAACAAGTTCCGATTAAAATGGATGAATTTTCTTCTTTCTGTAGGAATTATGTTTGCTTTAGGTTGGTGTGAAAGTGATGTACCCATTTTGTGTTTTTGGAGACCAACTTTGGTTTGAGACTGACATTCGCGTGTCTTTTCACTGTGACGTAATGCCATTGTTCTGGTGACTTTGCTTATTCTGTGTAAACCTTGGAGTGAGTTCATGCAAGAGTTAACTCCAAAAAGGCTGTGCTAAATATGTCTAAGTTCAGAAAATAGCTTTGCAATTATCGTTTTTATCTTTGTCTTGGCTAAAAAGGGTCCAAAACCTTGGTTTCCACTCTTGCAATTTATTTAAGATGAATTTGAAGTGCTCTTATCGCTTAGTTTCAAAATTCATGTGGAAGTTAATTTTCTTTGCGTGATCTTGGTGCACTTCCTTTTGGTACAATAACCAATGTACTTCAATCACCAAATTGCGTTAGACCGTCTCACGTCACCGAGAGGTGAAGCAAAAGCTGAAAGTTTAATTGATTCAAGCGATCTTGGCATTAGAATTCTAGAGTTTTGATTAATTTTGAGATTGGCATATTGCAGCAGTATAAGAATGGATACGGAGGCAGGAAAGCATAGCTAAATTCCACTACCATGAGCACTTATTTCCAATTTGACACAATCCTCGCAGATCTCACATTGCCACATTTAAATACTGGGCACAATCACTATACTTAGTGATGAAACTAGTTTTCTCAATGGTCAGATATACCAAACGCAAAACCCAGGTTTACGTGATTCATTCTACTTCGTTTCACAACAGAACTCCACGAATTTCCAACGAAATCTGTAAGAAATATATTGTTCCTCGATCAATCATTATATGAATCACGTGAACTTTTGCCACTTGAAGTTACATTTTTTGAAATATTTCTATCTTTCTATTTTTCTAGCTTATTATTATTATTATTATGATTATAGAGTGATGTTAAGCATTATAGAGTGATGAGAATAAACTTTGTTTAATGGAAACTTGGTTCGAAGCTTTGTCCACCATTGTAATTTTGTGGACTTGACTTCTATTAAAGTTTGAGACTCCATGTTAGGAAGAGATAGTGAAAAAACATATTTTTTTTAAATTTTGAATTTATTGTAAGATTATTCAGAAATTTTTATTTTGAATTTTTTGAGGTAAAATAAATAATAAAATCTAAGAATGAAAATGTTACTACCACGTTCTTGAAATTTTATTTATTCACGATTTGAACATGGATCATGCAGTCAACTGTAGGAACTATATTATACAAGTTCTTTTACTTCTCTACAAGTGGCATTGTAGAAGAAAGTAATTTTTTTTGGATGTGGGTTGAAATACTATGGTAGATTTTTAAAAAAACTGTAAAAAAGGTTAAAACAAAAAATTTAACATTTGTATTTTCCTTCTCTTATTTATAATAATGCAGTTTGCATGCATGTAAAGCTTTTAATTTAATCATATGTATATATATATATATATATATCCACACGTTTATGTTATTTCTTTATTGAAAATTTTAAAAATAAATAATTTGCATTGTTTACATGTATGCAAGTTTTAATTGTTTTAACAAATTATTAATAAGTTGGATTTAAAGTTATTTTGATTAACTCTTCCAATTTTAAAAACATGAAATATATACATGTATATGTATGTATATGTATGTATATTTTTTTATTTTTAGAATTTTCTTAATCAATTCTTTTATTTTGAGAAAATTTTCAACAAAAAAAATGAAATATGTGCAAGTTTAAAATGCATAGTATTCCAAGGATCTAATATGTAGTTCGATTATATTTTAAGATATAAAAATTAAAAAGTACATACCTATAATTTATATATGTACTTTTTAATACCTATATATAAATTAATAGGTATGTACTTTATTACTTCTTAATATGTATTTTACTTCTTAATATGTACTATTTAGAATGTCATATATATCAACAAAGCTAATTCATTAAATTGTATTAAATCATACTTTGGATAGTTAAATTTAGTGATTTATTGTGTAAAATTTTATTCAAAAATATTAAAAAATTGAGTGTGTAACTTGTCAAACTTTGCAGTATTTTAATGTCTTTTTTAAATGAGATGAATATTATTTCAATTTTTCATTCATTTTTTGAAATACACTATAATGAATTGGATAGAATATTTTTATGTCATAATTCTATTTTTATAAATCAATGATTCAATAAGTTGAATATATAATTCTTGTTGTATATTTCAAATAAAAATTCACAATTGTTACATAAATTATGAATTTATGTAATATGTTTTTACTAAGTAGTATTAATCAGCAGAAACACTAGTCAAAATTTTAAATTGTAAAGTATTCATAGAGGTTGAATTATAACTCAATGCATGGTGGATAAATTTTCATATCTTATAATATTCTTTGTCCAAGAGGATGTACATAGTAGACCACAAAAATGGTTTTTTGTTTGTTTGTTTGTATTAATATCTATTTTTTTAAAAAAGAAATTAAATAATATCTACATTAAAAATAGAAATATATATTTTATTGAATATGCAATGTTTCTCTTGTTAGTTATTATAATATGTTGCAAGAAAAAGTACTAATTATTAGAGGTTATTAAACATCAAAGGTGGCATGTTGAAAATAGGATAGAAATCATTCTTGCTAGGGTCCTAGATCATCCCCTTGCCTTGCCCAATCATGTATTGCCATGTGGCTATGCCAACCACATGGCCTCTGGTTGGCATAGCCACATGAAAATCAATAAAAATCAATAAATTATAAATTAACTGATTAAAAAATCAGAGGCTATAAATGTTTTTATGTAATATACAAACTTATCATACATAATGGAGGTTTTACCTTTCCTTGTATGCAAAAAATATAAGATGTAATCTAGTAGTATTTATGCCATTTTTATACCAAAATTCAATGTTACATTAAAATTCAAAGAAATTTATACCTTCTAAATGATCTATTGCTTTTACTTTGTACAAAATTTGTGGTAAAACATATACAAATGAAATAGTTTATGGTTTTACATATATTGCATGTATTGCTTAAGTTGAAATCTTATATTGGAAATATGATATTTTGTTCAAAAGAATAAAAAAGATAGATTTTAAAATATAAATATGTAGCATATGTCAAAATTTGTATTGGAAGTAATTATTTATTTCAATTAATACAACCACAACATTTTTTCAGAGAGAAAACAATAAAAATAGATTGATTTAAATGTGTAATTTATTTAAATGTGTAATTGAAGATAGTGTAATTTGGAACAGCATTCAGCAACATGGTGATCAATCGAGAAAATTCGAATAAAAACAATTAACTAGATAAAATAGGAAGTATTAAAAAAATTCAACAAAATCTTCTTTTTTGTTATCAACGATACTATATTTAACTGAACAATTTTTTAAGATTTAAATAATAATACTAATCAGTTTTTATGTCATGATGAATTTTTTTGATGCAGCAATAATTTTATTTTAAAAAAATAAAAAGGAAAACAACATTACTTAAAAGTATAAGTCATTATGGGAATCAAAGTTGGACAAGTTGACAGTTTATTTGTTACTGTAGAAAAACACAGCAATAAATGCTTTCCTGTTATGGCTTTTAGAAACAAGCCATTCAATGTTACTTGAATAATAATAATAATAATAATAATGAACTTGATGTGGATATTGCATAATGTATATACTGATTGGCATAATTGACGTAGTAAGTTTTCAATATTCATGGTGATGTAATATTCAGTGAAATAAATTTCTTGCAAACTTTAAAGCTTTAACATTTTTAAATCTTAGTAAATTTTTTCATTTATAAGGATATTCTATGTGCATTATTTGGCAGTTGGTAAAATTGGATTTTCAAGAAGAAAAGTAATGTAAGTTAATTACTCTTTTAAGCAAATCAATAAACAAATAATCAAAGAACTAAATAAATACAATGTATACATGCATGAGTGACAAAAGCAAGGCACAAAATACCACATGAACTTAAACACCTCCAAGCAATTCAACAATGTTGCATGATCATAAAAACACCCCCATCGTAAATGCGTTGAAATACTCAGTTTCCAAGTCCAATCACAAGAAAAAGTCTCACGGATTAAAAACCCAATTCTCATTAACTTACAAGATTAAAAAAAAACCATATACTAGAACTACACAAACTGACAAGGTTTTGAAAACCTTCATTCTATCCCCTAAAATAACATGGAACCAGTTTATTAATGTTACTTCGTTGTTTGACGTGAAAGTGCACGAATGCACAAACCCATAACAAGCAATGTCGGCGAATTCATGTATTCTAGTGCTCCACATTCTACTGTTGGTTTTTTTTTTTTTTTTTTTTTTTTCGTAGAAATAACCTGATTGTTGTCTTTATGGTGAAGATATCTGCATCGAGGAGGCGATACCGATGCCTCGTCGGAGGTGGGATGGCCAAACCTGGCATGGATGCGGAAAGGCAAATCAAGCAGATCAAAGGCAGTGATGGCAATTGAAAGAGACTTCTTCAGGCATGATGGACTCGTGCAGGAGCTCTATCTTTTCTTCATGGAGGAGATACTTCGCTTTGGCCTTCAAAGCACAAAGACAGTAAAGCGTTTTTGCAAAAGGAGAAAGAGAGAAAAGCCGCTTTTGCATTAAGCCACGAGATGACAAACCTCGCAACCCTAGTGTTCGTCGCAATCTCTTAGGAAGCCAATTAGCATTGTAACCCCACAACGGTGCTACAACCGCAACCGTTGCTCCGTAACGCGACAAAAGCTCCACAAACAAAAAAAGTCTATTAATTGCATGGTTTTTTTAAAGTTCTGGTTTATCCCTGACTTTTGTGTTTATCATTACTGTTGTCGTTTTTCATGGTCCTTGTGCAGGAACACATTTGTTTCGAGTGGGTGGGTGTTTTTCTCACTGCTTGCTCCAATTCCCGTATGGTCCTCAATCTCCGCCTTGGATTGGATGGGGTTGCAGACATACTGTTCATAGGATTCTTCCTTTAGAATTTCTCTTATTCTTCCTTGTTTAATTCGTTTTAGTCGTGTTTTGTTTTCGAAGGTGGTTTTGAAACAGTAGTTTTCCCCATGCTAGAAGATAACAAGTTGGCAACGGCTCTCTGAAATTTGGAGAATCGAGATGATGGACCCGGTAAAGGATAGAGCGATGAAGGGTTCAGAGAAGTTATCTCCCCCTTTCTTGCGTTTCAGAAATTGCTGCACATTGCTGCATCGAGAGAAGCCAAAGTCCAACCCCAAATCCAACGGGCAGATTAACGTTAACCAGACCTCCTAATCAAGATACGACCGCAGCGAAAGCCAATTATAGTTACTGAAAAGTCTACAATCAGCACTCTCCATGGCATCCTTTCCACACCGGTCAAAACTGACGATCGAAACAATAACTGCGTTGAAAAAGTCCCCGGTAATCAGCCGTGCCAGGCCCTGAAATGTCTGTCTTTCATCCAAGGATCAATGGACCAAACGGCTCCACCAGCAGCGTCGTGCCGTTCTTTTGTCCCGGGGCTGAAGTGTACCGATTAGGGAAATCGCGTCCTTGACTAATAAAAGACACAGTGGATGGTCCGGGTGATCAATCGACAGCAAGAATAAGGTCCCCACCGCAATTAAGAGCAGCGTCGCAATGTGATACAGTGGCGCTGTCCAAGTGCCTCTCGCTCGCTCTCTCCCCGTCCTCGCCCTCCGTTTCGGAGTCCACGGAGCCCTGACTGATTCTTTGCCCCTCTGCGACGCAGCCCACCATTCAATGCTGGTGGTAGGAATCTCCACTCTTGCAACGTCTGCGGCGCATGTACCCAAGCAAAGAACTGATCTCTTTCCTGCTACGGCTCCTCCGCCGCTGCTGCCCTCACAACCAGGAAGCCCCTTTTGTTTAATATGGCCTTCCTTTTAATATAGCCATCCTGTGCGTCGTCGCAGTAATGGCGAGCTCAATCAGCGGCGGTGAAACCTAGACATGGCTGCTGATGCGGTGGAGTCGGAATTTGCGAGCAGGCGCGATCACGGCATGGGTGCCACTCTAGATTGTCTGTGTGCCGAGGATCTGCGGTCTGTGCATCACATTCCGTTATCGCTCCGCTCCGGAGTTGATGTGATCTGGCTAGTTCCTGTTGCTCTATGCTTCTGTCGTTCGTAGGTTGTGCTCAACAGAGCCCGTCTTTTTAAAAATGATTGCTTAATTCTACCTGATTTCTTCATGAAAAACCATTGTATCGGAAGCAAATATACCAAAAAGAAAACGAAAAAGACTTCCGAATAAAAAATAAAACGCAGTATCGGTTTATCCGTGACACTAAGGTCCGTTGAAGAATCATACTTCATTTTTTCTTTTTTTGTGATTTACAACCAATAGTGAATGGATTCTACTTGATTGCAGTTTTCAGTATACTGTTCACAAATCATTACTTTTTTGCAAAATATTAAACATAACTGTACCATATTTTGATGGAAAATATTATGTGAGACCAATCCGTGGAACTAAATAAGCTAAAAAAAACAACACGAAGCCTTCATGTCTGCGCCCGAATGCACCGTTCCAGGCCTACTACAGACTACGGCCCACCGCAATAGAACCACACGAGGGCGAAGAGATTTGGCCGAGAATTTTTGCGATTCCAAAGCCACCAAGCAACATAGGGCTACCAACAGTTGCAAGGGCGGAGAGTAACGATGCCGTCGCAGCAGCAGTAGCAGCAGCAAAATCTAGACACACGTAAAGCTTATGGACGACACGACAGAAAGCCTGATCGCCGTGCGCCTGGACGGCATGCGGCAATCCGCGACCTCAAGGATGAAAGCAGTGGCTAAGGTTCTGTGGGCAATTCTGCGACGGCCCTCACCCGCACGCTTAGATTTTCGCTACCATCGACAAAAGAAACCGCCCGTGCGGCAGCACCATTCCCACTGGGAGGGCTGCCTGCCTTGCGCCTATTTTTAGGGTTTCCCTCCCCGTTGGCGTTTTCCCCAGGTTGACTCTTGGGGTTTGAACGGTTTGTGCTGCTGCTGTTGTGGTCCTGGACGGAGAGTCATCGTCGTCTTCGATGTGTAGTCCCTGTGGGTCTACGAAGCTTCACGGCAAGCACTTTTGAAAGAAAGAATGGAGAGTCCGTTGGCTTGTTCGGGTCGCTGCCATCACTTCGTCTGGAGCGGAGCCTCATGATTTGGGCAGGCAGGGTGAATATTTCTTAGTTAAACCTGGAGATGGCCCACTTGCCCCTCAACTGCCATAACTGCAGTGGATATTCGAAGCCCGTGTCTCAACTCTAACTTGTCTGAAGTGGCTTGTAAATTCCACACTACCTCTAGAGTCGGAGAAACCGCTACAAGTGCGGGCCTCACAAAATTTGCTACTGATATTTGTCTTGTGGAGCCTGCCTTCGCTTTTTGGAGAGAAGAAAAGAGGAAAAATATTAATTCTTGTGATATTATTTTCTTGCCCAGTTAATGAATTCCTATGAGTCAGGTTCATAAATCCTGCAAGGACCACAAGATGGGCTTAAAACCAGCTTTTTTCCTGATTACATCTATATCTGGCGATATATTATCAGTGCAGTTGTACTCTTGCGTCAAATGAACTGGAATAGTATCAATATTAATAATAAACAGGTAGGTGTATAACTCTTATGCTAATGTCTTGTTGATCTATGGCCACAATGGATTCACTTCGGTTCGGTCATCTTAGCACACAATTTGATCGGTCGAGTCGGTACCGTTCCTGTAATCGCCATCTAGTGAGTGCCCACTCTCAACCTTCGATGGTTGTCCACTCTCATCGGGGCACCACAATAGCCTTCACCGTGTATGACTCCAACTTCGATGTTCGTCCTCATGTTAAGCTGACCTATTTCCAGTTTCCCACACTAATCCCAGTGCATGATTTCAGTGATCTTACTGAGTCACTGATCACTGTGTTTATTGAGAGTCGTGATAGCTCACAGTCCAAAGGCGGCTTGTATTCACTCTGTGCTGGGTGGAAGCCTTCAAGTATAGTCGAACTCTGGTCTAAAGATGCATTGTTTCATAGGCCTCTATCCCGAATCCCGGTGCTCTATCTAATCCCAGTCCACATCCTCAGACAATGGGGTCTTCTGTTCAATCCGCAGTCTTCACACATAAAAAGCTCAAAAATAATAACATATTTTAAGACTACATCTTATTTTCGAGTTCCGACTAGAATAGAAAATATTCTACTGCAGGACTGCAGAACTCTTCTCGAAAGACCAGAATTTATTTTCAGGAGAACCATCCTCGCTTTTCGTGCTGAGCATTTCAGCAGTGGCACGTCCTCCTTTAACGATGACTTGGCCACGCTTTTTTTTAAATTTAATTTAATTTAATTTAATTCGAGTTTATGAGTCCAACTATTTAACTATTCATTTTTCGTTCGTACTCTCGCTTTTCATCGGTGTTGTGAGAGCCTGTGCCCGTCATGTCAGCTGCTGCAGATCACGGAGGATGCTTCTCCGCCGCCCACTCGCGAGGTGAACCCGAAGTTTGCGGTTGCTCGATCGGATCAATCGGAGCGGATGGAAAAACTCTAGCGACAGTTTCGCCAGTGGCCGTGTCTGCAATTGTCATACATTTCCTGGGGTACAAACCGCATTACCGCAATCGAGTGGAGAGTTCGGTGCTTTACAGCTTTGAAGAGTTAGAGTATGTGCACGGAGGTCACAAGGCATTAGTGTTGTCAGCCTTGTGCAGCTGCTGCAGGTCAGTAGTTGTGTCCGCGCGAGGAAATCATCGGTGGGTTCCAGGAGTCCTCGGTGTAGTGTACTGCTGCGCAGCGACAGCTGCAAGGTTAACTTGACCCGTGTTCTGTGTTCGCAGTTTTCATTCAATGAGGTGGTCATTTCCTTGTGGACTGATAGCTTGACAGAGCTGGACTGTATTGGCAGCTAGGCTGAGGGGTGTGGTACAGATGTGTACCTTGGGGTTGTTCCAGCTGCATTCATATTCAGTTCCAAAGACGTGCTAGAAGTGATTTAGTTACTCTCGTCATCACGACCGGGACAAGGTACCGAACGGTCGAATGTTTCACGTCTTTCAATGAGCTAGGGAGTGCACGCTGGTGGTGCCGGATTGGAGTCGTAGAAAACGCGTAAGGTTTGTACGTTGTGCAGTTTCGCTACATTTTGCAGATTGTAGAGCGTAGGTCCCTCCGAAGAGGGTAAGAGCATAGGGCGTTTATTGAGCCAAGTCATCTCAGAAGTCGAATCTAATGTTGTTTCGCCTAGATATGTAGTTGGAGTTCTCGGAGGGGATTGCGTCCACAATTCAGGGTTAGATATGGAGTCCTTCACTGGCAACACTGGGGTACTGCATATTCCGGCTACCTCCCCATATCGTCGCGACTATCAGCTTCGGAGCTGTTCGAGACAGGATACCGAATGTAATACGAGTACGCCTCCATCACCATGGCTTCCGCGCATGGAGACTGACAGTGATGAAGTCAGTCTATTTAGACTCTATGAGTCTAATCCGCTGGGTCTAAACCGATCCAATTTCAGAAGCGGTCCCCTTCCTGTCGCTTCTCAAGGGCTGGGAAGATCTTACAACAGCGGCCCTCTTCCTTATTGCCATAGTCCTCTTCCATCATACTTCGGTGGTCCTCCTTCTAAGTTTAACACGATGGAGCGGCAATTGAGTGACATCTCCTTAGCCGGAAAACCTGAAGTAGGTTCTAATTTTAGAGAAGATGAAGAGGATGTAGAGATGTCCGCAGGAGAGGGCGAGGACGATGGGGTTGATGGAGTAGGAAATGTGCTGTACTCATCTCACCTTCGCAAGACAGAGGAGAATTGCACGCCGTCGACATTGAGCTTGGGTGTGATATTGGGAATGCCGAGACCGAATGATAAGTCTCGGAATCTCGTTAGTGAGAAGATGGGCGTTAACTACGAGAAAACTCGAGGTGCTAGAGGATGCAAGAGTGGATCACTCGCCGAACTGAACAATGGCCCTGATAGAATCAATCAGAGGACGGAGACCCGAAAGCACGGTGCAGATGCGGAAGTTGCTGCAGGAGCAGGTGTTCTCAAGCATCAATCATCAGGCTCTATAATTAGGGGGGCTGCAAACGATCCTAAGAACGAGAGCTCCAACTCCGGGTTTTCTATGGTGGCAATTCCATTCAAGTGGGAGGATGCTCCTTTCTCAACCAGAAGAAATGTAGCGAAGAAGTCTCATTTGCGCATATCTTCATCAAGCTCACCGCAGTCAAGAATGAGCGTATCAGAGGCGAAAGATTTTCAGGTTAATGGCAGCCACAGTTTGAACGGCGGGTCGGAAAATCTTACTGACAATGGAACGAGTGGACGAGGAGACAAATTAGCGGAGGTTTCTAGTGATAATCGTGTAGGTACTGCAGCTGCGAATTGCTTAGAAGCATCATCACCCCCGTCAGAGGAGGATCCGTCAAAGGAAGTAGCGTGCTCTGCCGTCCCGTTCAAATGGGAAGAAGCGCCTGGGAAACCAAAGTTGGATGAGAGGCCTAGTCCTGAGGCGGCTCCCGTTCTGCAACTGCCACCAAGACTTGCCAGGCTCAACATTATGAGCGGAAATGCGCCAACTAGCAGGAGCCACAGCATGCCGGTTGTGTCAGCTAACCTAAGTTGGACTGCAAGCCGGACTTTAAGTGCGCCGGCACCTGCTTCGTCTCCTAGCATAAAAACCCTCCGTCATTTGCCGAAAGAAACACAGTTGCTACTGCACTCGTCGCCGGGTGAAGTTGAGTCCAGCCACACACTTCCTGCCGCTTTTCGGTCTTGTCCGTTGGATAAAACTGAAAGACCGTATAATTTTCTCCCCAAGGAGAAATTATCAAGCTCGCTGTCGGAACCTATTTCGCAATTCGGGTCAGCACAACACCTAAGCGGCGAGTTCTCCTGCGACTCATCCAATGTGTGCAACCCTGTTCGCTCTCCCACGAGTACACTCTGCGGTCCTGGTTGTGATGGCAACTCAAATCCCTCGTCCCGCTCGAACAAAAGCAGTCGTAAGTCTCCTGTGAGTGGGAGCTTCTCCTCAAACTCGCACTCGGTCGAGTCGTTTGAGGCCTGGTCTTACGGAGATCATCCCAGTCCTACATCTAGGCATGCTTCCATTCGGGAAACAGAAGTGCAAGGTTCTCCGCGCTCTGCTTCTGTTGGAGGGCATGATGAAGGTGAAATTGGCCATGGCTGGGCGTTAGTCAAGGTGCGTAGTAGGTTGAATCTAAGCTCGTCGAGCTCTAAACCTCCACTTACCCCAACCAGCGGGAGGAATGCATCTATTCCTCGTTCTGTGGACAGCAGTGATTATTCTTCTCACGGAGAGGAATTTTATGACTGTCAAGACAGTAATGAGTTCTCGCCGTCGCCTTCTAAACCTGAGAAAGAGGTTGATCCCCCGACACGACTACCATACATAATGCCTTCTCCTCCTCGGGAGCTCTCAGTAGAGCCCGAACTTGCCTCACCAACTAGAGCTGTTCCAGAATTCTCGAATTGCCTCGCATTTTCCAGACTTCTTTCCAAGACTTCTGAATCCGTATCAAAGTCGAAGTCATGCATTTGGATGGAAAATCCCTCCTGGGGCTTAGACGTGCCATCAAATTCCATGGAAGACGGAGTCAGGTCTCCAGCATACAAGGCCACTTTGGATCTGTTGTCGCCCTCACCGAACTTGTCGAAAAAAAGCGGTTCTCGAAGTTCAAAGCTTGGGGGTTCGAGCTTGCGGCGACGGCAACCGCATCTTGTTGTAATATTTCAATCTTTACACTCTCGATTGAGTCGTTTAGTGATGTCGTAACCACCCGTCTGATCCCTGTGGCCATGATGTCTATGCATTTGAGACATGATAAGATTGCCAGTTAAGTGTACCTGATAAGATTGCGTTTTGTGTTAACAGGAGGCATTCTATAGCTCACTGAAGCAGACAATTCAGAGGTATACAAAGCGCGGCGTCGCAAAGACACAGTCCATTGTTCGCAACGACGAATTTGCAAGTGTAAATTTCAGAATCCATACAATTTTCGTATCGCAATGCGATTGTTGAGGTTACTTAATATATAACGCTAACCTTATGTTTTCCATGGAAACTCACACGAGAGCTAGCAATTGCTGAGTACTTTGAAAACACCGTGCTCTCGATGAGGTTAGAGTGGATGGTGGACTAGACTAAGGATAAATTTGTAGTATGCTGAATCACAATCTGACCCCGTTTCTTGTGTCTGCTGCAGAGACACCAATCATTCATGTGGTGAAATCTTTCCGGATTAATCCTATAAGGGGAGTATATATGCGTCGTCAATCTTTCTCATCGACTGAAAACACAAATGTGAGTGTGGCTCAACTCAACGTCACCAGCACATACTTTTCCAGCGCCCTGAATTCGATTGTCTATGTGTTTGCCTTCGAAGATGAACACCATCTTGGACAGATACGGAGTTTAGCATGTACTCTTGAGATTCCTCGAGTAATGCCCTACTCTCGAAGCTGATAACAAAACGCGCCCATGGTTTTGATGCTGTTCTCCAATACCTCGCCGCTTCAATTATCCGGTGTACTCCGACGGTACTCTTTAATGTTGCGAGATTCTTATCAACTGTTTCGTCACCGCGGCATACTTAGCTGAGAACAACGAGTGCTGTAATATAGACCATACAGTAAATAATTAGATTAACGTCATGTAGTGCCGTCCTCTGACTCGGAGGGCAGAGCACTTTTTTGATCCAGCAAGATAGGGATGCACCATGGGACCAGAGATTTCATTACGATGGTCCACATTGAGTGCGTAGCTTCCGTGAGAGTTAGAAGAGAACACTACACCGAGGTCAAATGCGAGTGGTGGTCAACCACTGTACCCTTGAGTTGAGATGAATACCATTACCGACACCATATCTTAACTGCAATGCCTCCCATCACTCAAATACAAGTGAAACCGCGATGTATTCTATTATTATTTTTATATTACATTACTACTATAATTATATAAATATATTGAAGAAAAATCATATTATTTAATAAAATCATATTAGAAAAATTAAGAAGAGATATATTATAAAGTATGAAGGTGATAGAATGGCTATTGCCAAGTACAAAGAAATTAAAGAATTTTGAGCTAAAACTAGATTAAAAAAAAAGGCTTGGATAAGAAATAAGGTGGTCTTAGTTTTACTATATTGTAGCCAATAAGAAAACTATGTGAAAACTTCTTACAAATCATGAGACTTACAAGCCAAATATTTAAATTATAAGATACTTTTGTAGTATCTTTGTAGGAGTAAAAAACTATTTTTGAAAAAGTTATAGCTACATGGTGCATCTATAGATCCAATCAACGTTTAAAAAGCTTCGTTAATGTTTCTTAAGAAAGATATTATCTATAAAATCTATTTTTATTAATTTTTATTTATTTTTACTTGCTTAGATTATATAAATAATAATAAGAGTATAGGAATTTGTGACACATATTTTAGATTTATCTACTTATTTATAATATATTTTTAGATATATATAGTTAAATAAAGTAATTTTTTTCTATATTTTTTTTCCTATAGAAAGATAGAAGGTTGTTACCAAAATCTTTTTTGTAGTTCTTTTGTTATTAATATACTTTTCTTAATTCAATCTCCACCTCTTAGACCTACAAATCTTAGTTAGATAATCCTTCTAAAGTCTTCAAAAATAGTAATTTGATTTATATTTTTCTTTTAAATATCCATTTAGAACTGTAGAACTTTACATGCATTTAATCAACTCTATGTCTAATAGTTATTATCTTTAGAAATTTACTTAATATGTATCAATTTAATTTATTTTTAATTTTTAATTCATTTTATTTATAATATATATTATAATAAAAATTTTAAACATAAAAAATAATAAGTACTATGATTTTTTTATTTTAAAATACCTAAACACAAGTATTATATAATATTTGTATGTGATTAGATTTTTATATTATTATATTTTGAAATGGTGATTTGAAGGTAATAAAGAAATAATAGATAGACAGTATAAATTTTTTTAATAAATTTTTAAAAAATTATAAAAATATATAATAAATTAATAAAATATTTCAAATATAATTTGTATAGTAAAACATTAAAACTTAATTTAATTTTAAACATAATATAATTTTCTTAAAACTATACCTATAAATTTTAAAAAATATTACACTAATTAATTTTTGATTTATAAGAAAAATAAAAATAAAAATATACTAATTAAAAAAATATAAAAAATATGATTTTTTTTTGTTTTATATACGAAATTCTATATTCTAAAAATTGCAACTTGGTTCTGCACAAATGACAATTCAAACTCTAATTATAAAATCTCTAACATTACATAATAAATATTGACACAAAGATAATGACTATCTAATCTAATGCTCTAAAAAAACATCTTAGATTCAATCTTATGATTAACATTATGTTAACTCACCTCGATCAATTAAGTTTTGATTGAATCAATAAGTGTATATATATATATTTATATATATGAGGGACAGACACAGATACACACAGTTGTCGTTTAGAAGAACTCTCGTTAATTTAAAGATATATATCAATATATATAATTTTTTTTTTCTGGATGATGGAAAAACATTAGAAAACGGATTAACCAAGGATTAAGTGATTGATTGATTGATAGAGGATCTGAAGGTTCCGGAGATTGTATCCACGCCGATCGGGCATCGAGATGACGCTCCGGAATCTCTGAAGCCTTCGAAGCACGCTCGATCGTAGCGTTGAATCCGAGTTCCACGCGAAGCAACAGATGATGAGAGAAAATTGGATCTACTACTGTGGCCATGAAACTTCACGGCGATCAACGGCATCGCCATTTATCTTCCCACCAGTTCCTGACGATGAGCGTGAGCTTCGCCGCCTCATATTGCCCCGCAGCCGCTTCACATCCGGCAATTGCACTGGCTTCATCAAAAACTCTTCGGCGCCTTCCGCGAGGCATCTGGTGAGAATTCATGCGCGCGTTATCAGTTCCATAGCGATTCTGATAGTGTTATGCATGGACTAGAAACCGATCGATAACATTGCCCCATTACAGTAGTAGAGGGAAACAGGAAGGATCGACGATGGGAGAGATGGACAATTACCTTTAGATCCGATAACTGCCATACTCCGAGGACATCAAAACGACGGGAATTTCCTTCAACGCTGAAGTCATCGCCTGAAAATGCAGTGGTGTTTGTGATGACTTATGACAGAGCTTTTTGGACAGCGTAATAAACTGGCATCATTGCAATAAACTGCAAAGTCCGGGCTTAGTACAGTTGAAGATGATGACAATGTTACTATCCCGACAGGTTTTTAATATTAACTAGCTCGATTAGTGCACGCGACGATGCTTACTGTCAGATATACCCGCAAGCAACGCTTTGCTTGGTTTGTGCACTTCTCAAACGGCAATTTCACTCGGAAACGTGTTTATTAACATCTTGGTTCATAATCTTTAAATCTCACTACATTGAAACTGTAGATAATGAGCACGCTGGAATGGATCAATAAATCAAATACTAGCTGACACTGGAATGGAGGTGAAGTACCTTCACTCGTTTGAGGAGGTGGTAACCAGTCATCTCTGGCATGAAGTAATCCGTCATTTTCAGGTTTATATCCAGTTTCTGTCGATTCATCACGAGTTCTTGTTAAATTAGTAAACAGACCTCATTTAGCTAAAGAAATTGACGTACTAACTATTGGTCTGAACAAAAGAGTTGAAATGAAGCACCTTGGAAGAGCTGGGGCGCGTTTCTGAAAGACCCAAGACATCCAAGGCCCTCATAGCACTGTCGACGGTTGTGACTGCATACAATGGCTAAACGAATGATCAATTCATATTTTATTTTATTATCCTATTATAAACTTCTCTTAGGTTCAACTGACATATGCATATATATATATATATATATATATATACATGTCGCGGCATGATTCCAATGAAGTCAGCTGCTAGTATGATTTGTCTTTTGAAGAAGTGACTGACCTTTGTAGGACGACGCCTTGAGAAGCTTTTCTATGACCCTTTGCTCGACCATGCTATCATCCACCGCAAGGACGTGATACTGAAATTTAATCCTCACTAACACTGGTTTTACTGCTCCTAGTTCCGTTCGAAGTATCTTTCCCTTGACTGAATCCGGATGACGATTTTCTATGCTGGCAGAGAGGAGGCTAATCTTTTCAGCCGCCGTTTCTCCCCGCACCTTTGTCTGCAGCGTTTCTTCAAAGCTCTAGGCTGTTGAAGGTGTTGTCATCATCAGCTCAGAGTTTCCAGGCTTCTGAATCTTTTTCTATGCTTCGTAAACCATGCCTGGCAGCTCAAAATGCCCAACAAGTTCCGATGACTTCCGAGGATTATGATCTGTGGATACTCTAACACTGATCCAAAAGTTCGACTTACCTGGTACACTTCCTGGTAAGGACTCCTGAAGCTAAGAAACATTGGGAGTGTATAAAACACCAGAGTTCCGCACCGCTGCTTCTAAGATTCCGTATCATGTCCGTCCAAGCCCAAGGATTCAACCTCACGGATGTTTTCCACGTCCAATGATGGTGCAAAACTTGGATTCCATTTACGTTTCAAAGCCTCTATTCAATCACGTGTCCTAGAAATCACTTGTGCTGGGGTCTAATTAACATCTCAATTTTTTTGTAATTGCCACTCTAGCTAGCCTCCTGTTCATAATGCCTATGTTCACAAATGAATTACAGAATGCTTGAGACATCATCACATCACTAAAAAAACAAGTTGTGCAGAATAAGGCGACTAAAGTTATTTAAACTAACTCTATTACAGCTGCCTCTGAAGTTGAAGTGTTACATTGTAAAGAAACCGAGCGTTCTCATCACCCGCGTGCCATATAAAGCAGTAAAATCAAATAAATTACCCAAGCTACGCCGAAACGGACGTTCCAGATGATTTGACAAAAATCCTAGTGTTCAGGAATATCAGATCAAAGAAAAGTAGAATTCTTGCATGCGATCTGAAAACTAACTGGGGGTTATCAGTGCAGAGGGCGGCACTGCAGGTCAAGTTGCACTTAGGGGTCTTAGATCAAATATTTCCTGTGTACATTGCATAGACCGGTGTGCAAGATTTCCGAGCACAACTTTCAAAATCCTAACCTTGATGTCGCATGGCCTTACTTTTCTATTTTCCCATATTATCGGAAACAATATTATGCCAGACCAAGAAACTAACAAAGCTGTTCACGCTTGATCGATTCGATCTCTTCAAGTCTACCATACCTATATCTGTACCTTCGTTACACGCACACTACGTGTGAAATACGACGTCATGCTCACTAATATCCGTTACCGCACTAACATTTTGATCAAGCCCTTCAGACGCGTAAGTCCTGCATTAGCGATGTACAGCACAATGGATCGGCCTCGCTAGCACCAACTTACGAGAACTTGACAATTAGTCGCTTCGGGATACTGTGACAAACGTAGCAGCCGGATCTGCCCCATCGAATCTTCTACTTAACGATTGAATTTTCTCTCCCCAGGGTTGAACACAAGCACTATCTCACAGCATTACAAAAAGCATCTGATTCGTAGTGACAAAAACAATGCTTCTAGTACACATCTACACGATTGGTCAGTCCGCTATCAGCCAATGTCTAATGTTACAATCACTACAACGGCCTCAAATGCTAGGCAAAATAAGCGCATTAAACCAAAAACTTGTGTGAAAAATCTCCAGAAAATCCAAAACGTGGAGGCCGAAACGGTGAAGTCATATGAGACTGGTCAAAAGGAGGTGCTACAAAGCCAAGGGATGTGACCCATGCAAGGTTATGCTCGCATGGAAACGGTTGAAGGATATCAAAAAATAAAAATAAAAAGAAAAGCACATCGCTCATAAGTATTTGGAGGAATGCATGACCCGAAAGCAAGAGGAGTCTCATACCTCTAGCTACAGACCAGCGACAGAAACATCAACCCGGCACCGGCACCGGCATCGCCCTTGAAGTGACTCCTGCCCTCACTGTTGCAACCACACCAAATAAAGCTCCACAACTGATCAAGCCATATTTGGGTTTCCCTCTCACTGTGGAGATCGCGACGAGTACTTTGTTTGGAATCCCCTGCCGTTATTTTGCTTTTTCATTTTGAGTTCCTGACCTCCTCTTTCTCTCTTCTCCCTCCCTTCATGGATTCCAGACAACTTTTTGTGATTATCTGCAATTTTCACCACTTTTTAATCCTGCTCGCTTTGGTTCCACTTCGCCAAGAGCCCGTGTGCATGCGGGGGGGTAGCCATTCTTCCATTCTCCCACACCGCATGACCTGATCCGGTATCCGCGTGTCGTAGCGGGCAGATCGGTACCTTCCCAGTCAATGGCATTGCCCTCTGCAAGCCTGCAGTCGTGCTCATGCTTCGGCGACTTCGATATACCAGCGTAGACAAGGTATTCGAAGATTTTGTTGACTGTACGATTATTCTTCTCCTTTATCGATCCTTATCTAGATAAATAGGATAAACAGGAGCAGGCCTACTAAGCACTAATACAATGCCATTTAATGCCACGCGTGCAATGTGGGGGCCACTCAGTATTATAATCAGTCAATAACTTGTAATCCAAATCATTTATTTTAATGCATTGAAATGGATTCCGAACACAAGTATTCATTAAAAAAATATGAATTTCAATGATTGAGAATTATTGAATTGAAAAACACGTGATATATTCGGCAGTGAACATAGTGGAGGTTGCACAAGAAAAAGAAGTAAAAACAACAGTAACGAAAAAATTAAAGTAATGTGGGCTTTTGTAGATTAAACATGTCTAAATTCAGAAGTATTTGTGTGAGAAAATGTGAAGAGAATGTCCAAATGTCAAGACATCTAAGTTTTCTAGAAGGGAGAAATACACTGCAAAAAAAGGCCTACTATACTCCATGCAAAGATTTCACCACTATGTCACATTCTTTAGTTTGTAGTACGTTCAAAGTCCATTGACATGTGACAATCATAGTCTAACTTGCTTCAGTTGGAGACACGAGGTTGAGCTCCGCACTTTGCAAAATGTGAATCCACGACCCTTCTCAATATACCTACTGCAGGCGCAGCCCCAAGCCGCGCCGCACATAGGCCTCGACTTGATTAGCAAGCGGGCATTCTCTAATGCAGCACGAATGCTCTAAGAATCAACCAGCCAAATAGATTAGGAAATAGAACTCAATCATCTAGATTTTTATTTTTGAGAGTTAGGATTAGGATTTGTTTTCCAAGAACAAATGGCTTCATACGCGGACCAAGTTAGAGTGGGAGCTCAGAGACATGGAGAGAGGAACATGGACATAGATATGGTAGAAGGAGCTAACGGTTGAGTGAGAGAGAAATGGAAGAGATTTGGAATATACTTGGAACTCACAAACATATCAACAAGCTCCACCTCACTCGGTAGCCTGTAGGAGAAACTTTGCCAGAAGGATATGGGAGGAGCTACTCAAGCTTCCTCTTGAACACCACCCCAAAGAGTGAGTGAGTGAGTGAGAGATCGACAACAAGCTGGTAAATGCAAAAATGGACTATTTAGCAAATCATGTTGTTATTGTATATTTTGTGGGTGGTAAACATGCTCAAGGTATATTTGACAATTGGATTAGGTAATTAGGAATAACTTTTGAGAGGTATAGATTCAAATTAGAAGAAACTTGGGCAAAAGCTACTTCTATCTATAATTTGATTGAACAGGGACAATTACAAAGGTACTATTTCTCTTTCCCTACAAAATCCTTCAATGACTATATACATTTTAGATCCAAACTTTGATCTAAAAGCTATATAGAATCCTAAACTCTTCAATGGTATTATGGCAAAAAAATTTCCAATTTAAATTACTCTTAAGAAATTATCAAATGAATTTCAAAAAGTGGCACAAAGGTGGCTTAGGCCAAGTGGTTGGAGAGGGTCTTGATAACCACAAATCTCAAGCACTAAGATTATGCATGGCATTGAATTTAGAAGAAGATTGGAAGGTTGAGATGCACATGATAAATCTAATTATAAAGATGAAGAAGTCAATCCTAATTGACTATAATAACCTATCTATTAAATATAAATTTTGCTTAGACACATGACATAGAATCAAGGATTGTAAAGCTTTAGAAAAATCAAAAAAGAAACCAATTACCAAATCGACTAGTACTAAGTTCAAGCTAGAAAAAAAGAAGGTGTCCAAAAGTTAGGGCCTTCTATGGACATTCCTTATATTCTATTGTCGGGGAAAAAGAGCTTATATATGTAGGATCAAATCTTGATGGCTTCACCTAAATACAAAAGACCCAAAAAAAAAAAAAAAAAAAAAAAAAAAAAAAACACACACACATACACAAAATACAAAACACAAAAAAAAAACACAAAAAAAACTTAGTATTACATAATGCATCAATACTCCATCATAACAACCTTCCTACTAGTGACAATTCTCTACTTGTTTGAGGAACCTACTTTAACAATACAAAAGGAAGCAATTCAAAATTGCCAAACACAATATGTCCAACAAAAGTATAAATGGAGTCTACTAAATTTAAAGCATAGAGATTTATATTGATAAATTAGACCTCCAAAGCCGCAACTTCTTTCACCAACCCTCCACCTAGTTCATACTCCCAAGTAATTTCAGAATCTGCTTATCACATTGAAATTGCACCAATATATGAGTATTGTGTTTCCATTGATAGCCTAACAAATATTTCTTTAGGACCCATCATTACAACCAACACCTACTGCACATCATCAAATATATCAAATGATAGTCAATTTCATTATTTAGCAAGTTACCTAGGAAAAATATTACAAGTGATAAGCAATAATTTTTAATAATTATTCAAATTATCCTTGCAACTTGGTTCAAAGTATAGGCAGCAAGGCATAATCTTTAGCCCTCACAACACGTAGCTAAGAGGTATGCAATGGAATTTCTAATCTATTTATTCTAGCTAATCAAAGTTATGTAATCCCTATACGTTCTTGCTTTAGTCTTTTAGATGAATAAATTTGGTATAAAATAATGGTATTTAAAGCAACTTTCCTTGCAATAAATATAAGCTACCAATTAAATACAAATATATCCGTGAAAATAAAATAAAGATGGTTTAATATAACAAAAGACATCAATAGCAATACCATAAATAATTCCCTTATCTTAAAAAAATAGAGACACATTATCAGTAAGATTCTCCTACAACATATCACAAAAAAAGAATCTATAGTAAGCAACTCATAGCCTTCTTCTATTTTTTTCATGCTTTATAAGCCTTGCCAAAAAGTCCAACTTGTTGTTGTTGAAGAATCAAGCTCACCAAGAGTAAATGATATCATAACAAAGATCCTTACATTGGAGGCCAGGCCAAAAAATCTACTCTCCTTATCTTTGACAGGTGGCTCAACTAATGTGGAAACCGATACTAATTTTTAAACTCTCCTGTCTTCTCCTTTCTAATGCTATTACAAAGCCCGGCAAATAAGAACTTTTGCTTCAACACCTCCTTGTGGCCAATCACAGTAAGGCTCAAAGACAACTGCAACAGCTAGCAATACTATTGTGTGGTATGATCTTCAATCTAAGAATACACTAAGTACCTAACTATAGAAATTTTACATAACTTATTAGCAATAATCTAATAAGTGATTTGTCCTTAAATAAAAAAACAAATAACACGACGATATTACAAAAAAAAAACTATATTAATAAAATTTCTTATATTTAAGTAGGTTTGTATATAAAATCCTTCTATGGCATATAGAAAAACTTTAATACCTATTTTTTTAATAAAATCACAACTAAACAATTCATAATAAATTAAATTGCCAATCACTTTCAAAAAAAATCTATAATCCTCTTTTAAAATTCTATTTTCATATCAAAATTTTATTATAGCTCCATATATCCATTTTTCCACCTCAATAAAGTTTTGACTTCTAAAAAACCCCTTTAGTTTGTAGAAAAGGCTCAAATTTCAATAAAATCTTTTAATAACTTATTCACTTGCAAAGATTGATTTCTTTTTGAACTTTGTAGCTCAATAACTCTTAATTCAATTATTTTATTTCTATTAAATTTTTCAAAAGTATCAGTAATATTCTTAAGCTTTTTTATAAAAAGGTACTTTTTTATAAGTTATTAAGGAGTCTAGTCCTAAAATCGAGCTTAGAATTGAAATGATTTTGGACCTTTGATCTTAAATTAGGATTTGTGATCTCAAAGGTGAAGATTTGGCTGCCATCCTTGGAATCTCTTGGCATGAGGATAAAGAGGCTTTGATGGCCTCTCCTTTTCTTTTTCTCCCTCCTCTCTCTTAGCAAAGCCGTGCCAAAAATATTTTTGTGTATTGATTCAATAAACTCTCCTTCTTTCATGTATTAGCCTCGGATTTCTATGCACTATTTTTTCTTCCCTTTATTTCTTTTTATAATATTTTGTGAAGATCTTTTTTTAATCAATACCTTTCCAAGATATCAAGTACTTTTTATTTGAAGTCTTGAGTAATTTTTGGTGAATTTTCAAAGTGAAAGAAGTGCATTGCCCTTGGCAGAAGAAGATGTAGATTTTGAGAAATCCTATTGCAATAATTTCTTCTATTTTTTTTCTTTTTTCTTTTTCGTTGCAATTCAATATATTAAATATATTCTAACATCTAGTTTGCTATGAAATTTGAAGTGTGGAGTTTGAGATCCTCGTGATTCTTTTATGAATTTTTAAGTACACAAGGATCTACTGCCTTAGTAGAACAAAGGCAATACAAGTCTTTGAAGTTCAAATTTTCATATCATGGTGGCCATTAACTTTTTGCTTCTGAGATTTAGTGTAAAGAAAATATATCAAGTTTATTTTTTTTAAAAAAAATAAAATCATTATTTTTGAAGTATTATTCAATTCTTGATGAATTTTTAAGTGTACAGAGATTCTTTGTCCTAGCATTAAAAGAAGATTATTTTTAGAATTTTTTATCTTATTATCTATTTAGAAAATTTTTAATATGGCTTATTACAATAGTAGTGTAATAAAGTTTATTTTTAGAAAAAAATTACCTTAGAATTTTGGAGCATCTTACTTATTATTATCAAATTTTTAAGTAGAAAGGGATGCTGCCACCTTCAATTCAGCCTTGGTGGATAAGTTTTCCTTCCTTAATTACTCCTTAATTATAATTATTAGCACTTAATTTATCTTATTAATTATAAAATTATTTATCATTCTAATTATTATTAACCATAATTTTTATTCCGTTTATCTTAACTTGATAGTTAATCTTAAATTCTTAACTTACCTCCATCTTCACTTTTATGGCAATAATCTTTTGACTTTTTTTATTTTTTATTTTTAAAACTTTTTATCTTCCATATTTTTTATTTAGCTTTTATCTTTCATCTTATAAATATCTGGTCTTTAAAATTTTTTCTTATTATCTTTATTTTATTTTTTAATTTATTTTTAATTATTTAATTTTAAATCAAATTATTAATTCTAATTCTAATTATTAATCTTAATCTTAATTATCAATCTTGATTCTAATTATTAATCTTAATTCTAACTATTATCCTTAATTTTATTTATTAATTTATTATTAGTTAATTAATTAGATTATTAATTATATTTATTGACTTAATTTAATATAATAATCTAATTTAAGATTAAGATTAAGATTAAGTATTGCTTGGAAGGTATTTAATCACTAAGATTATAATTATTAATAATAAAATAAATAAATAAATTATATATAAAAATAGATAAAAAAATAAATCTAAAATTAAATCAAATTAAAATAAATTAAACAACCTACAATTGGGAGGTACACTCCATTCTACCTTTGAACTTGTTGTAAAGTATTAATCTCATTAAATAGTGAGAATTAGGCTCACACAGCTTTAAGGAGTTCTTTAGTACAATTAAATGTAGATATCCTAGACCACTCATCACAAAGTTGACAAACTCTATAGATATTATCCAAAGAGAATCCTAAGAATTAAAAAATATTTATTTTGATTTTTATTCCAATCTTTACAAGAAACAAATCAAGATATCAAAATCTAAGGGAGTTCAATTTCTATTAAATATAGTGCCTTATAAAGTCAACAATATTATAAATGACAAGTATACTAGTTCAATGACATTCAACAAATTGAAGAAGGTTATAAAAGAGATGGCCAAAAACAAAGTCCATGGCTTCAATGGAATAGGCATTGAATTTTTTTCAAAAGTTCTTTCTTATAAGGTATATTCTTGATAATATTTTAATAACTCAAGAAATAATTAATTGGGCCAAAAAGTCCAATTAACCTTTCTTATTATTGAAAAATGACTTTTCTAAAGCTTATGACAAAGGGCCATGATACTTTGTCATAGGCTTCAGAAAAGTTAATTTTTTAAGCTATGGAAAAATTAGATTTTAATTGGTCAAAATTGGCAGCATGCTAGTAATATAAAAAAGCTCATTGATTTCCATAGACTAATAGCTTTAGATGGGCTTGGACACACCTTCAAAGCCTTAGCAAACTTCTTGGGATCCTTTTTGGTCTTTTCTTGAAAAAAATAAGACATTGATAATTTCTCGATAGAGAAAATGATGAAGAAATTCAATCATTGGTGTTCCTCCAAATTGAATGTGGCAGGTTGAGTTATAATTGCTAATGGCATTCTTCTATCTTCTCTTTACTTCTTCCTAGCAATTTGGATCAAATCTCTTACAACTATTTAAAAAATAAAATCTTTGGTGAGAAATTTTCTTTGGAATAATACATCTGCTCTAACAAGAGCCAAGGTTGCTTAATCCCATTGTTGAAAAGATTGGAAGAGCAGTGGCCTTGGCTTAATTAACCTAGAGAATGCTATCAAAGCTTTTTTTATAAAATAGATGATTGGAGCCTTACAACAAAGAAAAGTCAATATAAATCAATTTATTAGATATAGGATGATATACACTATATCAAAAGATCTAAGAATATGGATTCTAGATTATACTTGGGCATTTATTCTAAAATACAAATGGTTTGTAGACTCCAAGGTGTGGAATAAAATTAGTAAAGTATGGTCTCAAATGAATCCTAACTTTTCATTCAAGTCTCCCTTGTCCCACCATGAAGCTTGGAACATACTTTTGTAATATGATACAAAATTTTGTCTTATTAAGAGAGATATTAAAGCATATGAAGTAGCCTTTTCTATTTGAATGGATTCCAATGTATTAAATACCTATTCATGACTCCTCTACAACCTATGTCTTATAATGAAGTTCTATAAAAATACAACAAGATGAATCTAGCCATCAATTATTTATGAGATGATATTTACTCCCGCTTTTATAGAAGTTGGAAAGCTCTACTCCAATAAGGCAAGTCCATAACAAAACAAAAAAAATTAGATTGACCTATATAGCTTACAAAGCAATCCCCTACTATTAATTGTATTCTAACTTTTATACCAATATATAGGAATAAAGGAAGATAATTGGTTTATCCTACTTCTAAAAAAAAATATTAAAATATTACACATGGACACCTAATCTAAAATCTTACAATATGATGTAGTTCTATCTTCCAAACAAGCCAATACATAACCACAAGAGAATGACAACCAAATTATTGGCTTTATAAAAGTTGTGAGAGTGACTCTAAAGATAATCCCTACTCAAAAGGGCTATAATGGCATTAGTCTTTTCTATGGCCTACATAGTAAGCTAACATTTGACCTTGAATCATACTCCTAGGTTAAAAGAGCAAGGTTAATGACCTACTTTATAAAACTTAGAAGGAAGATTATTCAAAGAAATTTCACCTTCTATTGACTTGGCCAACAAAAAATGAAACTCCTTATTTGAACTAGTCTATTGTTTTTAATAGAATGTCATTTGGTCAAAATCCCACTCTTACAAAGAAGCTATGCTTATGTGGCTTATATGGCATAAAGGTGTGGTAGTCAATATATGGAGAGGACAAGCCAACTCTAACATTGATGTTGATTGTGCGATATGCTCTCTCTTAAAACCTAAGACAATACTATTTAGATTTTGGGAATGTCTACAAGCACATAAAAAATGGAACTAGGCAATCTCCTTCCTCTTTAAACTTACTTCCAACCCCTAGAAGTGGAGCCTTAGAAAGCCTTCTCTTAGAAATAGGCTATATTTACAGAAAAACTTCTACTTTTTTCTTAAATATTTCCAAAAGATCTAGTCTCTACTTAGAGGCTTATGTTTGTAGACCATGTGGACTCAAAGAAATCACTTTGTCTTTAAACAAAAAATACGAAGTGACTTCCATGTAAGAACCATGATTTGGAAAGGGTCAATAGAATATGGTCAAATTAGTTGGTTAAATATTTGGAATAAGTTGGCCAAGCATCCTGATCAGGACACCACCCTCCTGAAAAGATGGGACACATTGTGGTTGACCAAATACCTTCTTGGTACTAGAACTAACTAGATAATTAAATAGAATTCTAAAATACCACAAAGTGGTGTGATTATACATGAACATGTAAATTGTAGTTAGTAGTTATTTCTCTCAGGACACTTACTCCACCCATGCGGTAGTAGGAGGCTAAGTTGTCAATTCCTGGTACCATGTTCAAATCCATCAATGCATCTAGTATATCTCTTTTGTGTCAAATTTTTTTTAAAAAAACAAAAAAACAAAAAAAAACAAAACAAAATCCATTGACTTGCATGTATATTTAACCATCTCAAAGATTAAAATTAAAATTAGAATAACAAGAGCACAATACAACCAAAACTATGCATCAGCAAATAGATAACGTTATATGGTTCAAACAGCATACACATATTATCTTAGGTGATCATTGGTAGACCACCACATCCGAAAATTTCTATTTGGGATTATGGGCTTGTCACATGCCGGTATATTATTGGTAAAACAGGAAAACATTCTAGTCCCAGATGTTGGACAATCCGTTGAAAGAGAGTAGCAACACTACCACCATGAAATCTGCATAAACAATGAACTTGATTATGCTTGAAGGCCCTGCAATAGTCAGCATCCCCCTCTTGATGATGGGTTTCTTACGGCTTGGATTTCCCCCGTCACTGTTCTTTTTATGACTTCTTAACTCCTCGGGATTTTTTTTTTTTGATGAAATATTGCTTTCGCTTGAACAAACCGGAAAATACACACATACACAAAAACTCACACATGTATATATATATATATATATATATATAGTGTTGATTTGTTAATTACTAGATTTTGAATTGAGAATCTTTAACATATAAAAGAAATCACCGGAAAATAGTGAGCCTGTTACTAAATATTAAAGGCGAAAGAACTGCCTTGAACAGGGAAATACAAAAATAGAAATTCAGAGAATGGTACTGGTCATTGCTGGGTTGCTTGAAGCCTGTTGTGAAGGCGAACCTCCTAATTTCATTCCAATGTTTCTTCATTACATAAGCATCCAATATTCTCGCCAAAATAAAAGAAACAACCTTTTTTACCACTAGACCAAATGAATGAGGCACCTTTCTTGGCAAGCTGCAACTTCAGCAAACTTGATGATTCAAGACAGCACACAGCAAGCCGCATAGGCGAGCTTGTGTTAACCATACTCTAATAATAAATCTTTCGTAACAAAACTGCAGTGCTTCTATAACAGGATGAATATTCCAATAGTGGAAGAACACCTGCTTGCGATCAGGCTCTACAAGGGTGACCACAAGAGGTAACCCGATCCCTTCAGCGATACTCAGCTGTTTCGTTCTGAAAATCTGCTAGCAACTCAGGAACAGACTTGGTGCCATGCACAACATTATCACGCGTACGGATGTTCACCTACACGATGCACACAAAATATAAGAAAGCATTCAACTGAATCATACATATACCAAATCCAACCGAAGCCACTTGAACCAATTGAGAGATGCAGGAAACCAACTTGTTTTTTGCTTGTTTCCTCTTCGCCAACGACAAGAATGTAGTTAAATTGCGCCAACTGAGCTTCCCGGATCTGCAACAGTGAAAGAGTTTCACATTACAGACATAAATCAACTTAACGCAAGAAACGATTGGAATGTTTCAACACCAAGATCACCGAAACCATGCAAGAGAACTCTGCGCAGAGGGGGAAATACTGCGACGACCTATCTAAAACCACCAACTCAAGCATGGCAACCCCTAATACAAACGGTCCCATTCAATTTTGAAGTGGGTCGTAAATCTGAAGCTTACCTTCTTCTGCAATTTACGGTCGGTGACGTCTGCTTCACAAAAATAGCCAGCTGCATTTATACTATCCCGAACCTATACCAACACCCCACCAGACGTTACATCGATGAATCCGGCGACGTTGTCTGTTGTCAAATATTCAAAAGCCTAACTTCGGAACTAAAACAACTATCTTTTAGCTCCCAGGTAAGAGAATGCATGAACGGACCTCGACCGCATAATGAGTGAACTTCTCTGATACGGGACAAACGATACACTGACGTGGACTCAGCCAAAAAGGCCATTTCCCTGCATAATGTTCCAGCAGAATTGCGAACATCCGCTCTACTGATCCAAGAATGGCACGGTGGATGATAACTGGCTTTTCCCTCTTAGCTTCGTCTTCCGTGGAATATGATAGGTTGAAACGTATGGGGAGCTGGAAGTCGAGCTGCACTTGACGAAGCCGATAATTAGAAAAACATATTACAAACGGCTGCACTCGATCGTTGTGAAGATCTGAAAGTACTTCTCCAGAACAGGACCACGCTATAGCTATGCCTGTTATTATTCGCCTATAGCAATGGCGGAGTTATAACTGATGACATTTAACAATTTCTAAGATCAACCAAAATAAGATAAGATTATTCACTAAATGCAACAATTTAGCCTACCCACCTGGATTGTAGCACACTGAAACTTTCTCTTCAATGCATCAAAAACGGTGATGTCAATCTTCGGTCCATAAAAGGCACCATCCGCTTCATTAATCTGCAAACATTGAATAAGCGATTCAGAGGATCCATCGCAAACCAACTAAGACGCACTTTCAATCATACTAATTTCCCAACATTCTCCAATCCACCTCGCTAAAGACCACCAGAAATACCCACCTGCCAGGGTTTACCAAACGCATTCAGGGCATCTTCCAAAGCTTTCTCTGCTCGGTTCCATGTCTCTATCTCACCCAAGTATTTCTCTGGTCTCTGCCATCATCACAAAAACTGTTCAGGGAACACAAACTTAAATAGATGCAGATAAAAGTTGGGGAAGTTCAACAAAATACACACTTGCCTCTCTCTCTCACGAAAATACAACCTTTATACAGTCGGAATAAACAAGACAAAAATTCGCTGCACTACAATGCAATTGGACCACACTAAGAAATCAAATAACTGGATAAGTTAGAAAACAAGAGCCTAAATACGGGATTATGTACAAGCGTGCAATCCACAATATGCAATACACTTCCTGTACCGTGGAAAGCTCTAGCTCAAACGTGAAACCAAACACTCCGTAGGCGAACTCCAGAAAGTCTAATGCGCCCTTTACTTCAGCTAAAAGCTGCATGTAAACATCATAACACCAGGCACAACACAAAGTTATAAATCTGCACAAGCAAACGTGCATGCTACTCCACATCAATTGGATAATTATCTGGAAAGGAAGCTAATATACTATGCCCAATGAATAACATTTGATTGGATTTATCTATCAGTTAACCAAATGATATCTTAGAAACTAACAACCAACTCTTGTCTTCATAAGACTCCCAAGAAACCAATCTAGTTACAGAAAGGTTCACCATCAAAAGAAACCCTACGCGCTGAGAGCCAACTACTTTTTCTTGGAACGATACCAAGGCCATCCAAAAATTAGTGTCAATTTAGGACTTCCAAAAATGGGTTCACATCCACCAACCCAACAAAAGAAGGTGAAGTACGAAACCAAGACCTCAACTCTCCGTGGAATGAGTCCACAAGTTCAAAACAATTATCACATTATGGTATCATGTGACTCAAACAATCAACTCAACCACGTTACACGCATTGCAGTACCACCAATCCAGCAGAACTGAAGTGCCCGTTCCTTAACTAGGAAACAGGTCTATTATCAAGCTTTTAAGGACCTCAGGCAAGAAGTCGAATACAGAGTGGAAGAAACGGACCTGGGACTCCATGCAGAATATGTGTGCATCATCCTGCTGAAACCTTCGTACTCTCGTCAATCCAGAAAGGGCACCACTTAACTCATTCCGATGAAGCACTCCAAAATCTGCCAAGCGCAACGGAAGCTCTGTACAAGAAACATAAAATTACTCAGAAAGGTTTCCTACACAGCAAGATTAGGGGTAAATGTAAAAAGAGACAAAGTACGACAAAGCGCAAAAGAAAAAGAAAAAGAAAAAAATACACTGCAACTACTATTCTATTATTTAAAAAAAACATATGATTAAGGATTCAGGAGGTATCTTTTCCCTTCCGGACAACCCAATGATGAACCGACCCCTTACCTCTGTATGAACGGACGCGATGATCAAAAATGAGACAATGACCAGGACAGTTCATGGGCTTCAATCCAAACTCTTGTTTTTCCACCTAACAAAATCACAATTTACAATCACTATTAATCAAACACTCCGAGAAAAAAGAGCACAAAGAAAACAGTAGTCAGTACGCGACCAAAAAGTCACAGACAATGGGGAACTCATAGTACTGCGACCTGCCCTTGCAAGCACAACGAACCTCAAATGTGAACATGTTTTCCTTGTAATTCGCAGCATGTCCGGATGTTTCCCAAAGTTGCATGTTGAACATGTTCGGAGAAACAACCTGTCAAGAGCCAACACAGCTACATTAGTTAGAGACTTCGCTGTGTACTGGACCAACCTACTGAGAGTAACATGGTGAGCCATCTACAAGAACCTCGAAGACTTCTGTACATCAGTTGTAAATTCACAAAATGCCGTAAACGAAATAATGACAAAGTAAGGACACTTCCCTCTAATAAACCAGAAAAGCTACGTACACATAAATTGAATAACTAAAACAGCGCGCACCTCCTCATAACCTCTTTTTCGGTACTCATCCCTGATAAAAGTTTGCAATTTGTTGTATATCCGAGCACCATGAGGTAAAAAGAAACAGCTCCCAGGGCTAATAGCACACCAAAATCACGTGTAGTCAGAAACATCCAAGAGAACGGGATCATTCCTGAAATATAACCACAATAACAAAACTCAACAGAAACATGTGCTCTGGCTATCATAACTCTGCACTTGTTCATCATGCCAACGGAAACGTGACAGTGAACCAAACCTCAATTCATGAAAAAAGAAAAGCTCTTGCTGTTGGCCAAGCTTCCGATGGTCTCTTTTCTTAGCTTCCTCCACGTTGTGAAGATACTCCTGCGCAAGTTCGGTTATGAAATGTTATAATCACAACCTAAACAAACACATCTACAGCACACGCAAAAGGTAACGCACAACTCACTCCAACCTAAGAACGTCATTTTTAATAAGCGGACTACCCAAGAGAACTCGTTACAAATCATTCCAAACTTTTCATGGATGCGCTTTAGAAATGACCCGCTTCATATGACTTTTTGAATTTAGAGTTTGAGTAATATGTGATGAGAAAAAACTTATTGGTACCCATATATCGTTACTTCGAAAAATAAACGATACTCTATTGCTCTCACGGATTCAATATGTTGCCATACCAGAAGGACACTCAATGGCATCACATCACCAATAGAACCTTGTTAAAACATAGTACCTTGAGTAGCTTGTTGTCTGGATAGGAAATGCCGTAAACACGCTGAAGGCTTTCCCGGTCTGCTCTTCCTCTCCAGTAAGAGGCCGAAGCCTAAAGCGCACACACAATATTCCCACCATGATTTCGCTCTTGTGTCTTACTAAATCATTCAAATAAACAAATAAAACACACGACCGTCCAATCAACACAATATGCATCTAGATCAGTGTGGCAATTCCACTAACCCTCAAGCAAGCAAAAGCCTTCACGTGGGAAGTGCTTGGGATATGAGGACCACGGCATAGATCTACAAGTGGACCACATCTGTACACCGTGATTGTCTTATCCTCCGGAAGCTCATTGATGATTTCGACCTGCACCGAAACACGTCAACACAAACTCAGTCTCCCTCGTATGTCCGTGCTTGCGTTGAGTATCCCCCTTGATAATCTCTTAGATGCTCCCAGCCAAAACATGAATAACACCAAGAAAAACCCTCACACTGAAAGAAGCCCACTGACCTATGAGAGTTACGTGCACCTCGAGAATAGCGATATGCTCACCTTAAACGGGTTTTCTGCAAAAAACTCCAAAGCTTGTTGCCGGGTAACTTCAATCCTCTCAAAAGGCTGCTTATCCTGAAAGCATGAGGCAGAGTAACCACACCTAAAGTTCAGCAATCACGGCCAGTGACCATCCCACACCTGATCACCGACATTTCAAATGTCACAAATACAGGCATATACAACACATGTTGGGCACATTTCTTCATTGACACCTCAGAAATCATGGAGTACTGAAAAGATAGACATCATGTAAAGGACAGTACTTTCCACACGAAATAAATTGGGATTCAAATAACCGCTGATCCGAAGCTGACCAAAAAATCCTAACCTTGACTGCTTTATTTGCTTGTGCTTGAATCTTTCCAAAATCATCTTTCTCAGTCAACGTAAGCCCATGGTAAAAAGCATCGTAATAGAAACCCTGTAAAGATAGCAAACTTTGAGAGGTCGATAGATGCTAAGGTGTAAATGGTTAACAAATAACACAGACTCCTTCATGACTAATTGATTACTTGAATACCACTACCTGAGCGTACTTCACATCGCTATATTTTGAAAAGCGAAGAGTTAAGAGAAATCATGAGCAAACGACGAAGCACGAAAAACAGAGAATTTACGGAACCCAAATCAACGGCAGAGGGAGTTGTCGAATTCAGTACCTCTCCTCTAGTGGTGCAAGGTCCAATGCAAAGCTTGCATCCGTATGTCATTTCAATAGACTGCAATGTGAAATACACATTCAAAGAACAGTCAAGTTCTGTCGCCAAGCCTCATATGGTAACGCAACTAATTTCCAAACCAAATCACTAGTTGAAAGTAAAAAGGACGAACAAAAAACCTGGCCAAGAATGTGAGCGCTAGAGTGCCAGAAGGTATCGCGGCCCTTGTCTGACTCAAATTTATGTAACTGTAGACTGCAGTCGCCCTCCAATGGTCTCGTCATGTCCCATAACACACCGTTCACCTGTGCCCTAAAATGCAGGAAAACATGAGAGGCTTCTCACCGTGCCTGGTCACAAACCCAAGCAGTAGATAGAAGACAAGGTACTCGTAAACAGATGTACACTCTTCTATATTACTGTATCCCAGCTGACTTCAATAGAATGCACCATGTACCACTAATACCAATCCTTCTTCCAATTCCATCGGACGCATCACGTGCCTCAGAAATATAACAAACTAATTCACTCCCCAAAGGTCGAATTCATCAACACTCCAATCACAGCACCACACCTCGGCAATGAGCGCGCTGTTTGCAAGTCCCTGAGAGATTTCCCGTGCAACATCCATAGGCGACGTGATCCATTTCTTCCCGTCCCTCACAGCTCCATCCGGCATCGTAATCCTACACCATAAATACTCTCATCAAATCAACCGAACACCAGGCACAAGACCATCACCGTCGCCATCACCTTTCTCATCACTGCCCTATGAAATTCCTAAACCCAAACCCTCCCAGCCATGACCATCGCTACTCACTTGATGGGATCCCCACCCTTGGCCCGAAACGCCTCGGCCTGCTCCTTCTGCAGCTTCTCGAACAACTCAATGCGCTTCTTGATGACGGTGTCCACCATACCCTTGACATCGGCGGGACTGTTGAGCGCCATGGAGCTCATCTTCTCTTCCATTGCAAGACGACCTTGCCAGCGATGGTGATTACTAAGGCGCGGAGAAGACAAGCTCTAGATGGCCTTACCGAGGATGGCTATCGCTGAGGCGAGGTAGAGACGAGCTTTGACTAGCATCGCGGAGACTTAATTAGGGTTTCAGGGGTTTAGGGTTTCGAAGTGGGCTCCAGTCCTTTGATTGTGATTTTCATCTGAACCAATGTGGAAGGATGTAGGGGTTTGGTTAAATCCCTTTTCACATATAGCCCCGGTTCCTCATAAGAGCGTTCCATGATTGTCCAATTTATGTGTGCCACGTGTCATTTGAATTTTTGGTAATATACTCAGCGGAAAAACACCACGTTTATGCTGTTGAAATGCACAAACTTGTGTAGCTTCATCCGCTTTGAAACAAAATTCATTGTTCAAGAGAACTGATGAATTTGAACCATTAGTATGTGTTAGAGAGAAATATGAATCTTCATCACAGCACTGTCAAAGCTTAATTTGGAACTTTAAAATCTAATTGTTGTGGATTTGAATATAATCTACAATCTGTTTTCTTAAAAATATTAAAAAAAAATAAAAATAAAATAAAAATCACAAAAAATCACAAAAAATTTACAAAAAACAAAAAATCAAAAACAAAAAAACAAAAAAACAAAAAATATATTTATTATTTCCTATTAATATATGTTATAATTTAAATATAATATTTTTATTTCAAGTAAAATATTAAACACCCAAAATATTACCATGACATATATATATATATATATATATATAATTATTAAGGTATAGCTATTAAATGTGATCTATTGCATGATGTAAAAGGTTAATACAAATTTCAATAGTTAATATAATAATTATTAAATAATACATAGAGAGAGATTTTAAAATTTGTTAAATTATATACCTATATTTTTAACATGAAATGGTTTTAATTGCATTCATATGAAAAGTCAAATACTTGAAGGAGAATTGATTTCCTCGATCCATAGGTAAAATGCACAAAAGTTATAGATGAAAGTTTAAACAATATCTAGATTATATTTTAAAGATTAATTAAAAGTTCCAAGATTGTTAAAAAAAAAAAAGGGTTAAAGTTGGTACATTACAAAATTATTATTGTAATTTTGTTTTATTGATACTTCTATAATAAATTTGAATTTTTAAATTTATAAATACATAATAGGTAAAAATAGATAAAAATACATCTCAGTTTTGCCACACCGATTGTCAAATTTGAACCAAAAATGTTTGGGCCATAGAAGTAATATTTTACAAACCATGTTGAGCCTTCTAAACACATGACTATCTTCTAAAAACTAATGCCATTCAATAAAAGAAGTATTGTGTTTTCAAATTGTCTCTACACAATGCCTAGGCAACAATCTAATAATATAATTCTATACTCCAAAATCTTTGCATGTAGATGAAATTCCATTGAGCATTATTAATTTGTAGGCTAAATCTAAGCACTTATTTGTTAAAACATGATTTCTTGGGCACCTAATGGTGACTAATAAAAATAAAAGATAAAAGAATAAATAATCCTATCTATTATATCCATCAAAAAAATTTGCAAATTCTTTCATTTTTAAACATTAGAAACATTCTAATACATTCACTATTGTCTAGAATCACCAAATTCTTCAATTCTACAATCCTAAAGTAATTTAGAAAGACATTAAAATTTTATAATCATTTGCATTAAAATTGATTGCTAAGATAACATTTGTAATACATTTTATTACGAAATTGTGATAATTCCATAAATAAATAACACATGCAAACACACATTTTGTCTAAACATAATGTCTTTAAAGCATTCGAGTGTTCACAGTTTTTATAAAGTATATCTTGAAAACATCATCTTGGTTGATACCAAGACCATAAACGAAAAATAGCAATTAAAAAGTGAACTATTTGATATTAAATTTCCATTTAAAATTAACCAAGAAATATAACATTACTAATTATACGTAAAAATGACATATAATTGCTATACCACATAACTTGTAAACAATACTTGTAAACAAACATGAAATTAAAAAAAATCATTGAAAGGCAGTGATGATATTGACGAGCACAAATATTCTAAACACTCTTTTGTATGTGCGTAATATACCTGACATACGCTAAAACTTGACTAAAAATGAGTTGGAATCAGAAAGATAACAGCAAGCACTTCTAACTTGAACCACACAACCATCACATTTGATCTCCCATTAGAATAAAATCATGTGCGATTTCCGCAGGCACAAAAAAAATACCGGTAACTTAAATGCTATGATTGTACAAGTTTAAGGAACTCTATCAAAAGGTTGGGTATCATTATAACATGTATTCCAAACCCTGTCAATAGCTGATGTTGCTCGAAGCATTGAGCAATTTGGATTCAAGCCCACGCTTATCAGTGCCCGCCTTCTCACACATATCTGCCAAATGCCACCAATCACCAACCGTTTGGATCACGAAAATCACTATTAATCTGAAGTGAAGCTACAAAACAGAAAGATGAGTGACAAGAGGACAAACAATCTCCCTCAAAGCGTCTGAATAAGTACAGATTCATAGATCTTTAACAACAGGTGCTCTGAAAAGCCACTCAGTTTCCAATAAAAACAGAATATTTCAACTTATTCGTAATGTACCTGATGTTGCTTTTGAATGTTTGTATTCCCCCGCAGCAGTTCCCGTTTCCATGCGCAATCTCCACTCAAATTAGCTGCTCGAATCTACATAAAGTAACAAGCTATTACAATCTTTAGGAGATTAAACTAGCTGCAATAATTATTCACTTAATCAGAGCATATCAGAAGACCAACCTATTGATGTAACACATGTTCGTTTAACACAGCACTTATCATGATAAGAAGAATAATTAGACGTCAATGACTAAACCAAGGGATTAAAAACAGAACGCTCGAATCAATGAGTTGAGAAGTGCACCTCACTACAAGCATGGTGCTCACAATTACTCCAGTCCAGATTAGCAGCTCGACAATGGTCATATGCATGTAGAAGTTCATGAGTCAGTGCTACATCCACCTCCTCTTGATGAGTCACATTATTGCTGCAAATCACTACCTGCAATTGCAATAAATTATAAAACTAAAACCCTAGACTCTACACCCTACCTAGCATTCTCACAAGCAACTTCCAAATAAATACGACAGTGAACGTAACGACAATGATTTAAAACCTGTCCAGGAGTGTAATAGATCTGCAATTCACAAACTCCCCTAATACAGTGCTCCAGGACGTAACGAGAAAGATAGACTGGAGATAGAATGAAGAAGACTGCAACGTGATACATCCCTCAACCAAAAACAAGCAACACCATATAGTGAATTCTACGCACTGGAAACAATCATACTTTTTTCTAGCAAGAATACGAGATGACTTTGGTCTCAACATGATGTCAATGCCTCAGTATTACCGTGTTTCGACACACACAAGGCAGGCAAATGCCAGCTTGCATCAGGTAATACGTGCATATTGTACATCCTTGGCATTAAAATCCAAACTATGACCAATAAAAATACAACAGATGTAAAATAGAAACGAATAAATGTACAGCAACATATCCATTGTAGAAATCATGAACACGCGAATACAGTCACAGAAGGCAGGGTATGAGAGAGCGTCTTCAAGCTATCATCCATTGTGTTTCCTACTCGAAAAATGTTAACCACCTTCTGAACAAAGGATATTGATGATGACCGTCAGAATCGGATTAAGAAACAGAGAAGAAGTTAAGGACCTAACCCCCTCATCCTGTTTGAATCCACCCGCAACTTTCATAGAACATTGCTCGATTTTGAAGAACTTTTCGTCTATTGGGCAACCCGCTTTGGTAAGAGCTTCGCGCACAAACTTCACCATCGGATCTGCACAGAACACACTCGACGAAATCAGAAACAAGCACTAATAAGTTCCAATTCATCGGAAATTCCTGCTGAGTGAGAAGACCAGCCACGCTATCCTGCAACTTGTGAACCGTAAACCCTAAACCCTGTGCTTGACCGTGACCAAGAAGGCAAAAAGGGGCATCGAATTCCAGAGAAATGTTCAAGCTAAGCATTCCGCCAGGAGACTGGAAAGAGAAAAGGGGACAGCGCGAAAACTGACTGCGAGAAAGAGAGTGGCTGATCATGCGCTGGCAATTTTCCGGCGTGGTGCCGCCAGGGTAACCATCCCTGCCGCTCGCACTGGTAACATCGTCAATTGCTCCCATTTCGCAAAACTTCAATTCATGCTCCCCCTGGTCCCTTTTTTGATTCCATGCAACTCACCTCAAGGCTCGATCAGTCGAAGGCAGCAAATCTGCCAGCCTACCCACCGAAACCCTACTCACACAAGCTATAACCATGACGAGGGATCAGAACCCACCGTCGATGACGCCGAATGAGGTACTCCTACCCGGCGTAGGTTGGTGCTCGCGGGTATCAACCTCTTCTCTGTGGGCTTGGCTTATTTCACAACGACGTTGCTGTTCATGCGATTGATTGAGTTATGACTTCGGATTTCTGAAACTTCATTTTGGACAAAGGAAAATCGGCAGAAAGCTATTTTTCTAGAAGAATGATAAGACAAGTATGCAAAATGAGCTGTTCTTGTTTCTAAAAAAGATGATAGGATGCATCCATTTGAAATAAAACCCAAACGACCTTTGTTATCAATAGAAAATTCATTATATATATATATATATATATATATCTTGTTTGTTTTTAAAAAGGTTAAATATTAAGTGGTTTTATTTAGTATGTCTATGCACATCCATCTTAAAAAAACATATTTTAAATTTTTTTGAATTCATCCAAAATTGTTAGTCTATTTGTATCTCATTTAAGTGCTTTAATAAATGAGAAAGGTAGAAAGAGGTTCAACATCTGAGATTGATACTAAGAGCCACATCCTATAACCTTTTAGTACATTATATAATGTCCACTTTGCAAGAGATTTTTGGTATTTTTCTTTTTTCTTTTTTCTTTCAATTTTGTTGTTTTGATGTTGTTTTAAACAACAAATCCTTGTAAAAATTAATTTCTATCTTCTCTATAAATATTTAAAATTCTTTTGCTTTAACATATTACTTCCAAAACAAAGCAAGGAGATCCAATGCTAATGTTATATATATATATATATATATATATAGTGGAGTATGTAAAACTTTGTGTATTCAATGTATGTATTTGTGGCTAAATCTAAAGCATTAGTAAGTGACAAGTATTTTATAATCCTTGCTCTATTTTAAAATTTTAAATCTATTTATAGTATTAGCTTAAGAAGTGACATAACCAAAATATCTCATGAGCCACATGTTTATTAATTAGACATAACAAAATGATCCATATGTATATGTTTCTTTTTACATATTATATTAAAATATTATAAAATAATATTTCAAAAACATTGCAACCAACTTATTAATTACAATTTTAATGTTGATACATTATATACACAATTGATTTACCTATTTTCAATATATTTCAATATATATATTAATTAAAGAGAAATAGAAATATTGATCAAATTTCTTTGAAAATTTTGAAAAATACAATGTAAGCAAAGGGCATGAAAAGGAACTTGACAACATATATAAAGAGACAATATTGCAATTTCTTCTAGGCAGAAAATTGTGGACAAACAAAGTTTAAAATCCAATGAAAGAATATTTATTAAAGAACAACAAATGCACGAGGTAGTTCAACATAACACTCAACATAGAGAAGTATGTAGAAGAATTATAATGATTGCACAACAGTAACATATATTTATGAACTTTTATTATTAACTCAATAACTAGTTTTAACTATTTTCCTGTAAATATTTGGTGATTATTTTACTTAAAAAAATTTAAACTTACATATTTTTTTGCAGTTAGTGGCCAATAATTTTTTTGTCATTCTATATTTTAAAAAAATCTTTAAAAAATCTTTAAAAAATGGTCTATGTGATTTCATGTCACTAAAATATCCAGATTTTGACACACATGGTAAAATTTGTGTTTACTTTGGAAAATTTGTTAACAACTTAGTTTTAAAAGTCATTTTGCTCTCATTTGTTCTTGTGTTGATAGTACTTGGTTAAGGTTTCTTCCTTGTATCAATGACTTTGCAAATTACTGTTGTTCATCTCTCTATGTATTTGAATTTATTTTGCTGTAGTATTATTTTCATGTGATAATCAAAAAAATATGTATACCATTTTATGGCAAGGTGTTTTAGTTCTCATGCATTATTTACTAAATAACTGATATTTAATTAAAATTCAAACATACTTGGATAATAAATATATTCTAAAATTTGAAATTAACTGAAGATTAATAAATAATCATTTTATGTCAATAAAACAAAAAACATGTGAATCTTTTAAGTACACGCAACAATCCAATGAAACAGAAAATGATGTTTTTGTATTTATGGATCTGTTCCACCTAATATTGGAGTAAAAAATTTGGATGAATTAAAGAATTTAATTATTTAAAAAATATATATTATATACGTATCCTTAAGATAGAAGGGATCAGAATACTTTTTTTAAACTAGAAAAGTAAATTTTTATAGGCTTATTTTCAAAATCAACAGGTTCTTATTTGAGTTCATGATTAGTGCTTCAAATTGAATTTTGTGGCTTAAGTACTATAAGTTCGTAATTGTTTTTAGTTTACAAAAATCTAAATAAGATTCTTTGATTAACTGTATGATTTCTTTTTTTAAAAAATAGATTGATATACAATGAACAAATTAGACTAGAATGATAATAATCTTCACCTCACATGGTGGCAATTTAAAACATGAGCATACATATTATATGCAAGGCTCGTAGTATCTTTACATATAATTAGTACTAATTGTAATGTTATATTGGGTTATTTAATTATGCAACACAAAGTTTTTAAAGTATCATTAATCTTCACTTTTAATTTTTTATCATATATCATGTAGTAATTTTGTAGGGACTGTAAACTTATTTTTAACCTTATTTTTTTTTATTTATATCACATGTTTCTATAAACAGATATACAAAATTTCAATTGTAATAAATAAATAAATATCAATTCCAACGTAGCTGTATTTGGAAACTATATAATCTGTGTATTATTGTTAAAACTTGTGGATAAACAAGATATTTCCAACAGCCTTTGTTATGTTACTTTGACACACAAGTTAATAATTATTGCAAGAGAATTCAAAAAGTAGAAATAATGATTGGTATTTTAGATTAAGATAAGACATGAAAGTAATATACAAAATCGAAAATTCTGCAATTATGTTTTAACACAAAAAGAATTTGAAACATAAATATACTTGTTTTATTCAGATGAAGTTTCTGGATAAATTTATTTTAAAAATTAGATACTAAACTGGTATTAAAATCTCAATATTTCAAGTTACAATTTAATTATTACAAGTTATTATTTAATTTCAAGAATTTCAAGTTTTCCGTTTTTCATGTACTGTCAAAGGCTATTTTTATGAAATTTTGTCTTATTTATCACAAAAATATGGATTTTGTTTTTTGTGTTTCTTTCATACAAATTATATATATATATATATATATATATACACACACACACACCTGTGTGTATATGTAGATACATCCATACTGTTTAAAACACTGCTGCAGCTCTACACCCAAGTTTACAAGTTGAATGGTCAAGTTTCAACACACAATAGTAAAAGTATGAAAAAAAACCTATTCAATTTTATTATCCTCTACAGTGAGGTGTAAACTTCATGTACTATTCAAATTTCCATTCAAATCAGATTATATTTGGATACAAAGCATATGAAAGTGCTTGTATCATCACTGCAGTAAAACCCAGATATAAAAAGTAGCGTGTTTCACTTTAAAGTATCACGAAAAGCTTGAGGATCGACGAGGATCACTGTCAGGGAGGTAGCCCTCCGTCCGATTAACAGGGCAGGTTCGACGCCGTCGATGTCTGCCCGAGACGGAAATCGCCGCTGCCCGCTCCGAGAGTCTCCGCCACGCGGGGGGTGGGATTAGGGCTGCGGTGGTGGGAGTGCAAGAGGGGCATGGCAGCGCTGATGCGGTCTCTTTCTCGCCTCGCTCTACTTCGAGCTGCAGCAGCTCCGCACGAGACGTCCCCCCCGCATCTGTGCTGTGTCGCCATGGCCGTCGCTCAGCCGGAGGTTAAGCTCTTCGGGCGTTGGTCCTTCGACGACATCGAGGTTTGATTCTCTGCTAGCCTCTCTTTTCCCTGAAAATTTTGATCGTGTTTTTGGGTTTTGTGGATGACTTCCCAGGCGGTGGATTGCTGCTTAGTGAGAGGACTGTGTCTGTTGCGAATTCAATTCTTCGAAGTAGAGAATGTTAGTTTCTCCTCTGCCATGCCTGGCGGCTTAGATTGAGTTCGTTCCGTTCATATTCTTCTCACTACACTGATTTTAGGGTTGCGACGGTGACCTACACGACATTAATCTGCCTGAGACGAGCATGGGTTCCTAAGTGACGCTATTCATGATTGGTCTAGGAAGTATAGTTATGACATAGGGGTCATTTACCCCCCCCCCCTTTTGTTTGTTTAATTATGAATTTCGCGTTGTAAAAATTGAAATTGGATATATTTTTTTTCACTGTGAATGCCATTTGGGGTTTGGCCTGCTTAAATTATGAGGGAATTGGCTTCTGCTTATGTCCCCGTTTGTACCTCATCACGGAGCATCAATTATCTGTACGGAAAATATTTTCATACATGTATTCTATAATGTGTGCATTCCGATGTAGCTGTGAATTCGCTGATCAAGGGCGGGGGTTTTCGTTTTTACAGTACACAGCAACCTCATGTGTAGGGTTTTCTCTTTGTCCTTGCAGATTAATGACATCTCGTTGGCCGATTATATTGCTGTGTCCGTAGACAAGCATGCGACTTTCGTACCCCACACCGCCGGACGATACTCCGTCAAGCGCTTCAGGAAGGCACAATGTCCCATTGTTGAGAGGTTGACGAACTCTCTCATGATGCACGGTCGCAACAACGGTAAGAAGTTGATGGCTGTTCGCATTGTGAAGCACGCTATGGAGATCATTCACCTTCTGACTGATCAGAACCCCATCCAGGTCATCGTTGACGCTATCATCAACAGGTTTGAATCTTATCTTTCTATTGGTGTATGATGTGGAAAATGTAATGCCACTCTCTTGAGGCGAGTCTAATTGAATTGTAGTGATTTTTAATGGAATGAAACATATTTTTTAATCTGCTGCAGTGGACCCCGCGAAGATGCCACCCGTATTGGTTCTGCTGGAGTTATCAGGAGGCAAGCCGTAGATATTTCCCCTCTGCGGAGGGTTAACCAGGCTATTTACTTGCTCACCACTGGCGCACGGGAGTCTGCCTTTAGGAACATCAAGACCATTGCTGAGTGCTTGGCTGATGAGTTGATTAACGCAGCCAAGGGTTCCTCAAACAGGTACGAATAATCACGGGAAAATCTCCAACATTTACTTGTTCTTTGGAGCAGAAATTGTTATCCTACTCTTTTCTGACTCGTGTCTAATTCTTTTTACAGCTACGCCATTAAGAAGAAGGACGAGATCGAGCGTGTGGCCAAGGCTAATCGTTAAGCTAGTCGCACGATGGTTATTGGATTTGGGAATCCTTTAAAATTTTACCTTGTGGAATTTTCTTCTGAACTTCTGGCTCCCAGAATTGTCATGGTTAATCTATATTTTTGACATATGCTGTAAGGAAGTGGCTAGTTTCTTATTTTTCTATAGTAGCTCTGACTGGCTACTCGAATCAGCAGCGTTCTATTTGCTTGGGCACACACTTAATGAAACCCTCCAACAGGATTGATCCTCTGGCGAATGAATCTCATTGTTTCTTTTGGAGATTTCCTACCTTTCACGTAACCTGAATTTAGGACCAGTTTTTGAGATGACGAATGATACAGATGATGTGTCCGGTGGTATTGCGAACACGATAAAGATGAGTAGCACTGGTCCTTCGAAGTAAGCTAAGAATTAACACTTGTGACAGGAGGTAGGATTCAGAGTGACATTAAATGGAAGCCAAGCCACAGTAGAAAAGCGAGTCCTGGCTCAATGAAGCAAACGAGGACTTGTTAGGTGGTGTATAGCACAATCAACAGTGGCATAATCTGTTAGGATTCTACAATGTCGGCATGTGGTTGACTCAGGCAACGGAAGAGTGGAATTTCTGTTGGCAGACTTGCGCTGTGCGAAGCAGACTTGAGAAACCCGGTTGATTATGATAAAACCAACAGTTATGAAACCTACTTCCATCACCTCATGGTGCATAAATGGTACTACATGAAATTTCACAACGTTTATTCAAATCCACTCCACCGAAGTGGGAATAAAGCCCACTGTTGCGGCGAATTTTACGTCTTCCTACCCGAGACATGATTGAAACCATTTCACGTTCCACACCTCAAAGACCTTAGTCAGGAAAGCACGGTCTTTTGTGCAGGTGCACTCTTAGGTAACTGTTTTCAGATTCCTGCTACATGCAGAAAGGAACTCTGCAGAAGCCGGTGGTGTGACGGCAGAGGACGAAGTAATCCGACACCCATCCCTCCATCCCTGTCGACCACACATGCACTTTCAACCACCATGGATCGTCGATCACTATGGCATCCTCTCTCTTGCACAACACTTGTACAGCCGTTGCTGGAGCTAGAGTTGTGATAGCAGTGACATCCCAGCCAGGGTTCACTTGAAGGAGCGTCCTGCCAATAATGGTGCCCGGGATCCCGTGTATTCGAACACAGCAAGCGGGGCTGGAGCAGCAATTTAGCACCAGCAGAGCCAAGAGAAGAGTCGACAGTACTTTCCTGCGATAGAAGATCTTATGCCATTACACAGCAATTTGGATACCAATCACGTACTTCTCGGAGTTTGTGAGTCATACTCCGACTAATTTCAGAAAAAAAAAAAAAAAAAAAGTCTTGATCCGAGAAGCAGAGAAGTTATAAATCGAAAGCAGTTGATGAGGGTTGACAGAAGCTCAGGATCTGATGAAAAGCTTACAAATTTAAAGTATTCGAAGTCCTCACGTGCCTCATCGTGTACAACTTGCGCAGATGTAATCTATACATGCACTAGCAGTTGGGTCGTGTGAATCCGCAGAACAATGCATTCACAATGCTCGACCTTAATCCAGCCAACCGAGAAAACAAACCTCTGAAGCCGTGGTGCCCACTTGACCATGTGAGCAAATCGATGGGAAGACATTTGCTATCTCAGCAATTGGTTCCCGGAAAAGGGCGCCAGATGACAACTTCGATCCAAAGATTACTTTGCGTCATATTTGGAACACGATCCACAAAACAATGAACTGCTTCGGGCAGCAAGTATCAGGTACAATTTTCTTCAGAGACTGACCACAAACTTTAATGAGCCTGGGTGCAGAGAATTTACAAATGCCATCCCAGTCCCCTTCAATTCCATCCAAGAATCCTACAAACCAGAAGATGATGAACGGGGGAGTGAATGCTTCGCTTCTAAAGGAAGCACGACCGCCACGAGGGCTCAGGACCCCGAGTGACTGTTTCAACACGCACACTAGCTCACAACACCTGAATTCCTTCGCGCAGCTTGCAATAGACGAGCCTTGGAGTGTGTTCGACTTCGTTTCTTTCCCAATGGCATATCCAGTCGACAAGATCACGCAACCCATGCGGTTTTTTTGGCACTATTCTGTACCTTGAGATGGCGATGCTTGCAAAACTTGTTCCAGTTCTCAGTCCCGTGACACCCGTAAGGATTTTGTTGGACCATAAGTGTTCCTGGTGGGTCTGTCCCACCAGAGATGTCGAGAGGGATGTAGCTCTCATTGTAGATCCAAGTTGTGAAAGGTTGCTTGTACTCGACATTCTGGGTTCCAAGTATCTCTATCGACGTGATGGAGAATATAGCATATGAGGCGTGATGTTTCGTGGATGATGCTGCTGAAGTGATACAGACAAGCACATGAGCGCAGTGTTGGCAACGGGGCTGAGCAGGAGCAGCATGAGCTCCAGTGGGATTCATGGTTCCATGCTGTGGTATGGTGTGAGGTCCTCAGGGCTAATCCTTCAACCCTGACGGTGCAGCAAGAGGCGATGGTGGCTTGGGAAACTGTAGCTGGAGAGCCCTCTGATCAGATTCTTCAGGTGAGGATATTGTCCGGGAGACACGCGCTGGAGCCCACTTCACTCATTCATTGTAACTTTTATATTTTAGAGTATTTTATAAGGAATTTTTTTTGTTATGTAGTACACAAATTGAGCATATATATATATATATATATATATACACACACATGAAATATCATTCAATGCTTTAAAGCACCAAAACAACATGTTCTTTTTGAAAAGATCCAAGAACAAAAGCAATTGCGGAAAAGTAATATTGTGGAGTGATGAAGTATAATATAATGGTTGGGCCGTAAACCAAAAACAATTTGAGAGCTGCGAGTTTTGTAGATTTCCATGTATAAATAATTTATACATCCAAGAATTATTACTCTTGGATGTTAAATTTCTAATTTTGATTTTAAAAAGATAAAAAGTAAGTTTCAAACTGACTTAAACTTATTTTTATAAAACTTATTTTAAACTTATTTTTAATTGCTTGTATATAAAACTCTTTGATGTTATATCAAATTTGCATAATTTTTTGAGTGTATGTTTATGGAGTCTTTCCTGTTTAGAAAAAATAGATATATTGCCCATGTATGTTAAATTTAAAAAAAAAATGAAAGATTAAAACAATTCATTGAAATTGATGACTTAAAGTTAAACTTCTATATTGAATTAAAGTAGTTGAGTCTTCATTCTAACTCACCTCTATTTTTATACCTTCAAATTCTCTTTTTTGACATACAAAAGACTTCTATTTTTTTATAATAATCAATTTTTTTGCCTTCAACAATACAATACATATGCAATGGAATTTATTTTATTTTATTTTATATTCTACTTCCAAGAATACTTCCATTAGGTTGAATTAATCTCTCCATAGTTTATTACTTCTATATATAGATCTTGGGCATCCAATCTTCTTAAAAATTTTACAATGGTATATTATACTTTTGTAATTTTTCCTTTAATTGATGAATTTTACTCTTAATCATATTTTTAATTCATAGCATTCAAATGTATATATATATATATATATATAAATTTATTCTTAAGATAAGACAATTCTATATTTTGTAAAACATTCTCATTATATTTACAAAAAAATATATTTTTAAGAAATCATGCTTGCTCCTATGTTTCATTGAACTATATTTTGGTTTTATTATCTTGTGCTATATTACTTACCTATATTATTTTGTATACCTTTACAATATCTTTTTCATCTTTGTTTTATTTTTGTAATTTCGTTAATTTCTTCGGTCTTTATATCTTTCTTTTATTTGCTTAAAGCATTTTATTATCTTTGATCTTTATAATTTTTTTTTTTTAAATTATTATAAAAGATAATTTCTATCATAATTTGATATCAATATTATTTATAATTATATTCTATTCTAATTTTTCTCAACTCAATTGACAAAATTACTTAATGTATATAAACATATACATATACATATATAAAATTCTATTTTCAAAATTTAGAAGTGCAATAAAAAAAATTAAATACTAAATTAATACAAGTAACTATGCATATATGTATGAAATCTTTTATTTAATATTGGCGGCAATATGGTTTAATTTAGATCATCTACATCTTATTTTTTCTTTTTATTTTTATATTTTAAATTAAAATTTTAATAAATATTTGAATAGACTAAGATCATTTGATTAATTTGTTGTTTAATTATAGCTAAATCCTTATAATTTATTAAGACATATTTATTGTTGTCTTGTTTAGATTTATTTTAAAAAAGCCATAACTTATTACTTTATTTATATAAGAATTTAGTCTTAATTATTTTTTATCTTTTTTTATAAATTATTTAATTTTTTTTAGTTATAATCTATAAATTAGATATTATTATTTAAAGTAAATAATTTTTTTTTTTTTGGAGAATATTAAAAAGATAGAAGCATTATAAAAACATAGATGGATTTAGGAATAAATAAAAATAATTAAAATTTAAAATATTATGTAAAAGAATAAAGATAAAGCAAATAATACAAGGCTACAAGACTTGAAGATAGTTTAATAAGATATTAGAGAATGCATAATATAATATAAGATATATGTTTTATAAATATACTATGAATTTATTGCAAATTATTGTTTTGAATACATGTATAGAATCCATTATGATTAGTTATATATATATATATATATATATATATATCTAAAATAGGATTAAAAATTAAATTTATTTTTTAGAGATAAATATTTACACTCATATTTCTTACTTTTGATAGTAGTAAATTAAAAAACTTATTGTATTAAATTACTAAATGATTTGATAGTTATAATAAAAAAATAAAAATAAAAATAAGATATACTATTCATAAGTTGTCACCAAAATCTATCTACAAATTAAATGATTCTAGAGAAGAAAGAATTTTAAATTTATTTGAAAAGCTTGTTAAGCTTGAGCAATCATCCAAATGAAGGTCTCATAAAGAAAAAAAAACTTTCAGTTTATTTGATAAGCTTATCAAGCTTGTTAAGCTTGAGAAATTAGACAAATTAAGTAATTTTAAGGAAGAAAGATTTTCAAATCCATTAAGCAAGCTTGTCAAGCTTGATCAACCATCCAAATGAATGTACAATAAAGAAAAAAACTTTTCTAATTGATTTGACAAGCTTGTGAAGCTTAAAAAATTTGACAAATTAAATGTTTTTAAATAAGAAAATTTTTTAATTCTATTTCGCAAGCTTTTCAAGCTTGAGCAACCATCCAAATGAAGGTGTCATAGAAAAGAAAGATTTTCAAATCTATTTGGAAAACTTGTCAAGTTTATGCTATTGTGTGGTATGATTTTCAATCTAAGAATACACTGGATACTTGGTTGTAGAAAATTTATTTGTAACTTATTATCAAGATTCTAATTAATGATTTATTTTTAATAAAATAAATAATATGATAATATTATAAAAAAATATTATATTAATAATATTTAAATAAATTTATAATATTTAAATAAAAATATATTTAAATAAATTTATAAATAAAATTTTTCTTTGGCATGTAAGAAAATTTTCAATACCCCTTTTTATATAAAATCATAACTAACTAATTCTTGATAAGTTAGATTCTCAATAACTTTTAAAAAAATCCATAATCTCCTTTCAAAACCTCATCTTCACATCAAATTTTTATTATAGCTTTATACATCTATTTTTTCATCTCCATAAGTCTTGGCTCCTACAAAACTCCTTTAGTTTGTACAAAATACTCAAATGGCAACAAAATCTTTCAATAGCTTATTCATCCACAAAAGATTGATTTCTTTTCAAACGTTAGAGTCTAATAATTCTTGATCTAGTTGTTCAATTTTTATCAAATTTCTTCAAAGTTTAGGTTATATCTTTAAGCTTTATCATTAAAAAGTTTAATTGTAGATTTACTTATAATTATTTGATATCTTAAAAATCCTAGCAAGTGCTTCAAAACCTAAATTATAGATATTTGAGTACTATTTTTTTCATATCTCAAAAATCCAAAATCCTAATATCATAGAATTTTTGTATATAGTTTTGTAACATGAAAATATATACTCCTAAAATTTTGAACCAAAATCTTATGAAATTACTTAAGATATAGTTCAAAATACAACTAATAATTAAACGGGTCACTTATTATCTTTAAATTGCAAGCAATGACTTCAACTTTTAATATCTCCTTTATCCTAGCTTAGAAATTATTGAACTATATATGAAAAGTATAGTTAATTTTTTTGATTTCTTTAATTGATCTTTTATTATTTTTTGTACGTGCAAGTTATATTCTAAAAAGTAATAGTAGGTACAAATTCAACATTTTAACTTTGAGTGCTTATATCTCCTTCAAATAACTCCAAATCACTCAATTTTTGCACTAAAATCATAGCCAAAAATCTAAACTTACTGACACTAACCTTTGATGTTTGAATGCTCTCAAAAGAAAAATCCTAATCCCTAATAAGGCTTCAAATAGCCTCTTTGAAATCCATTGGATATGATTTTTAGCCAATAAGAATAGAGATTTCTCTCATCCATCTCCATTCATCAATATGGATGGCCTAATTAGTTCTTTTTGTATTAAAAATATCTTTTTAAATCCTTTGCTAATAAGATTTACATAGTATGTATTCTAAATATTAAATAAATATAATAAAAAAGATTTCAAGGATCACCAACATCTAACAAAGGTGACTTAAAATATATAAAAGTTATTATTAATATAAAATCAACCTCAAAATTAGTATTAAAAAAAAGATTATATAAATCTCAATAGTAGCCATTTTAAATGAATTCCTTTTAAATTAATAATCTAATCACATTTTGTAACCAATAAAAATCCATTGATATAGCTCTCACTTAGCTATATAATAAATTATATATATATAATATTTTCTTATAATAGCCAAATCACAACACAACAATGCAACCATTTAATTTCAATGATTCCAAAGAAAAAAGATTTTCTAATCTATTTAGCAAGCTTGTTAAGCTATAGTAACTTAAAAAATCAAATATTCTTAATAATAAAATATTTGCTAATTCATTTGGTAATACTTTTAAATCCTATACAATATCTTAAAATTAATTTTGTCAAAAAAAAAAATATTTATTTCATTTGGTAATATTTCTAATTTTTCATAATTTTCTAATTTTACTTCTAATAATGTGTTGATTGTGGCAATATTGTTATAGGAATTTTTTGATAAAACTAATATTTGATAAACTTAATATTATTAATTCTTCAAATACTTTCCTAAATTTTTTATAGCATATTATAAGAGATAAGTTTATAAATATTTGATATAAGCGTTTAGTCAATGAAAGCTACTTCAATTTATTATCATGTTTAACTAAAAAAATACATATTTCTATTTTATTAAAAATATCTCTAAATGATTTTTTCTAAGTATCTTAAATATTTATAAAAAATACAAGTTTAAATCTTTTATATTGACTGTATTTAATATATTATATATGTAATAATAATAAATAATTCTTTTAAATTATTTAATATTATAAATTAATATGAATTAATATGAATATTAATATTAAAATATAAAAAGGTCTGGTATTGTATTATATCATATTAAAACAAAATATATAATATCATTTCAAAGATATTATAATATTTATTACTTAATTCTTATTTAAATTTGTATATTTAAATTTATATCAATTTATTTCAATCAAAAATTTTATACACATTATTTTTATTTAAATTAAATAATATTATCTTTGTTGTAATTCTATTATTTGACACCATATTACTATTCTAAATTTATATATCTTTATATTTCTCTTCTTTTTCAATAATCATTTGATCCATATCTTGTAATTGATTATGTACTTTTATATCTCTATCTTTTTCTATTTTTATCATTGATTAATAAATCAATGTATTACATCTTGCTTGGTAAAATCATTCTTTTTGTAGGTCCATACTTGTAATATATATATATATATATATATATATATTTTTGCTATCAATCTTATTTATATTATTACAAAAAAAAAACATCAAATGTCCAAAAACATGTTTTTTTCTTCAACGTTTAAGGCATCAAATCTTACCTTTAAAACACTCTAAAGCTTATAATTACTATCTTCTTCATCTCCATCCAAATCTCTTCCTCTTTTTAACCTTTGTAAAGCTTGTTCTCAATATTTCAATCTCTTTTGTCCTCTTAAGAATGAGCCCATAACTTTCAAACTCTATGATAGTCTATTATAAGATTGCATAATTTGTTTGCCAATCTTAACAAGTTATTTTGATAATTTATTATCATTTTTATAAGATTAAGTAATAAAAAACTTTCAACTTTCAACTTCATTAAGTCCTTTAATATCTATTATATGAAATTTTATAAATCAATGTTTTACTACCTTCCTACTTTGTATTGTTGCAATTAACATGTTCTCTTTACAAGAATAAAAAATAATCCGTAGGTATAATATCATTGATTTGATTTCTATCTTTTATATTATCTAATACTAATATATTTTTTTGTTCACCAATACTTTTTTTTTATTATTTCTTGAACTTCTACCAAATTCTTTGATTTTGATTGAAAATTGATTTTTTATAACACTTTCTAAATTATTGAAAGACCATTATCATCATCTTGAATATTTTCAATAAAATATGATACATGATACATATATTTTATATTAGCAAATATAGCCTTTGCTAATGTGGTCTTGCCTATTCCATCTATACCTACAAAACATATTGCTTTAACTTCATCTTTGCATAGTTGTTTTATACTTAACAAGTATTTTTTTTTTACTCCAAAATTTATCTTCTTCGTCTTTTTATACAAATAATCAAACTATGAGATTATTAATACATGTATTTTTTGTTTTATATTCTATTGTTACCATTTGAACATATATTTACATTTTTTCATTATATCATCATCAAAGAATGCATATATAAATTTTTTAAAAAATCATTAAATTATTAAAATCAATGTAATTTATACTAAGTTAACTTTGTATTATAAGATTTATTAATTCAACATTATCATGCATATTATTTGGTACATTCTTTGCATAATCTTGTTTCTTAGATATTTCAAAACAAAGCATTTTAGTTCCATAAATTTCCTCCAAATATTTCTTTTTTTATACTTTTAGTCTCTTACATACATCTAAAAAATTTGATCATTGTGAAGGATTTAATCCCTAACATTATTGGATCAATCCTATGAATTCTTTATAACTTGAAGGTAACTTTGGTCTTTCATCTTCTTCAATTCTTTTTAATATTTTTTCTTTTTTTATCACACTATTAAATGGATCTTATCTTAAAAGAATCTTATAACATGTCATTGCAAATGAATATATATATGCATCAAAAGGACATATTTTTATTGATTTTCTTGTGTTTTTTAATGCCTCTAGAGTTATATATCTTAAATTTCTATATATATAATTATTTTTTTTAGCTTTTAGATTCTTTCCAACATTGATTTTAGAAATATCAAAATCAATCAATTTTACAATAGTAATTGGATTAAGCTTGATAATGTGTACTTCTTTCATAAATATTGGCTTAATCCAACTAAAATACATACTTCTTTCATAAATATTACATTGAATTCAACATCCATCACTTTTGTTGGACTTAAAAGTTCCATCCACTTAGATTTATAAACTTCTCTATAAGATCCTTTACTAATAAGTTCTATTAATTCTATACTTTCAATGTCACTTGATATTTTTAAATCATGTATTTCTCTATCTTTTATATATTGCAAGGCTTTCAATTATTCTAACAAATAATTTGTCAATCCATAATCCTTGAATAACACATCTTTATTTGCCCAATCCAATTTATTGTACATTTTTCTTCATTACATTTTATTTCTTTAAAGGTTGCAAAATCAAACATTATTGGTATAATATCTTCTAACTTCTTCAAATATTCATTTAAAGCTATATCAATTATTCCATCACAATAAACTTCGAATCTATTTATAGCTTTCTAAATATCTCTTTATTTTCCATTTGAAAGATACTTCCTTAACACCAACATTATTCTCCACATTCTAATATCACTTTGTATATTTTGAACACTACATATTTGAATTCACAAAATAACAATTCATATTGAATTTTTTATTATTACAACTCCTCACATTTTTAAATACTTTGATGATATGACTAAGTAGTTTACAAAGGTTTGTACATTGATTTTTGTTTAAGAAAGCCCTATTCTTCAATAATACATTAGTTTCTTTCTTAAAAATATGACATTGAGATAGAATATTTTCAATATCAATTTTTTTTAGACTTTTAATGCACTTCAAATACCTTACAAAAGTTTGTGATAAAATTCTATAATAATTAGAAATTCCAATGTACAACAAGCAACAAAAAAATTTCCATATTATTGAAACATTCTTTAAAAGCAATTCTAAAAGATTCGCCATGATGTAAAACCAAAATATGTTTTCTTTGCCATTAAAAAGACTATCACAAACAAATATGTATATACATATTTATACATATAATAATATTTTTTAAGCTTCATTAAATCAATCCTTATTTCTCTCATCAAAAAAAAAATATAGACTCAAACTTACACATTTATCCAATTAATTCAATCCAAATCTTTCATGCTTTATGCATCTAATATCAAATTATTATTTATTTGTTTTTTTTAAGCTTTAAAATAATGGCTTAATATTTTTTAATAAGTTTTTTGGTCCAAACATTTTTTGAAATTTGACAAGTTTTAAATCTTGATGTAGGCACATGAAGTTTAATTAGTTTTTTTAGCCATTGCAAATAATTGGAATCAAACCCTCATCTCTCTTACTCAAAAGGCAAATAATTTGCCTTTAATCTATATCACATCACAATAATTTACCTTTAATCTTGTGAAGCTCTTTGTATAAGCAAAAATTCTAATCTAATATAATCCTACATTTCTACATAAATATGCAATCCCTTTAATACCACTCTCCAACCTCGAAGTCCAACCTCTATTCTTCAATAAAGCCTTAGAAAAATATTACAAGCATTTTCTTCTATAGATAAGTTTAGTTTGTAAAAAAACCACTCTTCAAGTATCAAATAGCTTATTAAGTACAATTTTGAACAACATTCCACACTACTTACATCAATACCATCTTGTCATACTCCTTGCTTCTATATATGCAATGATCTTCACAACATAGCCATACCTTATTTTTTTCCATACAATACTTTAATATCATAATATCACAAAATTGCATATTCCAAATCTTTTTTTGTTACTACCAAAACAATACTACACCAACACATTCCTTCAATATTACAAATACAATATTACACTAAATCAATATACTATTCATATGCACTCCAGTTATCTTCAAATTTTATATTTTACTCAATAACATCATGTTGTGATATTTTAGTGCACATTAGTCCAATTCTAATTACACACCAATACTTACAAAATATTATATTTTCTCTTCTTCATTCTAAAATATTATCTTTCCATTGTAAAACACAAACACCAATCTTCAATTCAAACCACAACTCAACCTAGATGCTTCCAAATGCATGCAAGTGCAGCATTCAACTATTTCACTTGCCTTGCCTCACACAAATAAGAAATTGCATCTAGTCTATCATGTCTATTCCCTGCACATGATGAGATGTCCTCTCCACCTCACTCCCCCGAGAGTGTTAAGTATCGTGAAGATGTCGAGTATCCAGGACTAACCATGCTCAGTGTCGAGGACAAGAAAAAACCTCAGGCTGCTGAGTGTAGAGAACATACCTCTGGCTATGGCCGTTTCACTTCAAGTCCCTGTCACATCCGACCTTCGTTATATTCTGCTCTCCATAGTCAGTTTCCCCTCAGCTTCTCCTCGACAGCGCTTCGCTTACCAGTATGACATGGGTACCCTGATCTGGTGAATTTGGTCAATCGAATCAGAATTCATCACAGCAACTCTGAACCGTATCCATAGCGTTTACAGACGAGACACCAGCGTTGACAAAGCTACTGTCAACGCTTCTCGAACAAAAGTTTCGAACAACGATACGCTTCTAGAAGGCGACAACAGTTTGTGCTCTTATAATTTCAAGCACCGCCAAGACAAACTGGAACAGCACCTGAGCGTTGGCAACATATGCAGCTGTGGACTCGCCAGCAACACAGTGATTCTCCACGACGCCATGCCCAACGAGGAGTCTAAGTACTCTCACATTTCTACCTGAAGTGAAGCCCGTGACAAACCCTCATCCCTACGAGTCGCAACCAAAAATAGAAATACCAAAGGAACACAAAGTGTAACACCAACAGCAGAAACTGCCCAACATCTCAACGCAATATGTCCATCTACAAATGAAATCTGGACTCGGACGCAAACCCTTACCGACAGATGCACTTCAACAGAACTGTTCTGGATCCGAGTCATCTACGCACGGATGTTCTCAGCTTTCAGAACAGACTACCTCGGCCGGGAGAGTGCTATCCTCCTCCACTCGCACTCACGCTCCTACCTCTGCCATCCACGACATCGGCAGCACAGCTATCTCCGACCAGAGCCACAGACAACCGGCTTTTCAGAGCAACAGTGGGATGGGTGAGAAGAAGTACCTAGCAGCAACACCAAGCTCTCACGATAATGGCGTGCAGAAGAGCGATGATAGGGGCGTGAAAGCATGCGAAGCAGAACGGAGGAAATGGGAAGCAGAGAAGAAAAGAAGAAGAGAGGTGAAGGGGAGGTGCTGCGAGGGCTTCCAACCCTTCACTTCATGGATGAACGATGTCATTCATTGCTTTCCGTCATCCTCACCAGGATGAATAATCGTCGGAGAATTGGAAGGACTTTCATCGAAAGGAGAGAAGACCAAAATGGAAAAAGAAAAGAAAGAGAGGGTGGTGGTAGAGAGATGAAGTGAGAGGTAGAGTCTCAAAGTAAACAATGCTTTGCTCCATGCCGGGTACTCGTATTCCCTTCACCCTTGTTCTTCCTTGTCCAACTCTACTTTTTGTGCACCTTTTCTCACTCCAAGGCAGTTATCACAGGCACTTTCAGAGTGTAGAAACATCTTCCGCTCGTCAGTAGTCATGTTCTCATTAAGTTCTGAGAGTAAATCCTAGAGTTCAGCATCATTGGAAACTGTTGGTTGGAATATCAAATTGATTGATATTACAACCATCGGTATGCTACAAGGATCCGAACACCACCTTGGATATGTTTAGAATGCATAGTTTTGGCACTTGTTTTAAGATACATGTATATTTTGTTTATTGCTATAAAAGAACTAATTACAAAGACGTATATTTTTAGATCCTTCTGAAACCTTGCCTACTCTTTAAGATTTGTACCATAAAATTGATTTTACTTTATCATTCATCACATTTGGTATGATATAATGATTGTTTTGGTTACAATTGCTTCATTGAATAGGTGTTCAAAACGCATTGTAACCAACAGATCAATGCCCAATACAATTTTTAATCTCACCAGACATTTTTCCTGATACTTCAAAACAAAAGTAAAAACTGAATCATTATTTGCCATTGCTGGATACTACATTTACAAATCATGGGTGAGTGTGAAACCCATCTACCTTTTTAAAAGTAAAACAAAATCAACAATGTTTTTTACAATGATAAAGCTACCACTATTACTGAACTTCCAATCGCTTCAAAACTGCAATCGCTTTTTCTGGTTACAAGGCTAATTGCAAACATCACAACACAAGTCTGCATTTCTTTCCAGATGCCTATTTGTTATGTCTTCCATTCAGCAAACTTCCAATATTGAAAATGAATACATGTGAATCGATTTCAGCAGGCGTGAGAATCAACTGTAGTACCCATAAGCACTAGACTCACTCCCCTCCGACAACACATGCATGGTTTGACAGGAGAAGAATCGTACAAGATAGTCGCAAAAAAAGAAAAAAGAAAAAAGAAAAAAAAGAAAGAAAGAAATCGTATTACAAAATTGATAGCAGTATTCGCAGGTCTCCTTAATCAAGTCCTCGTGTGGCCGAACAGCTTCAAGCTGAAGTATACATGGACTAAGCAGATTTTCTCGAAGAATCAATTCATGTCACCCACATCCTAAATTCTTACGACCCTAAGATTGCATTAGAATAGTATCTAAGTTCATAGACGTGGCTATAAATTCCTGAACTGATCCAGAATGCACTCTCCGTGATCGAAGGATTGGGACTATTCAACTCAGCTAGCAAGCAAGCCTTCACGGCTGCTTCATCTCCACTAAGGACGTGCTGGCGATGCGTCTTTGTGACATTCTGAGCACGTTCATGCCTCCCAAACCCCTCAGTGTGCTGGACTTCGTTTGATTCCGTCCAGTTGAATACGAGATCAGAACAAACCTGTCATAGCTCACCATGAGGATTCAGGTCCGGACATATAGAACACTGTCACTTTTCATCCGCTTGCAGATCTGATCCAAAGCAGTGTGTATATGTATACTTTTTAAAATTGTTTTCCTGACACAGTCCCCGGCGTTCAGAACTTGATGTGCGGCGACTCCACACGCTACACATCTCCACCAAGACCTTCTCCACATTGGATTCAGATGCATCCTGACTAAAGCCTTCGAAGACGAAGCCAGTTGTCGAACGTCGTGGTGCTCCATGCGGAAGATGCAATCTGATCACATTCCTGGTCTACTGCACATGGTTTTTGTTAAGTGGGCAAATGTCGCTCATAGTGGCTTCGACGAGTCTCTTTGCAGCACGGCATCCAATCAGGTTTGAAATATGCTGCTGCTGAAACTGAAACGATCAACACCACGAAAACTCCCAATGAGACTCCCAGAGCCACTGCTACGTTTGATTGCTTTTCCGAGGAGACAGGCGAGGTTGTAGTCTCCACAGGCGAGGCTGTAGGCTGCCCAGGCGACGGCGGTGTGCGCAACGGCGGCAGGTCAGATTCTGGCAAGTGTGGCAATTGTGAGTTTGGGGTAATCAACGCTGGTCGTTTGTTGGGCGGTGGCGAAGGAGGGAGGGGTGCAGACGCTGGTGCTTCCGAAGGTGGTGATAGAGCAGCCAATTTCCTATCAGCGCGATCTTGTGCACTGGCGCCTAAAAGACACCTGCGCGACCTGCCGTATATGAAATTGGGGCTTTGAGAGCCGTTTGCTAAAACACTGGAGAAGAGGGTGAGTAACAGAAGGTAGATTATGGATTGTGCCATGCGTTTCGACCCTAAATCAAAAGACTCCATCATTACACTATTTCCGAATCTACACTTAAACCAAATAAGCCTCACGACGACTAAATTAAAATGCATTAAATCTGGACTATTCGAACATCATTCTCAGCCGCTTCATACACGGCAAACTGTGTTCCAGAGGTCTCAGATGCGCTGGACCCTACCTAGTGCTCCAATGCCGGTCATGCTAGAACTAAAGAGACAAGGCAGTGCTCATAGTCAGCTCAAAACCTTCAAACGGAGTTATTGAACGATGAAAATTCCTACCTATAAGCAAGTGATGCCTGCGACGTGAAAGAATTGGTGGCAGAGATAGAGAGGGGAGATGCAAGAGAAATTCCCAGACACGTTTCGTGCTGACACTGCTCTGCTCCACAACTGAGGAATAACGGATCGAACTACACCCAACCACGACGTATCAAAAACTCCTTTCAATAAGCTTCAACTCGACCACAACTTCTACCGCAACACAATCTGGAGGCCATCTGCCTGAGCAGCGGCAGCACACAACAGATCACTAAGTTTTACGACAAGCGACGAGGATCTGCATCTCCAAGTTCGCGACAAACACTTGGAGCGGGAAGCGTACGCAAATATCGCCTGGCATGCGAAAATAAAAGCGAAATTAGTCCCTCCCGAACATCAAGGCGTAAGCTTCGACGATGTGCAGTAGGTGCGCATGCCGCTTGCGGTCCGTCGTCGTGCCCTTTACTAAACTAGACTGATTATCGATAAGAAACCAGGATTCATCCATTCACGAAGAAAATGGAGGAATTTTGGGATTGCAATTCAAAGCAATTCTTTAATATTGTGAAAGAAAGACACCCCCACCTCTTATTATTACTGAACTTGATTACCAACACCCTGCTTATCAAATCAAAAGAGATTGCAAGATCATATTGGGTTTTTGGTATCTAGTTATGCTACTAAATATGTCATGTAAGATTTAAGCCAAAGTATAGCAAAAAAGACTACAATAGGTTTTTATAATAGTCATCCATTTTAATTAAAATGCATTTTTATCTATGCGTTGTATTCTTGATAATGTTCTAGTTATATAAGAAACTATCAATTGGACAAAGACATCCAAACAACCTTTATTATTGTTTAAAATAAAATAAAATAAAATAATTATGATAGAATATCACAATATTTTTTTTAAAATATTTCCAACAATCATTCTTGTCTCTTACCTATTTATTATTGTTGAAGACATAGTAAATGTTGCAATCTAAGAAGCAGTTAAGACAAACTTATATATATATATATATATATATATATAGCATTAATATCTTTTGGAATTATGTTCAAAAAAAATATTTGCCAATATGTTGATGATTCTATACTCATTCAAAAAAAAAAATGAATTCAATGCACAAATTTTAATTAATATTATGTAAGAATTTATCTTGGCTTTAGAATTAAAAATAATTTCGTTTAAATCTGCAACTTATTGGCAATACAAGAAAATAGAAACCTCAATAGACAAAAAGTTTTAGGAAAGCTTGGTTATTTTTAAATAATTTGAATAAAGTCTTGGATATTTTTTTGGAAATTATTGTAGATACAAGATATTGAATAATTTTTAATTAATAGAGTCTAATATGAGTTAGATTACTAGTACTCTATAAAGTTCAATATAATTAATAAAGTGATTCTTATTAACAATATTATTCTCTCTTTCTTCTATTTTTTTCATATTATATGGATTTGTACCTTAAAATCCATTGATTAAATTAAATTTATGATGAGGAATATATGTTCAAAAAATTAGAACAAAATTACAAAATTTTAAATATCTATAATATTATATATTTAACTATACAACCTAAATTCTTTCTATACAATTTGGAATAGATTTGTAAAATCAAATATAATTTGCTTTCTTATAAATACACATATTGGCTATGATAGAGCAATTCTTTTCTATGCCAAAGGCCTCAAAAGAATAAAAGACTTATTCAATACATCCTATTATCTACTTTCACTTGATGAAGCTAAGTAGATATGCAAAATATATTCTTAAGACTCATATTTTTGGTCTCTTATTATCTTCTACCTTCCAAGACCTTGGTTCCAATTGATAGAATTGCACCATCCAAATTCAAAGATTGAATAGGTTTATATAAATCTAAAACTTATTATTTTCTTATTATTATCTTTCAACTCCCACTTCAATACAAAGGTGTGGTAGAAGACATGTGGTTCATCTTACCTACACCTATTAAAATTAAATTATATTAGATTAGATCTTGATTCTAAAAATTATATTATGATGAAAATCTCTTAATCAATTAATAATTTTTTTACTTAAATGAGCTAGAATATAAGTTAGAAGGATTTTTAAATTTATTTGTATGGCGTTAAAAACAATACTCAAATATTATGGAGATGAAAATATTAAATTGTTCTTTGGATTGGTAAAACAACTCAACTTTGATTCTAATAGATATCACTAATCTATAGATTCTAAGTTTAAGATTTATATAATAAGGATAAAAAAAAACTATGATTTATAGAAATCAAGCTCTATTCAATGTAAATAACATCAAATAGAATTCTATCCTTTATTTTGATATATTTTTAATTTACAAGATGTTCAATTTTAGCCATGTGTACACAAAGAACTATTGCTTCTTTTGCATATTTGGCATAAAGATGTAATCTTAACCATATAAAAGAGACAAGTCCATTTAACCATTGATATTAATTATTTTTTATACTTATCACATCAACCAAATATAACCTTATATAGATTTTAGAAATATACATAAGCTCAACATGTTTAGAATTGAGAAATAACAATTTTGTATAAATTAATATCCAATCCTTAAAAATAAAGTCTATATAAAGATTTTTTATTGAATTGAACAATATTTGCACAAGTAGTATCTTCCAAATTAAAAAGATTCAATATCATATAGTTCCTAGTAAGAAATTTATGTATATGCACAATATAGCTTCAATGTAACAAATTTATTTATGAAGTTGAAGTATAGAATGACTTTCATATTAGACAAATAATATGGAATGGTCTTTTTGAATATTAAAAAATCCAATAGATCATTACATGTTGAAAGATCAAAAAATAAATAGACAACAATCCTATATTCTTAAATAAGTAAAATAAAACATGGATGGCTAGAAATATAACTAGATCTAGATCCAATATGTACATAAGTTGAAATTCAAGAATGCCACAAAGTGGATTTAATTATACATGATATTGTCATAGACATAAGATTTACTCCAATAACTATCTAGTTAGTATGAATAGATAGACGTAGGTAAAAGTAGGTTAATTTGATAATATCTTATAGAAAAGCTTTTTAGAAGCTTCATTGATGTAGATTCACCTTTATACATGTCTATAGGTGATTGGTAGGTTAGAAATTTGGTCAACAAGCTAGCCACGTATCACATATATTGGTAGCTTGTGGAACAAGCTAAATATATGGCGTACATATAGGAAACTTGTATTGTAAGTTTGACATGTGTTGCAAATTGGACACGTGTTGGAGGTTCTATAAAATGCCACCACATAGCTCTTAAATAAATAGTATATATAGAGACAAGACTGAAGCCTTCTTCACTCTTGTCAACTCCTTTCTTGCTTCTAGTCTAATTTAAGAGTCTCTTGTATTTTCTATTTTTTGGCAATAGCCATTTCAATTTCTTCTTGAATATACATACTTCCTTGTTTCTATTTTGTCATTTTCCTTTGATATAGTTTTCACTAACTTATGCATCTATTTCAGTTCATATCCTTGATAAATACAATAGAACATTAACATAGGCTTTGTTGGCAAGTATAGATTATATTTTTTTTATATGTGCCTACTAACATGTATTGGTCTACTTTATCCTTACTCCTTTATATAATCTAAGCATTGAATAAACCTTGTTTTGTATCAAAAAAATTTAAAAAATTAAACCATGATTTTAATCTAACAAAAGAATCTATTGAACTTCTACCCTTGTGGTTGATTGACACTTGTAACACAATAAATTCTTGATACTATCAATATTTGAGTTGATTAATGGAAGGTCTTGTTGGTTGTGTTTTCACAACAACCATGATGTCTATAGCCCACAAGCACTATTGCTGTTACAAACATCTTTAGTAAAGACTAAATTAACATGTCAATAAAGAATAGACTTGTATATTGGCAAAAGAAATCTCTTTTACTATCCATGTATATTAATAGTTTATATATTTGTATGTATATTTTTAGATTTATTTAAATATATTTAAATAAAATTATGGTACTATAGATGTTACATTCAATCTTTGTCAAAATGTTTGTAAATTTCATAATTATTTCTTGTAAAATTTCTCTTCATTTTTTTTTTCTTATATTTTTTTTCTTCTTCTTCTTTCTCTCTCTATTCAACTTCTTGTACATGTAAAGAGAATAAAGAGAAGTACAATAGAAATGTTAAAAAATCTAAGCATTAAAGTAAAAATTATAATATATTTGACATTGATACTTCATAATATTTTGAACTTTAGATGTAGAAATTCAAATTAATAAGGTTTTATACTTATTTTGAATCAAAATAGAATTAGAGAATTTTGTTTATTACAAATGTAAATTTATAAAAAAATAAAAAAACCTATGATTTTATAATTTTTATCACATAATTTTTAGATTGTAATGGTTTTGATTTGAATGATGAAACAAAATAAAGATATTGAGCCATGAATCAAATAATATATATGGAACTATAGCTTATTATTTTGAGAGGTCATCTTAATGCAAAAAAAAGAAAATAATAATTAAACGTTTAAAGAAATGCTGCTAGTACTTTAAAAGAAAGTAATCAAATTTACCATGCTCTTAGTTTCTACAATTTCTCCTTTCTGAGTCAAAATAATCAAATAGCCTGGTTTTATGATAATAATACATCTGTCTATGGTAATTATGTACTTTTGATAAAATAATAACTTAATAATTATCAAACATTTTATACATCAAAAGTTGATAAAGTTTTATGGTTTTGTATATTTTATGTATCCAAGTCCAGATTGTGGTTAAAAGATGAATATTTCTTAGCTGTTATGACAATGTTGACACAAAATAATAATAATAATAATAAAATGAAAATAAATAGTATGTTTTACCTAACACATCACATTAACAGTATTTACTGCTTAAGATATTTTTGAACAAAAATCATATAAAATGCCTGACATAAGTGTATGGTGTAGTTATTGAACTTCAAATGTTTCAATTGAGAGAAGGCATAAAATTTTGGTTGATCCCTTTCCACATATAACACATGTGGATTTATTGAAAGCATTGGATTGAAAACTTTCCCAAAACTTTAGTCTATCATACATCATGAATATTATGTAAAACAATTGTTTGAAAAAGCTCATTTCAGTAAGAAATTATTATGAAACATATTTGAAACTTCTTAAATACATTAAAAAATTCAGAAATTTTTAATTGGAATCTCGTGCATACCTTTTAGTTGGATATGAAGGTAGAAACGCTTTTCTTTTTTTTCTCTTTAGTACAACAAAAAAAAACGGATTTTTAAAATTTCACTATTATGTGTTAGAAAAATTTTAAGAATAAAATCAATCATTTATTATAACATAACTTATAGTTTAAGTTCTTTTAAAACTCAAGATATAATTTTAAATCAATAAAAATAAAGATAAAAATACTGGATTGTAGTTCAGGTTTAAAATAAATCTGACAATCAAAAATTTGTTAAAGAAAAGTTTAAAATATATGTTTTAATTTAAATTATAACAGGATTGCATTTATCACCTCTTGTTATTTTGTTGTTGTTTTTTTTTAAAAAATTTACCAAAGTGAAGAAAATTTTATTAAATATATATGAATGTAAATAAAATATTTGAAATAATAATGTAATGTGTTGATGAATGGATTGATGAGACTAATATCTATTTAATAAACGTCAAGAATGTTTCAGCCTATTTCTTGTCTGAAATGTTTTCATTTTTATAATATCAGTACATTTGTTTTAATACATATCCATGTTATATATATATTTCACACATCATTATAAATGTGTTCAAATAATGTTAGAATTGCACTTACAACATAGCACCAAATAAAATTTGCAAACATGCCTTTCACAAATCTCATAATTTTAATTTCACACAATAATGATTCTCATTTTTATTTATTTTGAAGTTGTTTTTGATAGTAAAGATTTGAATGCATAGAATATAAAATTTGAATACATGTGTCATAGATTTATTAAAAATGCATATAGGTATACATAAAAATCAAAAAACATAAAACACTTTTAACTCATAATTTCTGCAAATTACTTTTTCAGCACATATGTTAGCAAATCACTTTTTTTTTAAAAAAAATTCCGACAATCTTACTTTTCTCTTCTTTTGTTGTATTAAAGCAAAGAAACTGATCCAAATAAAGCCATATGATACCATTCCGAAGAACCTAAAATTGACATAAATCAACCAAATAGAATTCTCTAGGATCAAACTACCATTTGAATCTTGTTTTTTTTTCGAATGGAATTTTGTTCACTTCCAAAATGGTTCAGTTTGAGGAAATGAAGAGAATGAGTTTACCTGATAGACCTAGCGCAAGAACCCTAAACATTGAATCCTAAACCCTAAACCTTAGAGATTAAGCCTGAAACCCTTAGATCCAAATGCGGCTCATCTATTCCTCCGCTTGCCTGGCTTTTAGCAGGATCTGCAAGAATGGAATCAACCAATTCAAGCCAAAGAGACCTTTCCTGCAACAGCCACCTTCAAATTCCATCGACCACCAGCTTGGCTGATGCCAAATGTTGCAAGTTGCAAGCTAGTGAACTATTTGTGCTCATCACAAACCTTACCAAAGCTTATCTGAGCTGTAAATTAAGCACCAGCTGCAGGCGCAATTTAAGTAGGATTTCGCAATATGTGGTGGAGTTTTGCAATGGAAAGGACAATGGCATGTGATCACCACAGTTCTGTTCATTTCATGCACAACCCGCGATGGCCCCCTGTCTGCTGCTTCGCGTGTCGTCGAAATGAGGGTTTGTCATGAACTTTACCTCCGATAGCAATCTGAGAACAATAAGACTCATTGTTGGGCTTGGCGTCGGGGAGAATCACTGTGCTAGTTTCACCCAATTCATGACCTCTTTGGTACCTACGTCATGCTGGTAAGCAAAGCGCTGTCCAAGGGAAGATGACAGTTAACTGACTATGGAAAGCAAATTCAACGAAGGTCGAATGTTATGACACTACAACAGGCTGTTTAGTGTCGACAACAAACGTGCATAACACATGTACTTGTCTTGCATTTTCTGTTGCGAAGGCAATCTGTTGTGAAATCTAATAATAGTAATACCTAAATTACTCAAGTCCACAACAGCTCTGGTCCGGTGCATGTGTCGGTAAGGGGATTTTGAGTTTTACGAGCTTTGGGGTCAGTACTATTTTGTGATATAAATGTTTATACACCATCCTTCAATATCTTACAAGTAAAATTTGGCATGTATTTTGACAATTTTTGAAATAATTCTACAAGGTTGTATGTCAAAGCACTTGGCTTAATATAATCACAATTATATTAAAAATGAGATTTATATTTGACTTTATGGAATAAAATTCATATTTGTCATGCAAGTACACAATGCACAATTTTAACATTTTCCACATAATGTTAGTTTCACATATTGAACGAATTGTTGCTACAATTGTGATGCAAAGATTGCAATAAAAGTTAGAGCCATAGCTTAATGCATCTCCATCATTATTTCATAGACATTTTGAATTATAAAGTACCATATTTGTAGTTCATTTCTATACCAATTACTTTTTTTACATTATTACAAAGTATCTTGATGATTTATGATTATTAGAAAGGTGATAGAAAGAAGATCAATTTAAATAGAGAACCACTAGGTGGATGCCTCTTCTTCCCCACTATGCCACATATCCTTGCATAAATATAATAATATTCTTATTTACACTAAAATTTTTTAGGATTAATTTATAATAAAGACTTCATAAATAAAAATTAATGAACTTTTTAATATAAATGAAAGAATTACATGAAATATATAATAAAATTTTATTAAATTTAATCAACAACCAAAAAAAAAAAAAAAAAAAAAAAAATCATTAGCCATTGCTCTCAAATCTTTTATTGTAAATTTATCCTAAAAACTTTTAGTGTAAATAAGAGTTTTATTGTGTGTATATGAAGGTGTGTGGTATAAGAAGTGTCTACACAGTAAAAGAAAGATGTCTATCTAGTAGGTTCCTTTAGTTATTATATAATCTACAACTTGATATCTCAACAAAAGTAATTTCTTTCAAAAAATCTATTGAAGAAAATATCTTATTACATATAAAAGTTGAAAATATCTTCATATATGCTAGACAAGATACAATCTATTTTTTGTATGATATAAAGAGTTTTTTTTATATATAAAATTAATAGTTTTATTTTTAAAAAAAATAATACATGTTAAAAAATTAAAGATTATACTTGCATTAGGTCTACTATCTCAAATTTATTCTTGTTAGAAAATCATTCATGCAATCATATATCAATTGTTTCTAATTCCTTTATATTCTTAGAATTGGTGGCATAGATTGTAAGAAGTTATTGTTTAAGATTTTAAAAATAGAGAGGGTATAGTTGTATTTACTACTATCTTATTTAGTTACTATGATGATATGATTGTTTATATTTATGTTTGAAGAGAGCTTTTTAAAACACATTATTTCTATTGGAGCTATAAATCACATGTTGTATTTCTTTGTGTAATTATTTATTTTAATGCTTTCAAGGCCTCATCTTTTTTTGCTTGACTTTGTGGTACTTCTCTTTATTTCTTCTATATTTGTCAATGGAACACATATGTTTCTTCTTCTGAATTGTAAAATTATCTTGATTTTTCTATTGTCAAAAAATAAAAATAAATAAAATAATAATACTTTTTATATATGACATAATAATTGGATTTGGTTGGAGTTATTTTTTAAAATAAAAAATCATATTTTTATATTGGTAGTCTTTTATAAAGTCTTATACCTAATCCAAATGCTCTAGTTATCAATTTATTGTGTAGAATTATTCCAAGCTAATGTATTTTGCCCAATCTTTGTTTCTTTATTATTTCTATTTGTAACAGTTTGGCTTAGAGATAGCTTTAGATTTATCTGCTAATCTTTTTTCCACAAATAGAAATCTTTGTAGAAATTTGAAAGAAGCATAATATTTACTTCCTTCAAATAATGTGTGGGGTATTTAGTGATATTTTTTTATTGTTTGGTGATGGTTTGTTTGTTTAACCTATTGCCCTTAAATTTATCCTTTATCTTTTGTTAGTTTCTAGAAATGTTTTACTTCTTATTGTGATTTGTTTTTTTATTTCAAATATCTCATTTGTCTTGTAAGTTATTAATTTCTTTCTTCTTTTCTTAATATATGTTTGTAACTTTATTATATTCTATTTATTTGTTTAGTTCTTTAGTAACCTAAATTTAAAGATATTTTATATTAAATTATAAATCTCAATCATCTCTTTTAATACTTTGCATAGAAATATTGTTCTATAAATTGATTAAATGGCTCTATACTTAGTATTTCTCCTTATCATTATTAAATTAGCTTATGGCTCTTGATATAACTAAATTTATCTTCATTATTTTTTATTATATAATTTATTATTTTTGATAAATCCACCAAGTTCATATTATTCTTATTGCTTGATTGCACATCATTATTAAGAATATTATTGTTATTATTGTCTTCTACAGATGCTTGTATTTGAAAACTTATCACTTGTATTTAGCATCTCATTGGATTTTTTTGAAACTATCTTATTTACTTATGTGTATTATTTTTATATTATTTTACTTAGTTATTAGGTGGTATTAAAAAAATATGTTTGTGATATTCTTAATTATATATTTTTATTATAATTATTGTTGATATTGTATATTTTCATATATTAATAACTTGTTTTAATATATTACTTTTAAAGCAAACTAAGGACTCTTAATTCTAATCTATTGTTATCATATAAAAAATTATTAATATATTTTAAATTAATTACTAATTATTTTATTATTATATATTTAATTTTATTAAAATATATAAAACATCCATAATATATATCTTATTTTTTATTATTTTCGGATGATTTTAAAAATATATCTCTTATATATATAATAATATTATATATTTTTACATATTCTACTAGAGATATTATCAAATTTTTTATTAAAGTAAATTTTATATTCAATACTTTAATATATATATATATATATATATATATATACTTATTAAAATAAATAACATGATATTAGGATTTTATAATATAATATTTTTATTAAAATAATTAATACTATTATTTTTATAAGTTGATATATTATTTAATAAATCTATGTGAAAAATAAATCATTTTTACACAACCAACATCAAGATCTACAAACTATAAAATAATAATATTAACAAATTCTAAACTTTCACTCTATTTATTAATCAAATTTCTTTCAACAACATTATTACATGAGAAATAAATAATTAATAGCAACAATATTTTCTAAAAATTCATCACATTTTCTTTCAAGTTGAAGAATTGTGTCAATTATTAACATCACAATTTAAACTATCCATTTAATAAATACATAAATAAACAAAAAAAACTACTGATTTTCAAACAGTTTTTTGGCAACTTTAATGTATGTACAAACATTCAACAATAAGATACTTTTCTAAATAAAAAATATTTTATTCTATATATATTTTTATATATACTAGTTACAATAAGAATTGTAAACAAGCACCCTGCTTTCAACACGGCCATCGACGCAGTTATCGATCCAGCTCAAACCCCAGGCGAAGCGGAGAGAGACAGAAAGAGAGCGAGCGGAAAATTTCGTAGTTCCAAAATCAGATCTCAATGCGACGATCGTGGAGCTTCGCAAGAATCCAGCACGATGAGGTAAGCAATGTCCATGATGGAACACGACACGGTGATGTCCATGTAGCGCATGGAAGAGAACCTACATCGCTTTGTGCAGTGGATTTTATATTCTGACCTTCAGATTTGGTGTGCACATGATTGGACTGCTTGGCACGAGCATTGACGCTGATTTCAAGCTTGGATCCAACTTTTTAGCATTTTGTGGCGATGGTGTTTGTCATTTCTGACGCAATTCTTTGACTGTGTCCGTTCTTCCTTCGAAAGGCGGTTGTCAATATTGTGCTGGAGTCAGTGTAGGCATATTCGCGAACTCCATTGTGGATTTCTGCCGGTTGGATCTCTTGATCTCTCGATTTTGCTTCATTGATTGTGTGAATACGCCTTTCAATACTTCTCAGTTAAGGTTCAATTCTTCAGCAATCAATTCTTCATTCCTGCAATTAGCGGAGAGTCGCGAAATGGAGAAGCTGCGGCAGAAGCAGCAGTATTTTGTGTTTGTCCATGGCGCTCAGCACGGGGCGTGGTGCTGGTTCAAGACCATCGAGCTTCTTGAGCAAGCTGGACATCTCACCAAGGCCGTGGACTTGGTGAGTGCAGGCGATAGCTCTGTGAACGCCGATGACGTGGAGTGTTTCGACCATTACAACCAGCCTATCTACGAGGTGCTCGAATCCCTTGGCACCAATCAGAAGGTTAGATTCGATGCTTTCACTCGATTGCTTGGTGTCATTTTAGGGATCAGATTACGAATCATCTTCTACGTTTTTATGTTTTTATGGTCGCCGTATCGTTGATCTCCATCAGCAAGAGCATCTAGGGCAGGAGAAGTAAGATGAGGTTTACTTGTGCGATTTTGTAGCTTCGCTTTTGTTATCGATGCGATCGATACGAAAGCAATCTGTTTTCTATATTATCTGGTTAAGACATTCCGAGCAATGGTGCATATCATGCAGGTTATTCTCGTTGGTCACAGCATGGGAGGCACAACTGTAGCGCGGGCATGTGAGCGATATCCTCTTCGCATTCATGTGGCAGTCTACATAGCTGGTGCTATGCTCAAGAGTGGGATGTCGCAGAGTGAAAATCACGACGAGGCCAGCAGAACTCACCCAGAGAACTCTAATCTTCGCTCAGCGACTAGCGATTTGTTGTGTTAATATTCATCTCGGAATTTAATGAAGACAACACAACACTAACTACCAAGTATTGTGAAACAGGTATTCAGAGAAACATCGAAAGACGCACAGTTCAACTTCGGCAAAGGGGAACAAAATCCTCCAACCTCGTGCTGGCCATCAGAGATTGTGACGAAAGCTTATTATAATACGTGCTCCTCTGAGGTATCGCCCTCTAAATCTTTCACACGATGGAGACATATCGTTGTGTAGTTTGAATATAGGTTTTGGTGATGTCGTCCTATCTTCACTTGTTTTTTGTGAATTTGGATTTCTTAGGTCTTGCTTACATTCTGGCCTTGAGTTACAGGACATTCAGTTTGCAGCTAAGCGTTTGAGAGGAGTACCAATAATGTGTGACGATGCCACAACATTCACAGCGAACTATCATAGTGTCCCGCGTGTGTACATTCGGACCTCTCTTGACAAAGCTATAGCGCCTCATTTTCAGGATCGGTACATCTTGCAAAACCCTCCTACAGAGGTTCTTCATCTAGAATCAGACCACAGTCCATTTTTCTCTGCTACCAGGGAGCTTAATGAACATCTGTTGTATGTTGCTGCTACGTATGCAAACTAATGCTGCCACACTCGCCTTCCAAGAAGGGTTGCGAAGGCTTGTGGTTGATTTAGATTTTTGTAAAATGGAGGGTAGGTAGCACAAAGCAAGTCCACTATAGTCGATACTTCAGAAAGTTTATCCGTTGCATCAATGAGTCATTAGTTTAATCATCACAATAGGTCTGAATTGCAATCCATGATCGTGTCTGTTTAAATACAAATGACTTATGCTTCAGCTTTATTTAATAGATAATATTACATTTAGAAACGCTTGTGCCTCCTATTACCCTATTTCCGTTGTGTACAATTCTGCGTCCCAATTCTGATCAAACTCTCGGAAGATCGAGTGTCTGCCTGGCTTGAGAAAATTTGTTCAACACCATCCGAAGTTCCTTGAAAGGTCTTGAGCAAAATTTCTCAAATATACTCGAGCAAACTCGAATGGTGTACCTCTCCTCCTGCATCTGTTGTGTAACCTCTGCAGGGAATGGTGCAGTTGAAGAGTCTACTGGGGACGAAGTTGACAAGTGAGTAGTATTATCTCTACTCTGTCATAGACCCAATTAGTCCTTCAAATTTTCAAGATTGAGGCTTTGTGCTCTTCGTGAACGAATTCTAACAGGATCAAACACTGCATTTTGAGGTTCATTTCAAATAAACGACTTCATTATGAAGCCATCCCGTACAGTTTCTGCTCTTGCACCTTATAAGCTTCTGTTGATGTGGAGAGAGTGCGCGGAATGAAGAGTTGGACATGTTACTCTAACCTCCTATACTGAGCTTTCTAAGGGATAGCGATGGAGCTGATAATTTAAACAGACTCCACATGGAGTGCGTTTCGCAAGCAGGTCGATCGTTCATGTGGTACAATGGGCACGTTTCTTCCTGGTGTCGATTCCTCTTCCCAACTCTTCCTTTGAGTCTACCAAGCTTCCTTCAATTGATCAGAATATGGGGAAAAACATGGATATAAGCAGATGAATTTGGCAGATCGCTAGGTTTCAGAAAAATTTCTGCCTCTAAATGCGCTGTACTTGACGCAGTACCTACCCTGATCCCTCACATGCAGTTCCTTGAGTTGACAGTTGCTCAAAGCCTCGTTGATATGCTTCTGACGCCCATGCGTAGTCCGATCAGAAAGCATTGCTAACAGACCGTTGGTTACAACCATTGAAACCAAGCCGCCTTTGATGTGTAAGTGGTGATGTTACAAATGTTTTAGTTGAACCAGATCTTCCCTTTTCGCTGGCAATCATTCTTGTCGCACTGTATTAAATGCTGGTGCTCTCAAATTCACTTTCAAATGCTGTCTCGTATTCAACTCTGCTTATACTCCAAAAAATGACTTTTGTGAAATTTAGAATCAGTTGTTTACAGATTTTGTATATTCTGCATTATAATGCACAATGTTTTGTATACTCCAAATTGTCAAGGGCTCAACTATGTAGATGAATCTTGTGACTAAGGTTTTAGAGACAACATTAGATGCACATAACAAACTAAAAGTTGAGGCTTTGGTCATTCAGAAATAAAGTGGATTTTTATTTTTGAGTATATTGAGAGTTTTGTAGCAAATCTATGGATGAAAATTTGTGGATTTTCGAATATAGTTGTGTTGAATGTCTATTGTAAATTTGAGTTTATTCCAATAGTTAGATCAAAGATTATTAGAGTTTAAGTAAGCTATGATTTGAGAAATTAGATTTTGAGGGTTTGTAAGGGTTTTTGTGATTTTGGGCAATTTGCAAGTTAGATTGGAATAGTTCTTTTTTGAGCTAATAGTTAACTTAGTTTTCAGCTTTTCTATAAAATTTTAAAACATTTGAATGGTATTAAAAGGACATATTGATGCTAGAAGATCAATATCAAAATTAGAGAAGGAGAATAGTCAATATTTGAGAAGATTAGGAGATTTTTTTTCCAATCATTAAGTTCAAATCCCTTCAAATTTTATATGTTTATTTACAACTAGTAGGTTAAGAAGTGTGTAAATTTTAAATGAAGATTAATGGTTAGTTTAATAATTATTGAGGTTTTAAATTTGCTACTAGGTTTAATTAGGATTTACTTAGAATCTTAAGGTTTCATTAAGATTTCATTAGAATTTGTCTTAGGATTTGATTAAGATTTGACTTAGGATTTGATTTAGAATTTGACTTAGGATTTAATTAGGACTAGATTTAAAACTTGTCTGAGGATTTTATTAAGATTTGGCTTATGATTTGATTTAAAATTTGACTTAGGATTTAATTAGGATTTGATTTAGGATTTGATTAGGATTTGAATTAAAATTTGTCTTAAGATTTGATTAGGATTTAATTAGGATATAATTAGGATTTAATTAGGATTTGATTAAAATTTGATTAAAATTTACTTAGGATTTATTTAGGATTTCTTTAAGATTAGCTAGGATTTTATTAGGATTTTTTAAAAGTTTCTTTACGACTTCTTTAAAATTTTCTTTAGGATTTTCTTAAAGATTTCTTTACAATTTTATTAGGATTCTTTAAGATTTGATTAGGATTGTTAAGGATTCAATTGGAGTTTATTTAGGATTATATTAAGATTATTAGATTCTTAATTAGTTGCAATGTACAAGTTTATCTTCTACAGCCAAGTGCCCATTGCATTCTCAAATAAGACAACACGTAATACAACAACGTGTATAAATATTCTCACAAAAAATAACTAGTTTTAATTTTAAATAATAATTCTTAAATCATAATTCTTGTTATAGTTATTACTTTAATGTCAAAATTTGATATGTTCTTATCTATTTGTATTCTATAGCTCCATATTACTTCAACCTTTAATTCTTTTATCTTTATAAATCTTTATCAAATTAATTTTTTGAATAATAAAAACATAAAAGATTGTATGTTATTTCTATTAATATTCATCAATTTTAAATGAGAAATTTAAAAAATCTCATTTAAAATCAAAATTAGTTATTTTTTTTAAGAATATGTACATATAGGATGTCTATGTAGTAAAGAGAGTGTCCACTTAGCAATTCTTAAAATAAACAAATTATAGTTTCAAAAAAAAGTTTATTTAAAAATAAAAGGAAACAAATATATGAATGAAACCCTTGTCTACATTCTAGACGGAATCGTACTACGTGACGAGGATGGTATAATATTAGTAGGACAGGAGATAAAGGATAAGGATACCATTGCTTCCAAATTCATAATATCAGATAAGGCACGAAGTATAGAGAAGATTATAGTAAAAAGTTTCATATCCGGTAGAGTCGATAAGATTACTAGACACACGACTATAGAAGGGAATAGGATAGTAAGAGTAAGAATAGCACTGTATAGGTTTCCTATCATTAGAGATAAGTTTACATCAAGACACTCCCAGAAAGGTGTAACAGGAGCTGTATTTCCGCAAGAAGATTTACCATTCATTGCTAAAGGAATAGTACCAGATCTCATAATCAACCCTCACGCAATACCGAGCAGGATGACTGTGGGTCACTTGTTAGAGATGGTGATGAGCAAGGCATACGTCTTAAGTCCTGATACTATTCGGGATCCTGCACTTACTCCAAAGTTGAAATCTAGAGAAGACATTTGTATAGATGCAACTCCTTTTAGTAAACCTTCCTTAGATATCAGAAGAGATATAATTCCCTTCTCAAAAGAGAAGATGTACTGTGGCATTATAGGAGCTATGATAGAAGCAAGAGTTGCGACTGGTATTTGCTATTATCACGCTCTCAGACACCAAGCTAAAGATAAGGCCGATTCGATATCTAAAGGCACTATACAGAGTCTAACAAGACAACCAGTTGAAGGCACATCAAGAAGGGGAGGACTACGATTTGGGGAGATGGAAAAGGACTGTCTTGTAGCACATGGAATATCATCGATGCTTCTTGAGAAACTCAAGAACACTTCTGATCTGTGTAAGGTATGGGTATGCAATGATTGTGGATACATATGCTCTGACAGTCCTTGCGTAAGCTATAAGGGCAAGAATACAAAAGAAAAAACAAAATAAAAATATTATATTTCAAAAAGAGTGGTTTTAAACACAATAAATATATATTTTTGGTCATATTTTTTCTACTATAAATGATAAACAATAGGGTGTCAAACCAAGTGTGCTTAAACTTTCTTTTAACATAAGACAATAAACTGAAATTGATTTTTGAGCCAAAAAAATCTATCATATAGTAATCTTTCAACATAAATCTAATGTGGAATTGGTAATCTTGTTCAATTTCAATGTATTAAAGATTTGTTTGATCATCAATTCATGTAATTATTTTTCATGACATTTAATGTTAAAGCCAAAAATTATAAAATATAAATTATATATATATATATATATATATATATATATACATATTTATATGAATAATAAAAATATAAATAATTGAATCAGCTGATTAGATTTTTGAATTTTAAAGAGACCTATTCTACTATGCAATTATTAAATTATATTATATATAAATTAAAATTAGAAATACAAATATATATATATATATATATATATTAAAATAATAAATTATAAAATATTATTGAATAAATAAATAAATATATATATATATATATATATATATATAAATATATATATTTTAAAATATTTGAATCAATTGACATAAAATATTAGCAAATAATAACTAACTTTTGAATATATTTTTTTATAAATAATTAAATAAATAAAATTATTATTTAATTAAATTCAAATTTTTAATAAGAAAAAAATAACTATTTTACAATAAGCACAACTTTAAATTACAAAGTTTGATAGAAATAAATAAATTTATGTATTTTAATTATATTAAAATTAATTTGTACATGAAACTATAAATAAAATTTAATGACTAGATTTTAAAATATTATTTTAAAAAAAATTAAATATACTATTTATAATTAATAAAATCTTATTTTATTATCTTTTCAATGAATGAATGAAATTACACTTGATTGATATATATACATTTAATTATATATATATATATATATATATATATTCAAATTTGTTATTTTATTTAATTTTTATATTGTAAATAAATTAAAAGTACTATTTTTAATCTAAAGATATACACCTAAAGATGGTAATTAAAAAAAAAAAAAAAATGAAGCAATATATTATTCAAAGGTTACATTTTATAGACTTATTATTTTTTTTTTTCTTAAAACATTTTGTGTTTGTGTTATTCTTTTAAATATTTTTAAAGCTATTCAAATTATATTGTGGATTGGTATCACTTTATTATATACTATTTAATATCTATAGTTTATTGATAAAACCAAAATGAATATTTTCTCTAAAAATAAAAAGATTCTTATTAGAACAATTTTTGAATCTATGACACATGCTTTAAATATCATTTAAAAATTCATAAAATAAGTTAGAAGTTACAAAGAGATGTACAAGAGTTATATATATATAATTATGTTGTGTACAAAATATTAAAATAGTTGATTCATGTTTATAAGAACATAGATTTATATTTATAATAGCAACTCTATGCTTAAGTTTTGAAGGATTTAATTGTTTATTATAGGAAAGGTATATAAATATTTTTTTATTGATGTTATAATGTGTGATTATGTAGTTATTGTTCCATATCTCGTACTACAGATTTTAAATAAAAAATGTTCATTTGTTCAAAATTTTCATTTCTTTAATCATTCTCATTGTAAACATTCTAACACGTGTGTATGTGAATGTTTATTTTAACACAATAATAGTCTTATTAGGTACCATTGTTGCATTAGATTTGCACATTGGATTTCTTAAATAATGTAAATATAGTTTGTGGATAAAATATAATGTCTTTATTAAATGGTTACTTGTGTCTAGTTTATTTAAAAAAAAAAAAAAAAAAAAAAACCATTTTTGTATCCACCAAATATTTAAATTTTAAAAAACTAAAATTCTTAGTGAATGATTTTATGGATCTTTCAAACAACTATATTCTGCTAAATTATTTACAATGAGATTGAACTGAGAATATTGAACTTCATAATTCAAGAAATTCACTTTCTCATTCAATCTTGCAACTCTGCTAGAGAAACCACCAATTTCAAAAATAAGAATAAAAAGGAGTGAACATAATATTAGATATTCATAGCTAGATTTAAGGTCTTAAATGAAGCTGATTACATCTATTTGGAGTTAACAATCTGCTTTCAAGTAGAATTCACTCCTTCAAAGTCTTATAATTGAGAATTCTGAAAAGATTGTCTCCATTACATTGTAGCAATGCTACTGATCTGCGTCAACTGCTGAACTAAAATTCAGTAGTCAAAAGAGACTATGTTACAAATGCATCTATGCGACCTGCACCTCAATTGTCAGAACACAAGAAGTTCCGACAATTAATGAATTCAATCTAGAAATTTTCTTACTGCAACTTCAGGAGCACTATGTGCTGCGAATGGAAAATTTTCTAATGAACGACCGTGAGCTCCATGGTTTAGGAAGCTCCTTACACGCAAAACAGACTCCCGCTGCTTTGATGCAGCTAACATATCTGAACTTCTGCGTCGAAAGCTTTCCAATATCCTGGCCCTCCATAGTATCCCCTCCTGCAATGCACAGGTGGCAAACATATTTTACACTAGTTATAAATTCAAAAAAGTTTCCATACATCGACGTATAGGTAGTAAGTTAAGACCAATGATTAATGACTGAATTCAAATAGAATGTGAGGATGGCACCAGAGGAATGCATGAGTAACCCAACTGTACAATACCTCCATGATGCTTGGCTCTGGTGACAGACACTGCATAGGCAGATCAAATTCGAAGGGCTCCCTACCACTTCAGCAGGTCCGAAGTGGTCAAAGGACTTATCTCCCTGCGGTGCAGCTGCAGGACTTATCCTTTTGCCCCCAACTCTGTCTTCCTGCCATTGATTCATTCAGCCATATTATGTCAATGAATGTAAAAAAACAAACCCGCAAACTTAGCAGAAAGTAATGTGGGCACGAAAGGGAAAAAGAACACATGTGAACGGCAAGATAGATTACCCCATTGAGCTCAATCAATCATGGTTTTCGAGAATCAGCTACAGTTTGTGTAATACATGAAATATAGTCTGTTCGCTTGTGTGAAGGCTCTTGTGTTCATGTTACGGTAAGTGAACGTACACTTTCTTGCTTATGAAATTTAATTTCTCCTCTTAAGGCATAGGACTAATGAGCTGTACTACAGAAACATTGAATGTCGCTGTCTATATTCTCCAATTTCACGAGCATTTCTCATTTGAACTCCGTGAGCACAAAGGAAACAATGAGAAAAACAGAGAAACACCTGCTTATCACTTTTGAAGCAGATTCAGTCGGAGTCAACACGAACAGGCTCGAGGCTATGCGCCTCCATCTAAGCATCGCACTGACGATTTGCAAGAAGCATAAAATCTAACAAATACTGAAGGTCACCAAGGATATGCCACCATGAAGGTTGGACAAAAACTGACCAGAAAGTGCTTCGGCCGGCGCGTAGAAGTGCGTCCGCCAGGGGGCTTCACAAAGAAGCTCACCATCTCTACACCACTCGCATGTGAGCGAAATGCACCTGAGGTACCTTTACCCTTCACGGATAAACTTGTCGTCCTTCACTACTCGCTGAAATCACGCTCAACATGCTTCAATACATCAAACGAGGGCTCCGTCAACTGTTAATCGAGCTGAGCGCCAAACTGATGGGCTATGTTCAATACCAAACCCACAAAAGGACGAAGCATTCAGTGCACCCGGCGGTACTGCTGACCGAGATATGAGAAGCTGTCCGAACATGAATCTGGTAACTCACATTATCTCGGAACTTTGCAAGAGAAAAAATAAAATAAAAAAACAAAACAAAATCAAAACCAAACCAAAAAAAACAAGTAAAGGCTTCGCTGCTAACAAACTAAAATTCTGTAGAGGAATGCGGCACACCGTCTAACCCATCCTATCTCAGACTATCCACAACGACAAGGCATGTGCTGTACAAAATCCACCGCACGCAGCTGGAGAAAATGAGAGACGGGATCGGGATCGAAGGGACGGGATCGGGAAACGAGTTTGTCTGTACACCACTCCACTGTCCACCAACTCTCACCACACCCCCACTTGACCAAACAGCTCACACGTACATGACGGCAACAGAAGGGAACAAAACACCAATGCCAAGATACCTCATCACATCCCTGTCAGACACTCAATTGTCGGCCCAGACGCTTCCAAAACCGCACCGATTACACGCACCAACTCATCGCGCATCAGTAAAAACCTGGCACCACACCCCATCTGCTGGTGTAGAAATTCGACTCGATGCCAAGTACTGTACCAAATTGCCTGGATCAAACACGCCTTGGCCGTTGTGCAGAAAAAAGTGAGAGCATCAGCTTTAGAATCGAAATTTGTGCGTGAGCGTCAGAATGTGAAGAAATTGCGGCATCAGAAAAGAGAATGAGAGCTGGTCCCACGCCATCGCCATCGCCAGCCATTCTCGCACAGTCCTCACCTCGCTATCGTGGATGAATGATCGACTGAAATCGTCGTCGGAAGAATCTTTCTGCAGGGTATGTTCCGTGGTAGAGCATGCTTCCGTCTGCAGGGTGAGTTCCGCGGTAGAACATGCTTCCGTCTTGGTTTTGGCAGAGCCGTTCCGCACTCGAACGTGGCTGCCCTAATTTTGGAGTCTTTTGAGATATGGTGATGGGGTGAAATTTTTAATAATGGATTCAACTGGATTTGAAGGGTTTTTTCCTAATTTAGCACAGGTTGATTAAAATATGAAGTTGACGATTGTTTCTTGTGGGCGTGGAAATATGATCTTGCAAAAAGTTGCATAATATTTTGACTAATACTTGTATATTAGAAAAAATAATAATTAAAAATGGAAATTTTGTTTAAAAGTAAGCGATATTTTTTGTTTTACGCATATGTACTAATAGAATATGATATACTGAAATGTAATTTCAAAATCACTGGTACTCATTTATCTATTAAAAAAATTATAAAAAAACAGTAAAGTTCAATGATTTAAATCTTTAATCAAGACAATATTGTTAATAAAATTTATACAAAAATTATATGTATTAAAAAAATAATCAAAAATCAAAATCAAAACATGTATTACATGTATAAAACAATATGTATTACAACTCTCTGTTTTTTTTTTAAAAATGCATCCTAAATATAATAGATGGTTCTATAATTATATAATCTGTAAATTTGCAAAGCTCCACCAATGTGTGCAATAAAAACATCAAGTATAAAAAAGTAAATGAATGAATAAAAATCATAAAAATAAGACTAATCATTTGATGTTAAAAAGAATTGTTTAAATTGCTAAAAATAGTATGTAAATGACACAAATATAAAAAGAGATATATATATATATATATATATATACACACAATTAATGATAATATTTGCAATCAAGGGTAGTATCTTTAAATTAATGCATGTAGTTTGTATATAAAATCAAAACTAATAAAAGTAAATAGATCAGATATATATATATATATATGATACAAGGGTCTTGTACTCTTACATAAAACATAAATTGTCTAAGAATTAGAGTTGTCAATGCAAAAGTCAAATAAACCCACTACTATGTCTTTTGCCATTGGTAATGGCCCGTTGGGGTAGGGATATGTGTATATATTTTTAATTATATTGAGAAATACAGATAATGACATTTTGATTTTTTTAAAAGTAGATTTTAAAAAATCAAATGAAAAAACAAGATACAGTTTAATACACTCAAATAAAATAATAATTACAAATGTTGAGAGCCTAATAATGCAAGTGATAATCTAAACCAATTTTCGTCCAGTAATTTAACAAATAGATGAATTTATTTGTAATGCAAACTAAAAAAGTAACATAACTTGATAAATTAAAATAACTTGAAAGTAACAAAACTTATTTTAAAACATGTTTAAACTGTGATGTAAAAGCACAAGGTTTATTTTACATTCAAGTTATATATATATATATATACACATATGTAATGTAGTGTGAGAGTATAAGTTGAATTAATAATATTATAGTGATTAAATGATAAAAAAATCATTTGGAACTCAAATTTTAATTAAATATATTGCTGGAAAGTGGTTTTGTAAGACCAATTAAGTTATAATACGGTAATTAGCAAAATAAAAACATCTAAAAAATCTCATTTATCGATTATTAGGCTTTGTAAATAGTGATTGAAAAAACTTTTAATACCTCAAATAAATGATGTATTTCACAAATTCATATATATATATATATAATTTTAAATTCTATTAAATTTCCATTACATAAAAATTGAAAAATATTACCAAAATGTATTTAACTGTATCCATTCCTCAATGATTTTAGCTGTAAGCGCCAACTTCACATTCCACGGCAATTGAATTTTGACTTAACCCACCAAATATGAAGGAAGATTGTATTGAACAGAATAATAGCTTTCTACTGAAAGCAATACATTTGTGGTCATAAGATATAAATAGCCAGAATTTGGTATCAACTTTTAGATAGCCAATGCAACTTTAACTTATTTCTTGCCTTTAGATTTCGTAAGGAAAAAACTTGGGCGCAAAAAATGCTTGCAATTGACAGGACCGTGGTGCAACCCTTCTTTGAAGATATGTGTTAAGCATGAACAGGGCTCTGCAAGCCGACAAAGAATTTAATCAATTTCAGAACAAGTTGCTCCGACAAGAAAGCAAAAGAATCGGTTCAAATTAAGACCTATACATGCCAGTGTGTGCAGCAGTTGTAACCTTTGATGCCGTCTATGACAAACAGTTATTTCGAGAATCGTGTCATCAACACACACACTAAATTGGTAGAGCTTTATTCTGTCCCACAATCAAGAATCCCAGCCTCATTACAAGAGTAACCGAGACAATTGGGACAAATGGAACATACATCATATGCACTACTTGAGCTGGTAAATCTGCACTGGAAAGGTAGCCAGCTCACCTAAAATGTCATAACAATACCATCATGAATTCGTGACTTCTGATTCTGGGCTACACATTCTGATATCCACATCAAATTCCTGGTCTCCTGCTCGCGTAGTCTCATGTAAGCAAAAAACACCGCGTAGTGAAACTGCGACGTAAGGATCCAAAGAACAGACAAAATCGTCAGACACCAGCAAAAAGCCAAACAGAGGATAATAAGTTCAAGTGCAACAAAATTTGAAGCCCAACAGAATTCAACATAAATTTCATGCACAATATCCAGAAGTGCTTAGTAATAAGCCAAGCTATAACAAAAAGCTAAAACCAGGGCAACAACTACAGACCTGTTGTTCAAAAGACAAGATTAACCTCTTGACTTCCTCTTCATAGAATGCCTTGTCCAGCATTTGACTTTCGCCAAAAGACAGCTTCGAAAATATTGCCTGGTATGGAGGGTACTTTTCCATAGCACCTCGAACCTGTTCATAAGAACAATATGTACCCATAATTATACCACATACGATGCAAAATCTTCTGAAACTCCAAAACATAAGCATAAGACGAATTCTTTCACATAGAGCATTGACATGGAAGGGTAGCACATCAGCAATAATACTGCTGAATACTCTGAACTCATGCAGTCAATGAATACTGTTTTCAAAGCAATTAAAAATTAAAAATTAAAAGTTAACAAAGTAGAACATTTAACCCACGCATATTTCGAGAGTCAAGTACTTACGGCATCAAAATCATCACATGCTGCCAGCTCTTCATGTCCATATGGGTACCTGTCAACCGAACAACAGCTCCCTTTATACGAAGTCTTCCGATACATCAATGATTGACTAACTAATTTAATTAACCCCATCCTAAACTTTTATATCTAACAATCCTGGAAAAAAGGGAGAGTTTATGAGGTCTTGATGGAAAACGTACAAGATACCAAACTTGGAGTACAGCTTTCGTCGATCGTCACGTGTCAACTCTGTTCCAATACTGCAAATACCCACACAATCTTTAAAATTAGCTAACGTGAGCTAAGAATCTAGAACCTTTAGTTTGAATAACCAATAGGATGCAGACCGTACGACTAGATAGGAGGCTTTGACAAGATAACAATAATATTCCGCCATTTGGCAACAGATGATGATCACATAAAACCAAATCCATTTTCCTGCTTGCCTATTGATGGTGATATTCACAGCACGGCGGTCGGCCTCAAAGGCGAGCAGGTCGCACATAATCGTAGAAGTTGCACCTCCAAGTTTCTGCTCCCCGCAACCACCAGAATAAACTTAGGTCTTGATTCAGACAGCAGACTGATACAAGACATTTAATGGCATGGCATACCTGGCTTTTAAATCTTCGGTAAATAATAATAACAATAATAATAATAAAAAATGTTTTTCTTTCGAACATTAATAAGCTATCTTCAATAATGTAAAAGAATACAACACCTTGCCTTACCTGACAGAACCTGTAAAAGTCCTCCAGGTATGCTTTGTACAGGGTGTTCCGCATGATTTCTATGTTCATGTCGTCAAGATCCTGAAAAAAATAAAAAATAAAAACACATTATAACTAAGTCAAAACTGTACGCCAGTTGCTCAAACTGAGTTAAAAAAGCATGACACCATTCAATCAAAAGTTCCATAGTCAACTTATGTCTTAAACAATCACTAGAATCATCCAATGCATCAGCACTAATAATCCTTAAAGTTGAGAAGACAACTTTCTTAGTAACTGCATCTCCTCCAAAGGAATTAGGAAAACACTTCGGCAAGCCTCAACAAAGAGTAAGCTACAAAAACCAACTTACTTCGGAAGTTATGCAGTCTGAGAAATAAGGGGCCAAAGGAGTATCAACAAGCACAAGGCGATACAACTCCCGCATGTTCTGAGCAACTGCTAAAGTTGCAATGCTACATCACAACATTGTATATGTCAGTGCAAATAAAATACTCACACTACCTGCTTGCGTCACTGGTCAACTAGAAACCATGAAACAAAAAGTAGACTAATGAGACTATTTTGCCTCGAGATAACTGTTACTACATACTGCTAAACCGAGTGCTTCGCAGAATGCAAGCCATACTGTACACGAACTTGCAAATGTCATACTCTGCAAGCCAAAAGAAAAGAAAATCTAAAGTATGTAACAAGAAAAAATAGAATAAAAGATCCATCTCCGCCTTCCAGCACTGCCAATTAGATAAACGTCTTGTACACATATTAAAAACTTCAAGAATTGTATACAGGAAAAAAGCAGGGCAAAGTGGACATGACTAGGAAACACCTGTCAAACATGCCTAGAGGATGGCACTTTTCAAGAAGCTCGTGAACATCCCTCTCGTGCAACGTGCCTGTAACTATGAGCACTACATTGTCAATCATGTGTCCATACCTGCAAAAAATATTCAAGTGTAAGCTGCATGAGTTGGTGTGCCTGGCACATGTCTTTGAATGAAAGAGAATTCATTTAGAACAGAATACTGTCCAAAAACGATTGAAGATCCTGAGAAAGATCGATATCTACTTTCACTCTGCTCTTGATTAATTGCCAAGTGCCAGCAAACTTGGCAAACTGCAAAGATTGTGATGGAGAATGTATTAATACTCACGTGATGTACTCAAGAAAGGTTGACAGCGGTTCAGTTGCTTGCGTCAACATGTGGTTATACTCATCCACCAACTTCTGCGTGCATTTTTCCACAATTGTTGCAGTATGGAGGGGTGACGGCTCTGAAAAATTTGAAAGTGGACCGTAGGGTTAAAAAAATCTGAAGAATCCTTGCCCAGCCACAAATCCCCTTCTGACGACACCTAAACCCTCGGGCAAACAAAAATTTCGAATTCCTTCTATTTTATCGAAGGTTATGATTCATAGTAAATGACGATTCTGAATCATCAATAGTCTTTCCAATCTAGCGAGTGTATTAAAACTCTCTGCTTCCAATCCCTCAATTCATACATCAAAGTCAGTAACAATGAACTGCAATTAAAATCAACGTGGCCCAGAGTTCCCACAGCCAGAACTGAAAAGAAGAGTGACGAACTACCATTTGCCAAGTACGGCCCGTAATCGGTGGCTCCCAGATGCATTTTGATGTCGTCCAGAGTTTCACATTGACATAAATTATTATAATCCGCAGACGTGAGCAGCCCAGATCTGTACCCTCGCACTATGGCCTCCAGATACCCGCCATCCACGTTGAAATTCAACGCCTCAAACCCGTACATCGACATTGTCTTGTGCCTCGCAAATCACTACCTCCGTGCTCTATACCGATCAATATACAAAACATTAAAACTCTTGCTACCTCTTCACAAACTCACGAATCCAAAATCTACAAAATCCTTAACCCTCAATATCTGCATCACTTTCATTCAAAACCCTAGACACCGCTCCTTTACATTTCCATCACCCGTACACAAAGCCAAAATCAGTTCAAGATCACTCAAACCTATCAAAATATTTCCGAATCCAACCAGAATTCATTCGATCTATTCCAAATTCTCCTCCAAAAATCCTGTCGAGATCTCATGCCCCCAACCCTCTACTCTTCCTCACCGAATCAACAAAAGCTGGCCATAAACTCCCTCGTTTCAAATCACGAGAAGCGCGAGAACGACAGAGAATACGAAACATACCGATTGACACCAACTGAGAGCGTCGCTGATGATCCGAGCAGGAGGTTTCCAGACTCCCGAAGAGCTCCGGAGGTTTGGCTAATTGATGCTTGGACTGCACGTAGTCGTGTTGGGTGTTCACGAGTGAAGAGCGGGGAGCAGCAGCAAAGGCGTGTAGCGTATAATCGCCCGCCACGGCATCGACTGAGAACCGCCTCAAGCTGATGCTGATATTGATGCAGTGGTGAGTGACGGTGATGAGGGTATGGAAGGACAAAGCGGATATCGTCTCACACTTCCGGGTACTGCGTGGGTATCGTGCGTGGTGAGAACCGAAGCTTGATTAGTGGGTGTTCAAATACAAAGCATCCACATATACATATTTTCAATACTCTGGAGTTTACTAACTATAACGGATATGCGGCAAAGTAAAATTGCAACTTAAAGTTGTGAATAGAAGCCAGAAACGAAACATCCAATTTAATGAATGGATGAATGGATGGATGGATGGATGAAATATGTAAAAAAAAATTGTCACTGAAGAATTGGAACAAGTTATTAGAAACGATTTAATGTAAGGAGGAATTATCATCACACAAAATAAAACAAGGCCATATATTCGTGTTTAGTAAATTTTATTGTAAATTTGTATGGTTGTAATCTTTTCTTTTGAAAGTCATTAAAATCTTACTGGTATTGTGTCTTTTGTTTATTGTTTACTGTGTACACACCTAAATGTACACAATTAATACTTTTTTTCGTTTTTTCTTTTTCTTTTTTCTTTTTTCGTCGACTGCTTTAATATAAAGCCGTGCAATTAATGTTGAATATACTAAATTAATAAAAATCAAAAGAAAGTTATTCAATTCATTGAAACATGTTCATAGATGGACATCTTTCCACTAATGTGTAAATTAACTACTCATCATCAAACATCCACCTAATTCAATCATTTTGCTTCCCATAATATTATTTTCGAGTTTGCAACAACACAGACTTTGGATGAACATAATTTCAAGAGACGTAAATAAAGAGATACGTAATCACATGAATTTCAGATTATTCAAGACGCCCAAATTATCAGCTGGGAGGAAAGAGAGAGAATAAAAATCCTTGAGCTGAAAAGGTAAATAGTAAAAACTGGTCGACGTTCGAATGGACGGATTAGTAAGAAGCATTGGTCCTATAGAAGGGCACTAATGTGAACCGGGCTGCGCGACGCACTTCTCCCTGATTAGGGTTTTGTTTAAAACCAGCGGCGGGCTACTCCGTTCCATCTCTTTTGCTTGCTTGCGTTGAGCTGCTCGACTCTTCCCCTATTCGGCAACTATGACGACTCGGCTGAAGAAGAACCGCAAGAAGAGAGGCCATGTCAGTGCCGGGCATGGACGTGTTGGCAAGCACCGCAAGCACCCTGGAGGTCGCGGTAACGCTGGTGGTATGCACCACCACCGGATCCTCTTCGACAAGTACCATCCAGGGTACTTCGGCAAGGTCGGTATGCGGTATTTCCACAAGACCATGAACAAGTTCCACTGCCCGATTGTGAACGTGGACAAGCTCTGGTCGCTTGTACCTGAGGCTGTGAAGGAGAAGACGGATGGGGACAAGTCTGCCCCTCTCTTGGACGTCACACAACACGGCTTCTTCAAGGTGCTACTGCAATACCAATGTCGAACCTCGGTGTGATTTGTCCATGCGAGTAGCTGGTCGTGGTGTCTACACTTGCGTTTTTGTTTTCTGTTGTGATGGTTTTGATGGTTTGCACTGGTGGAGTGTCCCCGAACTAACCTGTGGTTGACTCGAAAAGGCATGACTTTTTCCTTTTCAATCGGTTCGTCTGTATGTTTTTCATCTGGTGAGGTAGTTGTTTTTTATGTCATGCTGAGGTCTTTCTGTGTATAATTGGATGCCTTTTTTAATTTGTTTACTTTTGTGAAGTGTTTCTTTATAAAATATCCTAAATTGCGTTCGATTATTACTCAGGATCGTATTGTTCATTTTATATTGTTTCAGAATGTCTAATACCGAATCATCAGACATTACAAGTTTGACCTAATTCAAGTATTGTTACGCTTCTGTGTCAGGTGCTTGGAAAGGGTGATCTTCCCACTCAACCCATGGTGGTCAAGGCTAAATTCTTCTCTAAGCTCGCTGAGAAGAAGATTAAGGAGGCCGGAGGAGCTGTTATTTTGACTGCTTAAGTTTGAGTTAACATTCGCTTACCTACGCACCTGTGTGTTGTAGTATGATTTTGAGACGTGCTCATCATGGTGTTGTAGGAGGTTTGCAACATTCTTGTTTGGAACTTTTTTTGTACTAATATATCAGAAATGAAGAGTTCTTTTCAGTTCACACCTAATTTCAATGTCGAATCGATATTACACTGACCTGGTTGTGAACTGAATCACCGCTCATCGTCTCATTTCGTCTTTCTTCTCTACTTGGATCAGACAGAATCAAGAACCGTAACTTTGATGTCGTCAAATGTGCTTTGATTGTTCTTTAACATGACCGAATTATAAGTCGATACTAATTTATGTGCTTGAGTTACATCCCAGGCTTTACAGCTTTAACCTCTTTCAGGTTGTGTCGAGGTTGTAAAATTCCCTTTTAAGTATTGTCCTGATTACTCCGATTGGGAACAATGAAAGTTGGTGCTGTCCACGAGTCATGACGAAAGCGACTTGGTGATTGCATTCTCTTCTGTGCCATTTAGAACAGGTTTTATGAACGTTTTACAGACGCTTGAGGCGTGCAAATCTGCGTTGCATTACAATTTTTACATTGCAGCCTAGTCTGCATAGTGCAATCTCAACTGTCACGACGATGAGTACATTCCACCGAATCATGCTGCTAACAGTGGCTTCTTTTGTAGTTTGAGCGTTAATGATACCCTCACGTGACCTCAACTGGTTTTGTGACACGGATTTCCCATTCCTAGCAGTGCATTACGAGCCGTATACATGAAACAGCGCTGAGCCGTGAGGTTGAACGCATCCTTACTCCAGTGGATTTGTGAAGTATTTGGGAAGAAAGTATGAATGGGATGTTCTCTAAATGTACTTGAAACATTGACTCTACGTTCGGATTCTCTCCTATTTCTTCAATTGGCAACCTGATTCCTGCCGTAGTCCTGAGACTGATCCCGACATAGTTGTCATTGATTAAGCGGGGTCTATGGCAATGATCACTTGGTATCCATTACACATTTTAAACAATAAATGCCACGATTGCGAGAATGTCTAGTGTCGGATGGTATTCATCAAGTTTGTCCCCCAAGTTAAATTCCTTTTTAAGGTCTTGGTCGTTGATAGGGGGAGATGGAGCACTTGCAGTACTTGAGAAAGTTGTTACTGATTGTGTGACGAATTCCAATGTGGAAGGTAAGCTAATGGATCTCACTGCGAGGTTCACAATGAGTCGGAGTGAAGGACATTGCTTGCATTGACTCTACGTAAGGCACTGCCTATATATCACGTTTCAGGTATGTTCTCCGGTTTGTTATCAAAACATGTCAACTTGCGTTTAACGAGGGGATCAGTGTCTTTATTATGTCTCTTGGCTAGAAGGTGACGAAATATGCAGTTGTCAGAAGCAGGCCCATTGGTGACGGTGGTAAGTGGATGGAAGCTTGTTATACTATTATTCAAATCTTTGATTTGGTGTAGCTTGAAAGTTGAGATTGCATACTAAATGAGGGATTGGACAACACGAATTGTATTGCAGAAAGAAAAGAGTCTTATATACTTATTGCTCATAAATAGTTGAGGATCATTCAACATGCCAAGTGCATCTAAAAGTACACTTAAATTCTTTACAAGACCGACTGGTTATTTATTCAACGAAGATACATGGAAAAAGTAGTTCCGCATTTGGTTCCAGTGCGAAGCACCGTTGTAAGATCTGCAACTATGATTGAGAAGTGAAGTGAGCTGTCTTACTCCACGTACAATTTGCGAGGTAAGTGGATTTTAAAATAATCCCACAAAAGTCAACTTCTAATCGAATGAAGAAGATTTTTCCTTTTTACATTTGGCTGTCATCAGTGGTAAATGCATACTCACTACAGCTCGGGAGCAACAAAAAAAATGGAAATGCAACCAAATACCATGGCCAATACTGAAATATTCAGACTCGTAACAGGACAAACCAGAAGGTAGAGGAATTTTCAATACAACCAGACACATAAGACACCGTTGGCGCACAAATGAAGTGGATATTTTACACCATATATACAAAAACTAAGATGAAGAGACCTGAAGCATCATCTTGCCACAACCCTCATACCACACTACTCTTCTATTTTTTACATTTTCAGTTGTTTCTTGAAAGCCTACAATTTCATAATCAAGCATGTTTGCCTCCATCCAGCTTATTCAACTTTGAATTACTTCACATACCTTCTTAGATTCCCAGCAATAGAGCATCCTCTTCTTCCCAGTTCCTCAAACCGCATCAGAATTCCTTGACTTTCCCGACACGCCATTTTGAGCCTAGAAAGAGAGCTGACCGGATTTATTTTAGCCTTGTAGCTACCAATAACCCTTGCATAATGTCCAGTGCACATATCCAACTCCCGCAGCTAAGAAACATCTTCCTCGATTTCAACAGAGATTGCTGTAAGATCTCTACGAGTCCTACCTGTCAGTCAGGACCAGAGTTTCCCCGGAACACTTCTCGACACAGGCCTCTTTGAGAAACTTTGAAAGAGGCGCCTGGCATTGTCAGATACTGCAAAGCAGAGGATCATTTGCCTATGTCCAAACTATCATTCTTCACATCAAAAAAAGGCTGCCGACTCCAAATGCGAAAATGAAAGAAGCGAACTTCAGCCAAGTACATGGAATGTGCCAGGTCACTGGGTGATTCGAGCCTGGTCCACCACTTAACAGGCCAGAGTGGAAGCGCATACCCTAGCCTAGCAATCTGATCCAAAAAAAATCACTTATTACTCAAAACCTGGACGTCATCGTAAAACACCAGCAGGGATTTCATATCAGAGAAACCTCCAAGCACATCAATTCTGCAGAGGCAAATGTCAAACAGGTAGTGGTTGATGGATTTGTAATCAAATTCTACCCTAGAAAAATTTGCAAAAAACAAAAAAAACATGCTTTGATCTTATGAAACTCACCTTCACAAAAAGGAAACATTGAGCCCTCCAACAAATCATCCCCATGCTCTGCATTCTCATTCTGCTCGCTCTTACTCTGAGTACCCTCTATATCCTCACTTTCGGCATCCTCGGCCATCCCACTAATGCCTTCATGAGCAGGACTTTCATCCAAGGGACTATCACTTGCAACACCGCTGCTTCCATGGTTCCTACGGTGATCAATGAGGGACGCATCTTCAAATTCTGGGTTGGAGCCAGACGTAGTGGTTGGTGCATCTGCAGATTGATTGTCATGTTTATAGAATCCATCCGCTGCAACCTGATCAGTTGGTATCATGTCCCAGCAGTTTGTCCCATTTGCCAAAACCCCGGGACGAATATGCTGCATACCACCATTTTCTTGCAAAACCATATCTTTGAATTGGGAATTTGCGATGGCTACAGAATCTTCAATCACTGGAGTAGTGCCAAGAAGAGCGTTAGGTTGAACAGGTTGAACATTGTCAACGTCTGATGGTCCATCGCCGATAGATGCACCATCAATATTTTCATGATTAGAAATCCCATCTCTGCCAGCAGATACGCCAGGCTTGATGTAATCTGTAAACACACATAACTCCCTCTGTTCTGCCCTTGGGATATTGATGGGGGACCCTGTTACCACCATTGTATCTGGTTCTGTAGTGACCGCTGTTGGTGCAAAACTGTCCTGGTACACCTCGGGAACGACAGTTCTGGACCGAAACGATTGTTGGATTTGATGCAAATACGGAGGGGAACCAAATGATGATGGAGGGGTGTCAGCCGCTATCACATCGGGCAAATCTGCACCCACAAATACATTAAATTTTTTTAGCATAAATGAAATTCCAATAAACCGCTAAACAATAACCACGAACTTCAATTACGTTAAAGAGGCATCTGTAAATATTTTGCATCAAGGAGAAAATGAATGGACCAACACTATCTCTACTGCTCAGACCACTGAGATGAAAGAGGGCCGATTTGGCCACTACGATACAATATCTGCACTTAAAAAACGCTAGTTTAATACTCAGCAAGTCTGCCGGCTTGCCATTAACTGGAATTTCATTGCCCTTACCACTTATTAACACAAATTATGAAAATAAATTCTGAAGCCTTAATTCAGAAGAGAGCTCATGACATGTAAAGGTGTAGGATCGAATATAATAAAGAACGAACCTTGGTACTCGCGGTGGTAATCGTTCATACCACCGGCACTGGTAGCATAAGCAGCACCTTCTAAACCAAAACTACTGCTACTATTGGTGCGCTGGATGGGCACGCCCCTCAAACCTCCAGCTATGAATCCATCTTGCAAGCCCTCATTTACAAGAAGCTGATCATGTGCGTTGGATATTCCAGGCAAAGCATCTGTTACCATGGTGGCCCTATACGGAAAGGAATTGAAAGACACACAAACAAACGTCAAACTTAAGTCACACGAACAAATGTGAAGGTGGATGAGGAATATAAGCTTACACGTTTCAACAGTGAAAGTGTACGGAAAAGAAGGTATCTCACCGAGCACCCTGTACTTTCGTAAAGTTCTGAAGTCTTTCAATAACAGGAACGAGATCTTTTCTTCGCACTTCAACAACACGAGTAGGAATTCTTTCGATCTCAATCTCTTCCACCCCATCTACACAGGGGTAGTTGCCAGCTTCAAGCTCCTTCGATGTCCCCGGAAGCATCACATGAAATTGAATCTAGAAAAGAGCAAAACTCTAGTAAAAATCTAGTTTGTGAAGTAAAACGCATAGAAAAAGTGAAGACCTAAGTGTCTCTTATCACGAAATCGGAGATCCGAAAACACCAAGTCGTAAACTGAACTGTACAAGTCAAAACAGTAATCTACATTCAAGCAATCAGTCAAAACAAGATATAGAAGAATTTATGTTTAAAAAAGATTCACACGTGCTAAAAGAACGCAGGGGAAAACCAAGACCTGTTTAATAGGTGATATATTGAGTACCTTAGACTTTGCCCAGATGGGCACAGACCTGGATTGATGCATCTGCACTTCAGCATTAGACATAAACCAGCGCTGCAACTCTTCAGTTGTCATAGCTTCCTTAGATACAGCCCCTACAGAAATCCCGGAGTTTCCAGAACGCACTCCAGCTTCTTCCTGATGTGCATCCTGGGCCCCAACTATCTCTTCCCGTTCTACCCAGTTAGGCCGACGAGCAACATCCCACCGCTCTACTGGTTCAACAATTGCCTTCAACTCTTGAGGTAGGCCAGGGCTTCCCGGTGAGCCTATCCCGGCCATTTGCGGCAAGCCATTACTGTAAACACCGTCACCTCCTACAGCAGGACGCAGCAAGTAACGAAGAAGATGCCCTGTCGGGCAAAAAATCCAAAGTTGATCTTTCAACGTCCCAATACCTATGTCCGATTCCACACCTACTCCACCACCGTCATGAAAAACAGCAGCCACAGCACCTGCAAGAACATTGGGTCGGCCAGCAGCTGTCACCGCAGCACTTGTTACAGTACCCCGCCACCCACCATTCCCATTCTTTATTCTACCAACTACGTTGAGGGTTATGGCAGGAGGAGGGGAGTACAATGCTTGCTGATTCAGGCTCACGGGTCCTGTTGTAGACCACCAGGGGAATACTGGGGCCGGTGTTATAGTGGGCCCGATTAGCCCATCAATAGGTAATGTTGCGTGCGTCTGCGGCCCTACTATTCCACCAAATGGAGATATAGCAAACAAATGGTTTGTTCCCCTTGAAGAGCTGACAGCGATCCAATGGCTGTCGCTACTAAAAGTTATGTCCTGAATTACCTGTACAGTAAACAAAATGACCATCAGGCTACGTACGAATACTACTTGATCCAAGAATAAACGGTCGAACAAAACACAACCGTATGCAACACTTACCGCATTAGTCACTCCACGAGAGAGTTTGTATAGATGCACAAAACTTGTACTGGTATCCCCACCAGTCCCATTACCCCCAGCAATTGAGGATGGAGGTGTGAGGCGGAACACATTTAGGTTATGGCCATATACAGAAGCAGTGACCAGTAAAGTGCCGCTCGGATCAAAAGCAAGAGCTGAAAGAGGGCTTGAGTGTGCCCTAAACTGGGCCACTACATTTTTGCTCACAATATCTCGAATAATCACCTGTTAACAATCAGAGAAGACGTTCAGATTTCGTTACAGAAAGTCCCCTAACTAAAGCAATAATACTTGCACTTACGACGGCTGTAGTATCAAAGAGAGTTAGGAACTAATCCGGCCGAGGATAACAACAGATAATAGGAAGCCGTTCATGTAGTTGGAAAAGAAAAGCTGCGTCTGGTGTTCTTAGCATATCAGAAGCACGATGACAGATAACACTGAGGTCTAAATCCTGACATAAAGGTCCAAGATAAACTAGATATTACCGTGCCAGCAAACTCTGGTTCGAGGGCAGGACCTCCTTGCCAAGGACTCTGGTTATTAGTACCATTCTTCCAACTGGGACTACTAAGCCTAGGGGAAGCGCCGCCACCATCCGGCATAAGCTCTGAGCAGTATCTTGAAATTGTCTTGTAACCCATGTCCCCCAAAGTCACCACTCCTGCTACGATATGTTTGCTGGACTCCTTTGCATAATGTGCTACTAGGTTGCCGTTAGCTGGAGAAGTTGATGGGCTCACCCCTGGAGATGGGGTCAAGTGCTGAGGGGACACACGCCCAGAAGTCGCAAATAGAGGCTGGTTGGCTGCATACGCTAACCACCGAGGACCAACTGCCATTGCACCATATCCGTAATGACTGGATCCAGGAGCTGGTGCTGGGGATGGATAAGTAAGCACACTAAAAACATTTTGAAGTGACCCTGCATCAAAGCAATAAATCTGCAAAACAACATGGATAAAACTTCTTGGGTCAAACATTTTTAATCAAGTACTAAATCTCTACACGAAGTAATAATCTCACGGGTAGCAAAAGGTGCCCCAATTATAACGCGTAACACAAAGAACTGGGCGAACGTGACTTGAGCTATCCAAACTTAGTTCCTCCTAAGGTATAGAACTGCTCGGATGGAACAAAGCAAGCCGTAGCACACATAGCACAGAACAAGTAGAACCTTGGACACTCTGAGAATAAGAAATTCAATTACCTGAGTAGCCAAGGCCACTGCAACAACACGAGGGCTACAGCGCACTGCATGAATTCCCGTGCGGAATCTTAAGGAATGCACATACGAATGGTTGCGAAGGGAATAAAATCGAACGACAGTTGGCACAAAGTGAGAGGCTCCAAAATTCAAAGAGGCGCCCCCGCCACCAGTACTCGGACTCCCAGAACCTGTTACATCCACAGTAACGACTAACAGCAGAGGCCGAACTCCCTCAAAATTTACCCCTCCATCAATTGGCTCTTGAAGAATCGGTTTAGGCTGAAGACGCAGGAAAGCGACCGGTCCATCACGACGTGAAACCAATTCATGCACATTACTCGCATCTTGTACATCCCAAACTTGGAATCCATTTGCATACGTCAACAAGAGCACTTGCCGAATCTCACCTGAGCCAAGCTCTAGCTTGTCAAAGCTTGACCACAGGACCTGCACATTCAGAAAATGACAATAATTTTAAACAGCTCTGAGCTTTTAACCAAAAAAATAACATAATAAAATAGAAAACAGCCTGAAGGAACAGCTTACCCTCAACCCTGTGATACTAAAGTTGAATTGCTACTCTGGAAGTCACAGCATGTCAACTGAAAAAACCCTAAAATAACAAATGAGATGAAAAGCAATTCTTAGGCAAGCACCACCATTGGCATTTCCGCCTAAGACCTTTATCTCCATAAGGCATGTCAACGATACCTGTTCACGCTGACGATCATCTTCATGCTTGAGTGATCCAGTAGAAGCTGCGGAGACAGCAGCCTGGCGAACAGTAGATGCAGCAATGCTGCTTGCATTTGCAGAGACACTGCGCAGATAGTTGGATATAGTGCGGAAGGAGGAAGGGATTGATCTAAATTTGCCCCCGTGGGGACTACGCATTTGGTAGTCGGCATCGTTCCTCATCCCACTCTATGCCTTGATTCGTAGCTGTTGTTAGCCCTTCTAAGCGCATGCCCACGCAGCGTTCTTTTGCACCCACAGTCCTGAAAGAAAAGGCATCAGTACTTAGTGCTTGAGAGTTATGCCAGTATGCCCCGTCCAGAAAAAATTTGCAAAGATTTTGTCAAATTACTAAGATTTGTTTACTATTAAATCTGGCCACCATGAGTCACAGCACTAATAACTAAAACACCCTTGATGTGAATTTATCGGAGCATCATCAACAAAATAAACGGCTTGCAAAAGCATGCGACCAAAAAAGGTAAAGCCAGTCTTTCTAAAAACTGGTTTTAAGTTCAAGATTCATGATGATCCATGTGGTCAATAGACCTGCATTCCATTGCCTTCATTATTCGCCGAAAGAGAAATAACTCCAATTCCTCATTTCCCCGACCTAAACCCAAAATTATTGTGCAAGTGGACAAAACATGAAGTCGCGATACAAGAATTGGAACAAAGATGCTTAAAATAGATACCTGGCAACGACTGACGAGTTTTGTCAGTCCATTGCCTCCTCAGAAACCTGCGTTAGCCATTACTGCAATCTAAGTTCTGATTCCAATTGCAATGTGCTGATAAGTTGACAACGGACTTTTGATCGATTCGATTATCAACCGAATACGGCAATCGAAATAAGTTTCACACCCTGCACGTACCACAAGAGACAAACTTCAAAAAAAATCGAAAACAGAAAACAGATTTAGCAAGAAAAATAACCCTAGATCGTACCCTGACAGAACGATACAAACAACAATTCGATTCAATTGTTAGTGAGTATGCAAGTATGCGATGTTCCCAATAATCCGCATCTCCCTAAGTTATCCCACACTACCCTGCCCACACTGGATTGCGAACAGCAAGCACTCCTCTACAAGAACTACCAAAATTCACGTCGCTGACGACCTTCTATCGTAAGAAAGTTCACATACGTGTCAAAGTGCGCACACGCGGGAACATAAACAAAATCGTCGAAGGTTACAAAAAGACCCGTTCAGCGTACGTCCAGGTACACCTCCGCCTTCCACACATCATCAAGGCGTGCAAACAAATGAACTCTCACGCCGAGACGGCATGCTCACGCCTACCGTTCACGCTTCCGGAACAAACGTCCACAGCACACAACACGCTGACCTGACCAGACCGCCACGTAAGATCAACCACACAAATCCTCTACCCTCAAGACACGCATCATCACAAACCCAGGCTTCCAGCCAACCGAAATTCCACCCTAACACGTACAGAACCTTCAACCCCGCAGCGAATTTCGTTCGATAGACCGCCTTAAATACCCACACGATGCCCCTTTCTCGATACCAATGGCTAGGAACACCGCCTCGCCACCTCCTCACCTCGCAACTCAACACCTCACCCCTCCCTATCCCCCACTTTCCCTTCTCCTCTCGCCCCACATCCACAACCCACTAAAACTACGCCTGCTCATACACGCCAACCACTGCGACGCATCACCCACAACCTAATCCCATCGTGAAATCCATCTCCTTCGACACCTCCACAGCCCAGGATGAAATGTTCTGAACACGCGAGCTCCCACATCACTCACACACGTAATCATGCAACAGACCCATGAATCGACGTAGCCGAGGGATAGAAGAACCCGGGGTGTGGTTACCGTGGTCGCGGAATTAGATGGAAGAGGTTGATGCGTGCGCAAGCAGGCCGGAGAAGCGTTCGAGGAGCGGCACTTAATACCTTTGATCGCCAAACGGGGAGACAACACAGCTTACGAGGATGTCGAGGGCAAACGAGCGAGCGGACAGGAAGGAAGGAAGGAAGGCAGGTACAGGGGGGGGGGGGGGCCACAGCGAGCCTGGTCCACGAGTGGCCGACTACTAGCTCCTCTTGCTCTTGCTCTTCTTCCCTCTCACTCTCTCGCGCTCGCGAGAATGCCACCTCTACCACCACAAGAAAAGAAGAACCCGCGCAGGGTAAAGAGCCCCCCGGTGAAAAGCAAAATCCGAAAACAACCCACATCACGATTCATCCCATGCTTTAATGCGTTGGAGCAGATGCGATGCTCGCATCGGCATCGGCATTCGTAGCTTGGCGGACTTGGCCCCACCGCACTGAGTCACTTCGGAGCTGGTGACGAAACATCACGATGCCCACTGCTCGCCGCCCCCTCGCACTCTCTTTCCCCACGCTTCCTGTATTTAGTGTGGGCAGCATGGACGAACGAAATTGTGTCCGGGGGGTACGAACGGAATAGCGTGAGCAGGTGACGAACGAATTCGTGTGGGCGAGAGACGAACGAATTCGTCCAAACTAATCATCTTGCTTCTGAAATTTAGTATGGGTATTTGAAATTTGTCTTCTGTGTAAAAGTTTGGAATTGGATTATATTTGGATGTTCTCTGTTGAAAAGAGTTTTTTTTTTTTTTTTTTTTTTTTTTTTTTTTTAATGAATTGGTGATGGTAATGATCTCTCAAAGTATTTTTAAACTTTTGAGAAATTTCTAGGGCATACAAATTGATGTTTATAAAAATTACTGTCCACATTATCAAATTTTTGTCTCTAACGAATAATAGTTTGGGAGAGACGTGTTTTTGTTGTGTCAAAACCATATTTAGATTGGCATTAATGATTTTTATTCTATTTTAATTCTTAGAATAAATATTACACTGAGGTGAGCAATATTGCATACATTAAACAAATTGACATTGATAATTAATTAAATAAAATCCATATAATATTTTTACAAAAATTGAGGAAAACATAAGCACAAAACAAAATTATATATTTATTAAATTTTTATTATACCTTTAACATGGATGAAATAACATTTATCTTTCAAATATATTTAAAACATGATTGTATACGTGTGTGCGTATATATATAGATGAAAGATAATAATTGAAATGATCTTATATATATATATATATATATATATTTCTTTAAAGAATAATATATAGTGACAAAACTTGCATCAATGGAATGTAATTTATTCAAAATAAATCCTTTTAACTGTGTCAGAGTAGATTAATTATATATATATATATATATATATATATAGATATGCAAGCTGATACTAATATCATTGGCATAATCAAAATGATCTATTCTAATTTGAATGGATTTGTACATTTTATCTACTCAATTAATTATAAATTGTAAAAAAAAAAAAAAAAAAAAAAAAATGTTTGTTGTTGATTTCTTCTTCTACATGTATATTAATTTCTTCTACATGCTTTAAAACGTAGTGTTAGGAAATAATCATTTTTGTATTATTACTAATTGACATTCTGTCATAAAAAATAAAAAATAAAAAGTTTTAAATATTATAATTGAGATGTTTGATGTGATTAAAGGAAATTTTTAAAATGAATCAAAGATTTTTATAGACCAAACTATGTTATTTCTTATTTAACAAAAATAAAAATAAAAGAAAAAGAATATTTATGGATTTTTAATTTTCTCCATGTATACATGCATATTTAATTTAAATCTTATTGTAAACTCTATAGAATAGAAAGAGTAATTAAATATTTCATTATAAAAATTAGATATTATATGTAATTTCATTGTGGTTTATAATACTACAATGATCGAATAATAAGTTACTTTATAGAAATAATAACATAAATTATTACACACTATTTTTATACTACAGTTATCAATCATACTATGTATGTATGTATGTATTTTGTATGTATTAATGAAGCAGCATTGTCAATTAGTATTGTATGTGATGTGGTATTAGAACACCTTTTACAAAATTATTCATATTTTACTGAGTTAGTTCACAAAAAATAAAAAACATTTTACAATTGTGTTACTCTTAAAGGTCCAACAAAAACTATATATATGTAAAGTTAAGAAGACTCGATGATGTTTTTGAATGTTTTAAATTAATCATTGTCTTTCAATGTGTTGTTTTCAGTATGTTTCTCCAAATTTACTAATCAAAATATATAATATAAACGATAATAGAAATTTGTAAAAAAAATTCATAAGAATTTGAATTGATTAAAAAAATTAAAAAATTAAAAAATTAAACTGCTTATTAAGTAATAAATGTTGCCCAATATTTGGAATTGCAGTAGTAAAAATAGTTCTCAAGAAAGAGGATTATTTGTATGTATACTTTTTCACATAAATATATTCAGAATTATTCTTATGTAGATAGAATGCAAAAAATACTCAAAGTTGGTTCTATTGTATGTTTGTATCTTACATTCTTGTTTGCTGCTTGTAAATTAGAATGATTTGAGCTTCTGGAAGCCAAACAAATGAATGCATGATTAATGTGTGAATGTAAAGTGTTGTCTATTGTTATGTATATGTTAACACATATAAATTAAAGTAGTAAAAACATCATCATCATTTTATTTTTTTTATTATTTTTTAATTTAATATCAAATGTTAATGTAGTGGTTCCACTTCAAAATGATAAACCATCTTATAAACAAAAAATATATTATGTACAGCTAACCAAGAATTTCAAAAATACTGAAGTTATATACCGAATCAATTATTTAAATTTGATTTTGTAAGTTCTGACAAATACAATGTGAATGAAACTTTGCAAAAATTTCAAGATTTTCAATTTTTATTGCATACAGATAAAATTTATGTGGAAGTTCACATCTTGATCAGATATGACGCATTTAAGATTTAGAATATTAATGTAATCTTGTATTTTAATTACCCTGACAATTTTGAAGATTCCAATAGTTTTGATAAGTACAATTTGCAATAGTAAAAATAAAACATACATTTTATAAATGTTTGTTAATATTTGAGAAGCAAAAATATTATGCCTCATTAATGTAAATTTTAAAATTTTGGTTATTTTTACTCAATTAGTATTCAAATTTATGAGCAATAATTGAATACATACATGGAAAGGAGATTCAGTGAGCAAGCTAAATGATTGTTGAGATATAGAAAATATATACAAATGTCTCCTTGCTAATTAATTTCATCCATTGCAAATTATTTATAACAAATAACAACACTAGATACCTAAATTTTAGGCTACTGTATTAGGCAGTAGAAATCCTTATCATGGAGAGACTATCATTGCAGATATTGTGATAATTTCATGTGTAATTGACTGATTTTTTTGAAATATTTTTGTTCATGATTTTCGCCAAACACATCAAAAACAAAAAAATAAAAAATGTCAGTTTGCAAATATTTCTAAAATGCATGAATAAGAATATTTCAGAAAATTCAGCCATCACACATCAGTTACAATTGACTGAAGTTAATAGTCACTCTTTTATCAATTGGAGTAAAGCCAATCATCAAAAATTTATTTTATATGTATATGTATACACTTCTTTTAACTGATACAGGTTCACAGAATAAGATTTATTCTAATGATAAAGTATAAATATCACAACTCAAACTTAACAATGGTTTGAACTTACAAATGATAATTCATAATTTATCTTCTTCAATATATATATATATATATATATATATATTTATACACACTCATTGCAATATTTACTTCAAACTATTTTTTAAAATCATCATCTTCAAAATTGTGATAAACAAGCTTCTTAAAGTTTTCAAAGAATAGAATTGTTATTAAACCAAGTATGTATTATTTTTGATAATTATATATTACTTAGTGGATGATGGTTTCTTTATAGCTTGAATTGTAACAAGTTAGCATTTACGTTACAAACAAAATATAAAATGGATGGATATTTTTAGAAATATCCATCCAATTGCAACGAATGGCTTCAGAATCTCATTTAGATGGTTACCCAAGAAAGGGACACATCCATCCATTCCTTGGGACACAGAATCTCAAACCAAGACAAAGTCCAGCTCCACGTCAATAAATAACCCAGATAACAAAGGTGTGGGTTGAAGGACAATTCCAGTGCAGAAAGTGTGTCGCTGATGTGGCAATAGTTACATGGAAGCTAATGGGATGGATGGGGGCTTCACTAACTTGTGTAACTAGGGGACAGAATCCAAGACGGAATGGGGCTCTCCACCTCCATTTGAACATACAAGCTTTGGCATTTGCTGCATTTTATTTGGAATAGGGAGTTATGAAGGGAAAATAGCATTAGAAAATAGAAGAATGCATGCTCTTATATTCCAAGATTTTTTTGACCGCCTTCCCTTTGGATTCTAGAACCTCCCATGCCTATTGTCATTGCTTGTATGACCCACAAGAGGATTTAATGACTATGAGGAACTTTGGAAAAGTATTTTATTTGGCTTTAGGTAAAATCATCCATAATCCTATCACATGCCTACAGAAAAAAGAAAATAAAAAAACTTACCAAACAAAAAGAATGAGATTCACTAATATTTTGTGCAATGCAAACAAAGCATAAATGAAGAGAATGTAGACTAATTCTACTGACATGTGGACTGGTGTGAAATGATGGCTCAAAACCATATGAAAAGAATAGAATGTGAAGGTGACCGAGGCAAGGAAATGGAATTTGACTTGCAATTCCATGTTCACACCATCCCAAATATACTACTTCTTCCACAAAGAGGATTCACATATATGGCTATTTGAACCAAGCATTAAGAGCCTTGACTTTATCTTTACAATAATTTATAAATAAGTAAATTTTGTTACAAAATAAATTAAATTTACAACTTTTGAGTTCAAGTTGAGTGCATATGGGCTTTTAAAAGACATAAAAGAAATAGAGATTATTTGAAAGTTATGGTTTGAATAGCCACAAAACAATTTTATTTATTTATTTGTATTTATTTATTTATTAAAGAAATAAATTTGGCCACAAAATTGGTCACTTGACAGATAAGATAATAATACATTTGTTGAGTTTTGATGTAACTATATTGCAGAGTTAAAATCACACTTCAAGTAAATTTCAGGTTTTATTCAAACATCCAAAAACAGTAAGGTTAATTTATAATCAATAAGCAAAGAATTAGGTCAAAACTTAACTTAAAATTTTGTTTTTGGTTTAAAACACTAAAACACACTAAAATAGGTTCTAGTTAATATGCATGTAAAGCACTCAAAACACATCATTTACAAGTTTTTTTCATATCAATGTCATCAAATAAAATATTATGCCATTAAACTATACACCTTTGGTGTGCAAAAAAGAAGTAGCAAAGGCTCGTAAAACAAGCATTATAGTTATACTAAATTCTTTAAAGCAAAAAAATGATCTAATATGCACATATATAATTAAATTTCTATTATAAAATTTTCAGAAAGAAGTTAAATTTCAAAATATGGAGCTGAATTTTTCTGTAAACTTTACAATTCTGCAAAAATAAACAGATAAACAAATAAAATTTCCAGAAAATTATGAAGATTTTTAAAATAAAATTAAAATCTAAAATTTGAATAAAATGAGAAGTAAATTTATATAACTCAAAAGCTACTACTCATGTTATTCATAATGCAAATTTGCATGAATAGTTGTTCATAAATTGTTCATAAAGTTTGTACTGTATACATGCATAAGAAGTATTTTGTTTTCTTCAAAAAGTCATTAGAATCTATGATCAATTGTTTTGGACCACATTTAAAACGTATTTTCAATAAAAATGAGTATGAGACTAAAATTATAAAATAAATCACTAATGTGCTACAAATGTAATAAATATAACAATTATATATCTAGTGACATTGTACATCTAGTGACATTGTACATCTAATGACATTGTAATTATATATTGAATTTGTATTACTATAACAGTTTTTTTTTTTTTTTTTTTTTTTTTTTTTTAATAATTATTTTTAAATTCATCCTTTATATATATATATATAATTTTAGTAGTAATTTATAATATGAAACATTGATCTTAACAATTGTTTAAATTGAACATGGTAGAATACTTCACTTTTTGAAACTCCTACATTGAAGTCACGTAATTTATTTGTTAAAAATCTGAATTCTAAGTTCAAATTCTACAGAATCCACAAAAGAATTGAAGAGTCACTTCTATTCCAATAACCCCATCCAAAGAACATGAGATTTAACCCAAGCCCTAATTTCCCGCACCTCAATTCCACAGCAATTAGGGATCCACCGGGGCTGCGGCAGGGGAGAGGCTCGTGCTGCGAGGTCTGGTTCCGAGCCTGGGCCTTGAAGGCTCAGTTAGGGTTTGGAGCTCGCGAGGGAGGGACTCAAGGCGAGGGAGCGGCGGTGCCTTCTTTCCTTTTGACTCTCGCGAGCGCTGCTGCTTTGCTTGAGAGGGTTTTTGGATTCGATCACTCCCAGCCCCGCGACGCAATTGCGTAGCATAACCACTGGTAACCATGGCTGAGCGAGGTGGAGAGCGTGGAGGCTTCGGCCGTGGATTTGGCCGTGGCGACAGAGGCGACCGAGGCGGCCGCGGAGACAGAGGTAGGGGTGACCGACGCGGGGGACGCCGCGGCGCCAAGCGCGACGAGGAGGAGAAGTGGGTGCCCGTAACCAAGCTCGGAAGGTTAGTGAAGGAGGGCAAGATTAAGTCCCTTGAGCAGATCTACCTCTTCTCCCTGCCCATCAAAGAACACCAGATTGTGGAGTTTTTCCTGGGGTCTGCATTGAAAGATGAGGTCATGAAGATCATGCCCGTGCAGAAGCAGACTCGTGCCGGACAGCGCACCAGGTTCAAAGCCTTTGTTGTCGTCGGTGACAACAATGGCCATGTTGGTCTGGGGGTGAAGTGCAGCAAGGAGGTCGCTACCGCTATTAGAGGTGCCATCATCTTGGCCAAGCTCTCTGTTATCCCTGTCCGCAGAGGATACTGGGGTAACAAGATTGGCAAGCCCCACACCGTGCCTTGCAAGGTCACTGGGAAGTGTGGTTCCGTCACTGTCAGGCTGGTGCCTGCCCCCAGGGGTTCCGGAATCGTCGCTGCACGTGTACCCAAGAAGGTTTTGCAGTTCGCCGGTATCGAGGATGTTTTCACCTCTTCCCGCGGATCCACCAAGACCCTCGGTAACTTCGTGAAGGTGAGCCAATTTTCTTAGGGTGTTTGATGATTGCGTGTTTGATGTTTTCATTAAACCCTGATTAGGGCTTCTCAATTTGAATTGAGATTGACCTAGTTGCTAGGTCATTGCGTCTGGAGTGTCTTTTTGTTAGGGTATTATTCATCTTTATGAAAATGGAAGTAAAATGTGGGGATGGTCTTCATAAGCATCTATAGTCTTACGATGAAATGTCTGTAATACAGTACATGTAAAATATGTTGACGTCACTATCCACTTCAATTTTTTTGCTGTCGAATGAGATAGTGGGAGCGGGAAAGGTTGATTTTAGCTCGATTTGTATTATAGAAGATTGAACTTAAAAAGAACAAAATTGGCTCTGTTTGTAGGAAGTTGACAACTTACATCGTGATTCCTTCTTCTAATGTCACTTTGTCATGTAGGCCACGTTCGAGTGCCTTCTGAAGACCTACGGTTTCTTGACCCCCGACCTTTGGAGAGAAACTCGCTTCTCGAAGTCGCCCTTCCAGGAATTTACCGACTTTCTTGCGAAGCCCCACAAGATTAGCGTTGTCGAGGACTTAGAGAAGACCCCCGTGTACTGAGAGATTTGTTTGAGCCTGGATTTTATGCGTCCAAGAATGGTTTGCAACTTGAATGTAGCGCATTTTGGAAAGTAAAGCAGCGGTTTGCAGTACAATTGTTGGGGTGTATACTTGAAATCGTAGATTTTATTGCGTATTACGGAATGCATCAGATGAATTACTGTTTTTAATGTGGTGCAGTGAAGCCTAGTCTGTAGTCCAGGTTTGTGTAGCTTTGCATGAGGATATCTTTGTTTGAAAATGGTAAATGACGGCTGATGGATTTAATGATCGTTATCTTCTATGGGAGTAGCTTGTGTACTTGTGTTGAGTGGGTATGGTGATGACTCACAGTATCTTGTCACTTTTCGTAGCTATTCATAGGTTCATAGGATGATGAAGAGGTGTGTTGTGCAATGGGCCTGGAACAGTGGGTTTCCCGGAAAGTTGCCTGGAATTGTAATGTCCTTTGGCTAGTTCTGATCGTTTTACACACAAGTCGAATTTGCGGCTGCAGCATTTGGGGTCTTTTTTCTTGGTGAAGGATCACACGTATCAGTTCTAGTTTCGCCGAGCATGGCATTGAGATTGTTTGTCCTAGCCTTGCTTGATTAAATCTCCTGTACCTCGTGATCCTGTGATTTTCTTCTTATTGGTGTTGTTTCTTGTCGCTCACATTATCACATGCTGTCTTCTCTGTATTGCCAAATTGAATTCTACTTAGGTAGGATTTTAACCTTAATGTTTTTTATAGAAACGTTTGTAATTAATTGTATCCGCTTTGATTTGAAAATTTCAGAACTTTGAAGAGTCAATGGACGATGAATCTCGTGCACGATCTACAAGGTCTTCTTGGCTATTTAACCCGACGTCCTTCATTATATTCCGAGAATCTTTGGCAATGTATACCACATTCTTCAGATTTGAGCTTAATGACTGTGTAGAAACCCCACCCATCTCTGGATCCATGATTCGCGCAGGAACTATTTTCTTTTCTGAATACTAAGGATGTTGATACTTCGAAGAGATACTAGTAATCTAGAATACGCCTCTAGAACGGCGATGAGCTCACTTCCCTTGTAATAATGTGGCAGATCTGCTTCCTCAATATTGTAACATTGTGAACCTTAAGTTCTCGACTCTCTCCGATTGTTAATTTGACATAAGACTACCTGAACTAATTTGCTGCTGGTAGGGTGTAGGTATCTCGAAGTCTAATATCACTGCATCAACTTCCTCAAAGTTCTAGAAAATGTGCTTGGAGGCGGAAAGACTGCTTCGACCAGCTAAGGAATGTGTGATTGTGGAGCTTAGTCTGTATGGTATTTTTGTTTTTTTCCCCTTTAGTACTAGTTTGCAATGTGTCTTGGTTATTTTTTATGTTTCTTGCATTGAAGTTTCTACCACTATGTGCAGCATTTCAGGGTGAAACGATAGATACAGAAAACGATGTGCGTTAAACACGAACACGAGAAACATTTGCGACGAATTAGAGATATCATTTTGAGGGTCCTGTCAAGTGGACTTGTCTCTCATGGTATCAACTGCCAGAGGATACTAAAGCATTATAAAGACACGCTTTACTGTAGATTTGGAAAGCATCTACAAGCTTTGTTGCTTTAGAAACAACAAAGTATGCCTACATGGTGATCTTGTGTGGTACTAAAGAATTAAGGAAGAAGAAAAGACGGTGGAAAGCGAAATAGAACAGCTACAGAACAGATTCATATGGCATGATCCTTCATCCAATATCCACTTATTTGCGTCGGCACTACAGGTTAATACAGAATTTTCAGTTGGTTTTGTTGAAAAACTTCAGCGTTCATGTAGACAGCGTGGTCAGCAGAAAACAGAAAAGAGGAAATAAGGAAAAGAAAACCTAGCCTCTCGACTTTTTGCAACTCTGCTTGCGTTTGATCTGCACCTTTGGACTTAAAAGCTTATGCCACTCGGTGTATATCATAGTACAAATACGTTGTCAACACCAACCATGACTTCGTTACGGAGAATGAAGGTATAAAAATCACTTGTAGTTGATGAACTTGTTCAATTTCCTATCAAATCTGAGTGCCCTACCCAAATACTAAACTTCAGACGAACATGATTGTCCATTCAGCTTCTGAAACCCCCCCAATCGGATTATAATGTGGGTAGTAGTCATTACGTGACAAACTTCAGATTCGAGAATTCAAACTGCACGGCTTCGCCAGCGCCTGTTGTCAGAGCCTGCATCGACCACTTGTCACCCAATGATCACCACCTATCCAATTCTGCAGAAAGAGATAACATAGCCAGTAGCTGGGAGCAGTACCGAAGAAGCCAGTAAGGTAGTGCATGTCGCTTCGTTACTTCTCAAGTGACTCCTTATATCAAAGAGCACCCCGAAGATGGGTTGCTTGATTACGAATGGACTCAGTCAGTAATATAACTAACCAGATGCAAGTTTCACTTCAATGAAGGCCGAGTATTGTGGAGTTCAGGTTCGACGCTCTGCAGGGCAAAATTGAAAGACGCTAGCTAGGGGCAGCATGAATGAAGTCAAGTTTTGTATCTGATGGGAATATCTTGTGCAAAAAGTAGACTAAGGTCAAGTTTTCAGGTCATCTCTAAATACCTAACGTCCCAGCCACGGGTCTCCGAGGACATATAGGTTGACCTATCCTCGATTATGTGATACCTGATTCAATGTTGAATTTGCTGTCAAACATCTTGAAAATCTGGTGATTATGGTGTCCTTGGTCGGGCACCACAAATCCCGATGGCTGCAGCGGATGGTTCAGGCACGACTCTGACGGCATTTCAGTCACGGTTGACTTGACGAACGATCCTTTGGAATGCGGCGAGGGTCGAGAAGGAGCAGGCCGAAACTTGCAGATCCGGCGATGACGCTCCATTTCGTGCTGTCGCGCGAATTTGATCTGGCAGAAGGGGCAAAAGATGTGCCAATCCTCTCTCCGGTGATGCGCCAAGCTGTACTTCCGGTGGTACGATAACACCCCTGAATGGATCGTCTCGAAGCGGCACACCTCCCCGTTCACCGTCAGCTGGTTACACATCAAAAACCGGGTGTTGTCGGAATGCTTTTGCTGGACGTGACGACGCAGCGTCTTGCTGGACTTAAAGGCCTTGTTGCACTCTGCAATTTTGCAGACCAGCATCTCTGATCGCTCCTAGTGAATTCAATCCAATCCCATACAAGTGGGTCAAGTTGGACTCTAATCCATACAATTCATGTAGAGCGTATACAAAATTTGACGCAACACTCAACATCACTGCAAGTGGGTCTCTATTGATAATGACCGTGTACCTCATTGAGACAATTGTGCGTAGAGGCAGACGTGACCATTTCGGAATCTCCCCACGTGTCGTCCAGGCCCACGAGCGCATGATCTCGCAGCAACTGTTCGAGCTCTTGCACTCTTTGCTCTGCCTGCGTTGCACGCATGCTGAGTTCCTTCAGTTTCAAGAGCACCAAGGCTCGATCATTCTGCCACTCGTCCTGGAGCCAAGAATTTAGTATACTCTTGCACTTCATTATTTTGATACTGATGCAGTTAGTGAGATGCAAGGTCAGATTTGGCTGCTCACGGTCGAGGACTTAAAAAGCACACGGAGTTGCAGTATTGGAATTAATACCTGACCATATTTCCGCTTTTGGTTGTCGTGGTCGATGAGCGACATCGTCGTCCTCGGCTCGAAGTATCGGTTCGCCTGCTTGAAGTCTCCATCTTCACAGCTCTCATCAGCCCACTTCCACTTATTCATCTCTTTCGAGTTCGTCAGTTCTTCCTCCAACGTTGCACAGTACTTGCACCTCAGGTCTTGCCTTCAAGTTAACATTCCGATCATTGAATTCGATAGACATTAGGAACATTGCTGCTCACATACAACTCTTACACAGAAATACTTGATATCGTTTCAACTGCAAAACCTCTGTTAGACCTAATAGGCGGCACTTCCATCTTGGTAGTTTAAGTGTGCGCTGAAAGATTCTACTCAGATTGCCTATATTTTTGAAGAACTGTCAACAAGTGCCTCATGCAATTAATGACAAGTACATTCCCAGATTCAATCAAATGATTACGTCTTTTACCTGTAAGCATGCGTTGTATCGTAATAGAATGAATTCTCCAATCTGTGGTAGAATTGAAAAGCGTCACTTGCTACGCTTTGATTGGTATGGTGGATATTTGCGCTAGACCACGGACACGATTGACTGCGCACGACCAGTACTCCTCCCTCTACAAAGATCTCAGCCGTGTCTTCGCATCCGGCTGCTGCTTGAATGCCAATCTTATTGAGCATGAGCTGCCATTCTTTGGCAACATCCGATTGTAGTCCGGAGCACCATGGTAATGCTTGTGACGCTGCTTTCATCAAATAGCTAGAGGAGTCTTCAACTTGGGGTAGAACCAACTTCAGTCCATTCATTATCCCAAACTTCTGAAAGTCATTATCTCTATCTCCTTCAGAAAAGCAGTCACATCAACACTCCAACACCAAATGGTGTGAAGAATTATACTTTGCGATTCTAATTCCAATAGGCAAGTGACGTTAATCTTCTCAACGCAGCACTGGACTAGTAACTTTTGACCGCGCGGGGAGGCTACATGCACACCAAGCAACTGATCAGAGAGAGAGATAGAGAGAAAGAGTGAGATGGAGAAAGGGGGAGAGGAAAAGTTCAATGGAGGAAATGCCGAGAATAGATGCAGAAAATCCAAGTGCTAATGAAAATCTAGCGCTCGAACATGAGACGAAATTCAGGTCTCCACGGCAAGTCAGTGCGCTGCACCGTCACGAAGAAGTGCGTGGCGATCATGTGATCGTGCAAGCACCGTCGTGCAAGGACTGACGTCACCATAGGTGGACAATTAACCACCGTGATGTTCGGCGTTCGGCAATGCTTGTCTTCGTCGATCTCCTGACTGCCACCACCTACAACTTCGTGTCCACAAGCGACGAGCTGGACTGACATCCGCATATTCAATAGAAAACTACTATCCAGAGAGTGGGCAGTGGTGCAGGAATCTAGTCTCTGACAGTCTCGGATGCGCTAGTGACTTGAGGGGATGGGACTATCCCCCGGAAGGTACGCAAGCAAGGTAGGGTTCGTCTTGCGCTACTAGGCAGGCACCGCTCCGAGAAGCTGGCGGTGTGGTGCGGTACCTCGATCGGCGACGTTGCAGTGCACGATACCAGTTCGATCACAATCCCACACCAGTCTATGCTCGCACAGATCGATTTCGATGTACGCTTGGATTCGCGATAGATCTGCCTACGGTCCAGTGAAAGATGGGGTTCTTTCGACATCGCCGCTGCATCTGTTTCTAGTCGGTAGATTATCTGGAGGGATCCATCGCCATGTCTTCTGTTAAATGTGCACCATCTCAACGCAAAATTACTGCTCCGCGGTTTGTCGATGCTATGGAGAAGAAACGAACTTGTTCGATTTTGCAAGTTCTGTGAGTATTGTCTAAAAATTACTTGAACTGACTCGGTGTGTGCCAGTCGTTGGACGACGTGTATCCTTTGCTAGACCAGGTATATCATTCGTTGGACGGGTGTATCATTCATTAGTTGGACGGGGTATATCATTCATTCATTGGATGGTGTGCGTCATTCATTCATAGGTTGGCTTGAGTCATTTATTCATAGGGTAGTAACATAAAACAACAAAATTTGCTACAATTGTGATAAATAAATAAATATTAATAAAAAAGATGATTTTTCATAATAAAAATTAATTTAATTTTAAGATTTAAGTTACATAGAATAATCAAAATTAAAATATAATTTTAAAAAAGAGAGATAATAATGTGGTTATTTTATTTTATTTTATTTTAATATTTGATGAACATGTGTATATGTGTATAAATATATATCTAATTCAAAAACTACAATAGTATAATTTTGTTTTAAAACTTTAAATGATTGTTATAAACACTTTATTCAAAATCCAAAATTTGCTATATATTTTGAATAGTATATATTTGTTTGCTTCTATGAAAAATGTCTTCTAATCCTACATTATCTTGGATTTAAGGCAAGTTTGTATATTAGAAATTAAGCCTAATTTTAAATGCGCCTTGTTTGGAAGTGTTCTCTAAATCCATAGATAATAGTTTTTAGTATATTAATTCTATACATTGTATAATGATCATATATACTAAGATTAATTTGAATCTTCCATGCATTTATCTCTATCTTTTTGTACCAAATTAAACATATTGACTTTGTTTCTTTTTATACTCTAGATTGAAACCACCCATTCTTTCAATTAAAAAAAAAGAAAGAAGATAGTACATTTAGCTATTTGGATTAGGTAAGACTCTAAGATTTATGAATTGAGCCTATCATTTCTTTTCCTCTTTTTATTATATAAATTATCAAGTCTAATATTATATACTACAAATATGTAATAGGATCAATGTCACGGACATAAGATTTATTCCAATAACTATCTAATTAATATAGATTAATAGAAGTAGATAAAATAAGTTAATTTGATAATATCTTAAAAAGAAGCTTTCTAGAAGCTTTATAAATGCGGAATCACCTTTATACATGTCTATAGGTGATTGATAGGTTAGAAACTTGGTCAACAAGCTAGCCACGTATCACACATATTAATAGCTTGTGGAACAAGCTAGCCATGTGTTGCACATGTTGGTAGCTTACGGAATAAGCTAAGTACATGGCGCACATGTGGAAAACTTGTCTTACAAGTTTGACATGTGTCTTATAAATTAGACATGTGTAGGAGATCTTATAGAATACCGCCACATAGCTCTTAGATAGATAGTGTAAATAGAGACAAGAGTGAAGCCTTCTTCATTCTTGTCAACTCTTTTCTTGCTTTTAGTCTAGTTCAAGAGTCTCATGTATTTTTTAATCTTTCGCAACAACCATTCTAGTTTCTTCTTGAATATATATATTTCTTTATTTCTATCTTATTATTTTCTTTTGACATAATTTTTATTAATTTATACATCTATTTTACTTCGTGTCCTTAATAGATTGAGAAGAGTGAAGTTACAATATCAAAGTTTTGTCTCTTCATAATTAAGAGTGGATTATCCCTTTTTCTTGATAAGATAGAAGCATAGTAGAAGTTGTGGATTATCCACTTCTAAACTGATATTGTTTCTAGAATTTTTTTCCTTTGTTCTTGAGTGTTTCATTTTATAAAAAAAGTAGACATTTTTTTTCTTTTTCTATTATATTATCATGGCAGAGCTTGCTGAAATGAAGAGTGCACTGGCACAAATACAAGAGCAAATGAGAAAATTAATGTTTGCAATGTATTAAGTCAATGTACTACCACAAAGGACAACAAGATTAGTAAGAAGTGATGATATAGAGATGATTCGAGCTGCTTCAAGCCATACCACTTCGCCTACAATTGAACACTATTCAAGCATCAAAGAACCAAAAATTAGTTTGCTAGAGAAGTTTGATCGCACCAGATTTAAATTTTAAGGATTTATCAATCAAGTACAATTGGTGATTGAATTTTAATCTCAAAGTTATCCAATCTAAGGATCACAAGTCAGGTTTATTAGAATACTACTGTCAAGTTCTGCTTTATCATAGTTTTTGTGCTTTCTTGAATGACGAGATCTAATATTGGATAATTTAGAGGCATTTTTAGCAGAGTTTTGATGTATATATGGAGAACATGATGCAATTCGTGTCGCAACCAATAAGATCTGTATCTTACGACAAGACAATCAATCAATGGCATTATATGCTTCATAATTTTGACAATTAATAATTGATATTAAGTGGGATGATGTTGTACTTATTAGCCAATTTTTCTATGGATTATAATATGAGATAAAGAAATTGATGCTCAACTCATCCGATCTTCAAACATTGAGTCAAATAATTGATTTTGCTGTGAAGTGTGACAATCAATTTTTTGAATTTTGATTAGAGAGCCACACAAGGAAGCTTTAATATATCTACAATATAATGGCAACATCAATGTCTTTTCAATATATATATTCAGAAGTAGAACACATGCAAATTGACACGGTATGTTTTAAATCTCTTATTAAATAAGAAAAGATTCATTGTTGTCAAGAAAGATTGTGTTTATATTATAGAGAATCTAAGCACATTGGTCAGTATTGTCTAAAGAAATGACGTAACCATAAGATGAGGAATATGGCTGTTAAAGAAGACAATATATTGGAAAACGAGTTTGTCCAGCTACAATAGGGACCGAGTAGCTGGAATCTTGTACAACTTCTAGTAAAGGTCCTATCCTCTTCTTAGAACCCTCTTCTTGTTTTATAATAGATGTCTATTTGGGACCTAAAAATCACAAAACTTTTACATTATTAGATTTAAGAGCCTTAGCATGTTTTTTAGCTAATTTTTTTGTTAAAAGTCATAGAATACCTTCAGTATAAAAAACTAAATCCGTACATATAGAAGTAACAAATGGTTGTCCGTTATCTTTTGAAAATGTTACTCATAAAATCCTTCTTATAAATATAATAATAGATGGTCGTTGTATAATCTTTAATATAATTAAATCTCCTTCTAACCCACTTATTTTAGGTTTATCATGGCTAGAAAAGTATAATCCTCGAATAGATTGGATTTCTCATAGACTTGATTTTTCTCAGAGTATTAATAAGAGTTCCGTAAATCAAGTAACAAATCATAAACCTAGTATAACAAAATCCGTACTTATAGGTGCAAAAGTTTTTATGAATGAAGTAAAAGAAGGATCATCTTTTGCTATTTATGCTACACCCATTTGAGATGGTGGAAGGACTTCAAGTGACATTTCAAGCCAATATTAAGATTATTAAGATATTTTTGAGAAAAAAAATATAAACATTCTTTCAAAGCATCGTCCATATGATTGCTCAATTGATTTTAAAGTGTGAAGGACATGAACTAGAAAAAGATACATAATCTAATGAAAACTATATCAAAGAAAAGTCACAAAATGAAAATAAGAAAGTATGTATATTCAAAGAAAACTGAAATGGCTATTGCCAAAGACTAGAAACATGAAGACTTTTGAAGCTAGACTAGAACCAAGAAAGGAGTTGATAAGAATGAACAGGGCTTTACTCTTGCCTCTATAAATACTATCTAACTAAAAATTATGTGGCGATACATGGAACCACCATTGCGTGTCCCAATTCTGAGGCCATTAATCAAAACCTTCCCGTAAGTTTTTCAACATGTACTTCACGTGTTGACGTTCCATAATTTACAAACATGGCATCATGTGGTAGCTCATTCATCAAATTACAACCTAATGTTATTCGACTTCCTCCACTGAGATCTTGCGTCAAGTTTAAAATCGGGAAAGAGCTGCGTTCTATTAGATATATTATCGAATCAACTTATTTTATCTGCTTCTATTAATTTATGTTATGAAGTATTCTTAGAATAAATCTTATAATAGTGACATTATCCTCCTCCCAGGGATGAGTTCCGTGAGGCCCGGTGATTATATGTTGAGGTAGGGATACATTAGATTGCAGCACTTATATTTTGATCTTTATTCTCTTCAGTGAATGTTGGTCCTTTCAGCCATCGATAATGTCCCATACCAAGGCGACAGGATGACCCTATTATTTGATCATTGTTGAGGCCTTCATAACTTCCTTCAAAGAAAATATTAGAAACACCATCAGGTGTATTTCCTACCTGTAAAAGTATCACCAAACATCGGGAGTCTCTTCCAAGGTTGTGATACCAAACAGGTTGTATTTTGCCATCAATTTGAGGAAAGACATGTCGTTCTTGAGGGTCTTCATCTCTATTCCATTGTCTTGAAGGTTGTGATAGTCGTAATGTCTCGTCTAAATCAGCAAATGATGGCTCTTGAGCTGAATTTGCTAGTTGTTGATCCTCCATCTCTTTAGCACAAACAAATCTAATGACAAATAATGATACAAGGTAGGATGAATTCTCTATAGAACTTGCTTTGTTTTTATAGCAAAGATTTTTTTGAGTATTTATCTTGGTTTTGATGGATGTCGTCGATGAAATGCATTGACTTTTATTGATGTGTTTGTTAGATTTTTTGATGGCTCCCATGTGCATTCACTAATATTGTATCCGCGCCAATGCACAAGATATTCCAGTTGATTTTGGCGTTGCCTTGAATCTAAAATCTCTTCAACCTTGAATTCTTCATCATTGTCCATTTCTATAGGAGGCGGTGGCATTTGTCTTCTTCTTTGTATATCCATTGTCTTGTATAGCTCAAATAATGACCCGTGGAATACATGATGGATCTTCATGGATTCCGGTAGGTGTAATCGATATGCAACTAAATTGATTTATTTAGAATAGAAAAAGATTCAAGTCTACGATAGTCCAACTTATCACAAGGACGAGTAGTCTTGATATTACGACGAAGTAACCATACCTTGTCCCCCACATTGAATTGTGGTTGTTCCTTGCGATACGCATCTGCATTTGTTTTTTGTCATTCTTGAGCTTCTTTTAATTGCACCTTCATTATTGCATGTAACTCTGACAAATGATTTGCCAAATCTTCTGCTGCTGGATTATCAACTTTTGAAAAGTCAAAAGCATCAAGTCGTGGGTGATAACCATAATTGGCAAAAAAAGGTGTTTGTTGCGTAGAAGAACATATCGTATTATTATAAGCAAATTTTGCCAATGGCAGAAGAGCTATCTAATCATCTTATTGGTAGTTGATGGTACACCTTAAATATTGCTCCAAGACTTGGTTCACGCGCTCTGTTTGTCCATCAGTTTGAGGATGAAAAGCTGAAGATAACTTTATGTCCACTTTTAAGATCTTGAAAAGGGTTCTCTAAAATCTTGACACAAATTGAGTTCCCCTATCCGATATAATATCCTTAGATAACCCATGATAGCGATAGATATTATCAATGAAAAGCTTAGCTATTTCTTTACTTATGATAGATTTTGTGCATGGCACAAAATATTCCATCTTGGTGAACCGATCTACTATCACAAATATAGAGTCATAAAATCTTGAGCTTGGAAGATCTATGATGAAATCCATAGAAACAGAAGATCATGGTTGTTCTAAAATAGGTAATGGCTGAAGAAGCCTAAAAGGTCGATGACAAGGAGTCTTTGATCTTGAGTAGATATCACATGATTATACAATGTCTTTGACTGCCTTCCACATTTGAGCCCACCAAAAATCTCTTGATATAAGTTCCAAAGTTTTGTTGTATCCAAAATGTCGTGTCACTGGAAAATCATGATGTTATCATGGTGAGAGTCTTAGCTCTAAGAAACATTGGATCTTTTGTGCCTCTCGTTTCTTAAGTGCAAGATGAGATTCATAAAGTTCATAAAATTGAAGAATTTACATAAAAACATACTTTATTAACCCTAACATATTCTGCCTTTAGAAAACCGCCCTCATATTTGTCCATAAATCCTAGGATATCACATCAATTGAAGCAAAATTTGAACACAAAGTACTTAAGAAAGTAAGGAAGCAAACCTCATAATCTTTTTGATTATAGCTCATGTGGTTAGAGAGAACCATGTTGTCAAAGAAACCCCTCCATGCTGCCTTTGATTCTGGGCCCCCTTTGCTTCACACCTTCATTGCTCCTCATTATCAAAACCCCAAATATTGAAATTTGGTAGGCTTGTTTCTTGCTTTATGTTGTAAACATCCTCCAATTTTTGCTCCAAAACTCCTCTTGGAAATAGAGTTATAGACTCTACCCTTCTCCTTTAATTCTATCTTCTACCAACTCTAGATCCGACTACAAATTTCCTCATAATTCTTTAAACATAACTCCAATAGTAATCAGTTTTTTACACAACTTAATAGACTCATATATCTACAAACCCCAATAAATTTTACTCAATATGCTACTTTGATCACAAAGATATGCTCCCCCAAACTTCACTGACTTAGAGATAGACCCCTATCACTTTGAAAGAGCATAACATTTTTTTTATAAGATAAATGAGTATCAAACTTACCTCTCATCTCTTTCTTAACTTGCTTAGATCATGTCTATCAAATTTCACACTCAAATTCATTTCCTAACTCCATTCATACCCAAAAAACCCACACACACACTCTGCCCATACAAACCCCAATTCTGCTTTCACTCTATTTCTCTTTTCACCTACATCTGGTTACAATTTCACTCATAACTCTTTGCTCAAAGATCATATTGACTTAAGATTTTGATTCAAAGTAAAAAACTCTATAAAGAACACAACCCCAACAAATTTTGCCTCTAAAGTCCAAATGGTTCTCAAGAGCCGAGGCCCGAATTTTAGTAAACCTCACTGCCCTAGTCTTAAACACCTGCAACTTTGACGACTCATATCTCCCTTGATACTTAACCAAAAGACATGAAAATTATTTCTATATGTTCCTTATCTTGTCTACTACAAACCCACAAAACATTTCACTTTAAATCCTCTCTAAGCTTCTTCTACACACAAAAATGTATACTGCCTATCAAAAAGAAAACCCTATCTCTCCAAAAGAACCTCCTTCTTCTTCTTCCCGACCCCCTTCTTGTCCTCCCGGCCTGGTCTTCCTTCTTCCCTTGGTCAAAGAGACACCTCAGCCATGTCTTTCCCTCTCTTCAATCCTTTCTTTTGGATTAATTTGAAGGAATCTCACTTTTTGAGGTAAATTTCTATTCTACCTTCTTACTACCATTTTTTTTCTACCAACTTCTCTTCTAATTTCAGCCCGCTACATTTAAGTTTAGATCTAAAATAGAAGAGAATAAAGGTAAAGTAGATCTAAGATAAAATAGAAAAAAAAAATCTAATAAGTAGAAAAAACAATTAAGATTAGATTAGAGATAAAAGAGAAAGAACTACATCCTTCACTGCCAAGTCAAAGAAGCTTGTGTGGTTAAGTTCTTAGCTACTTTGGAGTTGACGTGGGTTTGAATCCACTTGACTTCCTTGTAGAATTCCTTGGCTTCATGACTTGGTACTGCTAGTGGGAATTTCAGCAGGAAATTAGTAGTTTGGCCTACCTATCATCCCTGAGCTTGTGATAAACATTATAACCTCCAAGATAATGTGGTTATAATCACAACCCCTTCTCTTTTTCATCCTCTCTTCTTCTAATCTCAATCTTTTTATTTTAACATATTCTTTTATATCTTTCACACTATGTTTTAATTTACAACGTGACAACGTGCTTGAAGAACACGTAAACGTGCTTCTCTTTCTGGAACATATAGACGTCCTTTAAAATATAATAGATTGTTCTTGAACTTGAATTTAGAAGCATCATAAGACTTGGAAGAATTATTCTTGATATCATGAACAAGAGGGTCTGAGGACATACTTGAATGAATTTGCTTGAGAAAAGTTGAATCAATAGTCAATGTTGATTTTATTACTGGAAGATGAAACTACTCTAGTTTCAAGAGAACCATTCTTTGTTGCTCAAAAGCTGCATCTCCTTCTTTTGGTGCAAAATAAGAACGTCTAGAAAAGACATCAGACAAACCTTGTTGTTTTCTTGGCTGATAAGTAATAATGAATTTGAATTTTGACAAAAACATACTCCAACGAGCTTGACGACGATTCAACACGTTTGGCGACATGAAATACTAGAGGTTCTTGTGATCCGTATACACGGTGACTAGACTCAAAGCGCCTTCTAGATAATGACACCATTCTTGAAAAGAATCCATGATTGCAAGAAGTTCTTTGTCGTGGATCTCTTAATTGATCTCGGCTGTTGAGAATTTTCTTGAATGAAAAGTTACTTGATGAAGTTTGTCATTTGTTCCCATTTGTGACAAAACCGCACCCAAGGCAAAATCTGATGAATCTATTTCCATAAAAAATGCCTTGGAAAAATCTACACAATACAGGATTGGTGCAGAAACAAACAATGTCTTTAAAGCTTCAAATGCTACTTCCGCTTCTTGATTCCATTAGAGTTTGTCTTTACAAGTCAAACTTGTAAGTGGAGCCGCAACACGAGAGAAGTTTTTGATGAATATCCGATAATAATTGGCGAATCTCAAAAAGCATTAGACATCTCTTATCGTCTTTTGAATCTTCCAATTTATGATTGTCTGGACTTTTTTAGGATCCATCATGAGATCATCATTTGAAATGATATATCCTAAGAAATCAACTTGAGTAGTGTGAAATACACAGTTTTTAAGCTTAGCATTCAATCCCGCATCTCTAAGTTTTTGTAATACTTGACGAACATGTATTTCATATTTTTCTACGTTCTTAAAATAGATCAAAATATCATCTAGGTAGCAGACGACAAAATTGTCTAAGAATTCACAAAAAATATCATTCATGAGATGTTGAAAAGCAGCTGGTGCATTTGTAAGTCCAAAAAGCATGACATTATATTCAAAATGTCCGTACCTGGTTTAAAATGCAGTTTTCCATTCATCTCCTTTTTTGATGCGTATTAGATTGTATGCTCCTCTTAGATCTATTTTTGTATAGATCCTAGCTTGATTCAACTGGTCAAGGAGTCCTGATATTAGAGGTAATGGATATTTGTTCTTGATTGTGATCTTGTTGAGTCCTCGATAGTCAACACACATCCGCAATGATCCATCTTTTTTCTTCACAAATAGAATTGGAGCTCATGTTGGAGATTTAGAATGACGTATGAAATTCTTGGCCAAATTCTCATCAATATACGCCTTGAGTTCAGCCAATTCATCTTGTGATAAATTGTAGATTGGTCCAAATGGTGGCTAAGTTCCTTCTTTAAGGTCGATTGAACAATCATATGGACGATGCTTTGGAAGAATATCTGCATTTTTTTTCTCAAAAATGTCTTGATAATCTTGGTATTGACTTGGAATGCTACTTGAAGTCTTTCCATCATTGAAAATAGGTATAAATGACAAAAGGTGATCCTTCTTTTGCAGCATGCAAGAAAGCTCTTGCACCTACAAACGCAGGTTTAATTCTACTAGACTTATAATTTCTTATTTGATTAATTATATTATTAGCTATACTTTTAGAAAAGTTTAAAGTACAAGAAATCCAATTTATTTGAGGGTTGTGTTTTTCTAACCATGATAGACCTAGAATAATTGGAATAGAGGGAGATCTAATTATGTTGAAAATTACGCAACTATTATGGCCATTTACTACTACATCTAGAAGAAGTGTTTCATGAGTAACATCTCCAGAAGATAAAGGACGACCATCTATGACTTCTACGTGTACGGGTTTAGATTTTTGTACTATCTATATTCTATGACTTTTAGCAAATTCTTCATCTAAAAAGCAAGCCGAGGCTCCCGAATCTATTAAAGCAGAGGCTTTGTAATTATTAGGTCCTAAATACACATCTATTATAAAACAAGGAGATGGTTGTGAGGAGAGGATAGGACCTTCATTAGAAATTGTACAAGATCCCAACCGCACGGTCCTTATTGTGGCTGGACAAACTCGTTTTCCAACATATTGTCTTTTTTGACAGTCGTACTCCTCATCTTATGGTTGCGTCGTTTCTTTGGATAATTTTGAGCAGTGTATTTAGATTCTCCACAATACAAGCATAATCCTTCTTGACGACGTCGAGTCTTTTCTTGTTCAGTAAGCGGTTTGAAACATATAGCATCAATTTGCATGTCCTCAACTTTTGAAGGTACATATTCAGAAGTCATTGGTGCTGCCACTGAATTATAATGTTGCTGAGGTTCTCTTGTACGACTTTCAGATCTAAATTCAAAAAGCCGATTATCACAATTCACCGTAAAGTCTATTGCTTGATTCAATGTTTGAGGATCGAGTAAGTTCAACATCAATTTCTTCACTTCATATTGTAATCCGTAGAGAAATTGACTGATGAGTGCAGCATTGTCCCACTTGATATCGATTGCTAGTTGTCGAAATTGTGAAGCATATAATGTCACTGATCGATTGCCTTGTCGTAGGATATGAAGCTTGTTGGTTGCAACACAAGTTGCATCATGTTCTCCATACATAGATCGAAATTCTGCTAAGAAAGCTTCTAAATTATCCAATATTGGATCACGTCGTTCCAGAAAAGATGAAAACCGAGATAATTCATAACCTGAAAGTAGTGTATCAATAAATCTGACTTGTGATCCTGGAGTTGGAAAACTTTGCGGTTGCAATTCAATCACTAGTTGGACTTGGTTGATGAATCCTCGAAACTTGGATCTTGTGCCATCAAACTTCTCAAGTAGACCAATTTTTTAGTTCTCTGATACTTTGATCATGTTCCATTGTAGGAGGAATTGTATGGCTTGGTGTAGATGTTGAAGCAACTCCAACCATATCTATATCTTCATTGTTTGGTAACCTTGTTGCTCCTTGTGGAGGTACAGTGTGTTGATGCATTGCAAGCATCAATTCTCTCATTTTCTCTTGCATTTGTGCCATTGCACTCTTCATTTCAGTAAGCTCGGCGATGATAACATTTCAAAAAATATCTAAAACCACTCGAGATAAGTATCAAGGAGAACAAATAAAATACTAGGAATAATATCAGTTTAGCAGACGGTAATCCGTAACTTCTAAAATGCTTGTGTCTTATCAAAAGAAAGGGGTAATCCACTCTGAAATCAAGATAAGACAAAGCTATGATATTATACGTATACTCTTGTCAATGTGTCAAGGACATGAACTAGAAAAAGATGCATAATCTAATGGAACTGTATCAAAGTAAAAATCACAAAATGAGAATAAGAAAGTATGTATATTCAAAAAAAATTAGAAGGCTATTGCCAAAGATTAGAAACATGAAGACTCTTGAAAATAGACTATAACCAGGAAAGAAGTTGACAAGAGTGAAGAGGGCTTCACTCTTGCCTCTATAAATACTATCTAACTAAGAGTTACACGGCGGTATTCTATAGGACCTCATACATGTGTCTAATTTGCAAGACACGTGTCAAACTTGTACGATAAGTTTCTCACATGTGGCCACGTACTTGGCTTGTTCCGCAAGCTACCAACATGTGTGATACATGGCTAGCTTGTTCTACAAGCTACCAACATGTGCACCATGTGGCTACCTTGTTGACCAAATTTCTAACCTACCAATCACCTATACACATATATAAAGGTGATTTCGTGTCTATAAAGCTTCTAGGAAGCTTCTCTATCAGATATTATCAAATCAACTTATTTTATTTACTTCTATTGGTCTATTATTACTTAGATAATTTATTGGAGTAAATCTTATATCCGTGACAAGAACTCAGCCACCTCTTGGACCAATCTATAGTTTATCACAAGATGAATTGGCTGCACTCAAGGCGTATATTGATGAAAATTTGGCCAAGAATTTCATATGCCATTCTAAATCTCCAACAAGAGCTCCAATTCTATTTGTGAAGAAAAAATATGGATCATTGCGGATGTGTATTGACTATTGAGGACTCAAAAAGATCACAATCAAAAACAGATATCCATTACCTCTGATATCAAGACACCTTGACCAGTTGAATCAAGCAAAGATTTAAAAAAAAATAGATCTAAGAAGAGCATACAATCTAATACGCATCAAAGAAGGAGATGAATGGAAAACTGCATTTCGAACTAGGTATGGATATTTTGAATATAATGTCATGCCTTTTGGACTTACAAATGCACCAATTGCTTTTCAACATCTCATGAATGATATTTTTTGTGAATTTTTAGATAATTTTGTCATCCGCTACCTAGAGGACATTTTGATCTATTCTAAGAACGTAGAAAAACATGAAATACATGTTCGTCAAGTATTACAAAAACTTAGAGATGCAGGCTTGTACGCCAAGATTGAAAAGTGTGTATTTCACACTATTCAAGATGATTTCTTAGGATACAACATTTCAAATGATGGTCTCATGATGGATCCTAAGAAAGTCCAGACAATCATAAATTAGAAGATTCAAAAGACGATAAGAGATGTCTAATGCTTTTTGAGATTTGCCAATTAACATCGGATCTTCATCAAAAACTTTTCTCGAGTTGCGGCTCCACTTACAAGTTTGACTTGTAAAGACAAACTCTAATGGAATCAAGAAGCGGAAGTAGCATTTGAAGCTTTAAAGACATTGTTTGTTTCTGCACCAATCCTGTATTGTGTAGATTTTTCCAAGGCATTTTTTATGGAAATAGATTCATCAGATTTTGCCTTGGATGAGGTTTTATCATAAATGGGAACAAATGACAAACTTCATCAAGTAACTTTTCATTCAAGAAAATTCTCAACAGCCGAGATCAATTAAGAGATCCACGACAAAGAACTTCTTGCAATCATGGATTCTTTTCAAGAATGGTGTCATTATCTAGAAGGCGCTTTGAGTCTAGTCACCGTGTATACGGATCACAAGAACCTCTAGTATTTCATGTCGCCAAGCGTGTTGAATCGTCGTCAAGCTCGTTGGAGTATGTTTTTGTCAAAATTCAAATTCATTATTACTTATCAGCCAAGAAAACAACAAGGTTTGTCTGATGTCTTTTCTAGACGTTCTTATTTTGCACCAAAAGAAGGAGATGCAGCTTTTGAGCAACAAAGAATGGTTCTCTTGAAACTAGAGTAGTTTCATCTTCGAGCAATAAAATCAACATTGACTATTGATTCAACTTTTCTCAAGCAAATTCATTCAAGTATGTCCTCAGACCCTCTTGTTCATGATATCAAGAATAATTCTTCCAAGTCTTATGATGCTTCTAAATTCAAGTTCAAGAACAATCTATTATATTTTAAAGGACGTCTATATGTTCCAGAAAGAGAAGCACGTTTACGTGTTCTTCAAGCACGTTGTCACGTTGTAAATTAAAACATAGTGTGAAAGATATAAAGGAATATGTTAAAATAAAAAGATTGAGATTAGAAGAAGAGAGGATGAAAAAGAGAAGGGGTTGTGATTATAACCACATTATCTTGGAGGTTATAATGTTTATCACAAGCTCAGGGATGATAGGTAGGCCAAACTACTAATTTCCTGCTGAAATTTCCACTAGCAGTACCAAGTCATGAAGCCAAGGATTTCTACAGTGAAGTCAAGTGGATTCAAACCCACATCAACTCCAAAGTAGCTAAGAACTTAACCACACAAGCTTCTTTGACTTGGCAGTATAGGATGTAGTTCTTTCTCTTTTATCTCTAATCTAATCTTAATTGTTTCTTTCTACTTATTAGATTTTTTTTTCTATTTTATCTTAGATCTACTTTATCTTTATTCTCTTCTATTTTAGATCTAAACTTAAATGTTGTGGGCTGAAATTAGAAGAGAAGTTGGTAGAAAAAAAATGGTAGTAAGAAGGTAGAATAGAAATTTACCTCAAAAAGTGAGATTCCTTCAAATTAATCCAAAAGAAAGGATTGAAGAGAGGGAAAGACATGGCTGAGGTGTCTCTTTGACCAAGGGAAGAAGGAAGACCAGGCCGGGAGGACAAGAAGGGGGTCGGGAAGAAGAAGAAGGAGGTTCTTTTGGAGAGATAGGGTTTTCTTTTTGATAGGCAGTATACATTTTTGTGTGTAGAAGAAGCTTAGAGAGGATTTAAAGTGAAATGTTTTGTGGGTTTGTAGTAGACAAGATAAGGAACATATAGAAATAATTTTCATGTCTTTTGGTTAAGTATCAAGGGAGATATGAGTCGTCAAAGTTGCAGGTGTTTAAGACTAGGGCAGTGAGGTTTACTAAAATTCGGGCCTCGGCTCTTGAGAACCATTTGGACTTTAGAGGCAAAATTTGTTGGGGTTGTGTTCTTTATAGAGTTTTTTACTTTGAATCAAAATCTTAAGTCAATATGATCTTTGAGCAAAGAGTTATGAGTGAAATTGTAACCAGATGTAGGTGAAAAGAGAAATAGAGTGAAAGCAGAATTGGGGTTTGTATGGGCAGAGTGTGTGTGTGGGTTTTTTTTGGTATGAATGGAGTTAGGGGATGAATTTGAGTGTGAAAATTGATAGACATGATCTAAGCAAGTTAAGAAAGAGATGAGAGTAAGTTTGATACTCATTTATCTTATAAAAAAAATGTTATGCTCTTTCAAAGTGATAGGGGTCTATCTCTAAGTCAGTGAAGTTTGGGGGAGCATATCTTTGTGATCAAAGTAGCATATTGAGTAAAATTTATTGGGGTTTGTAGATATATGAGTCTATTAAGTTGTGTAAAAAACTGATTACTATTGGAGTTATGTTTAAAGAATTATGAGGAAATTTGTAGTCGGATCTAGAGTTGGTAGAAGATAGAATTAAAGGAGAAGGATAGAGTCTATTACTCTATTTCCAAGAGGAGTTTTGGAGCAAAAATTGGAGGATGTTTACAACATAAAGCAAGAAACAAGCCTACCAAATTTCAATACTTGGGGTTTTGATAATGAGGAGCAATGAAGGTGTGAAGCAAAAGGGGTTCAGAATCAAAGGCAACATGGAGGGGTTTCTTTGACAACATGGTTCTCTCTAACCACATGAGCTATAATCAAAAAGATTATGGGGTTTGCTTCCTTACTTTCTTAAGTACTTTGTGTTCAAATTTTGCTTCAATTGATGTGATATCCTAGGATTTTTGGGCAAATTTGAAGGCGGGTTTTTAAAGGCAGAATATGGTAAGATTAATAAAGTATGTTTTTATGTAAATTCTTCAGTTTTATAAACTTTATGAATTTCATCTTGCACTTTAGAAATAAGAGGCACAAAAGACGTTGTATTTCTTAGGGCAAAGACTCTCACCACGACAGCGTGAACCAAGTCTTGGAGCAATACTTAAGGTGTACCATCAACTACGAATAAGATGATTGGATTGCTCTTCTGCAATTGGCAGAATTTGCTTATAATAATATGATACATTCTTGTATGCAACAAACACCTTTCTTCGCCAATTATGGTTATCATCGACGACTTGATGCTTTTGACTTTTCAAAAGTTGATAATCCAGCAGTAGAAGATTTGGAAAATCGTTTGTCAAAGTTATATACAATAATGAAGGTGCAATTAAAAGAAGCTCAAGAATGATAAAAAACAAATGCAGATGCGTATCGCAAGGAACATCCACAATTCAACGTGGGGGACAAGGTATGGTTACTTCGTCGCAATATCAAGACTGTTCATCCTTGTGATAAGTTGGACTATCGTAGACTTGAATCTTTTTCTATTCTAAATAAATCAATTTAGTTGTATATCGATTACACCTACCGGAGTCCATGAAGATCCATCATGTATTCCACGGGTCATTACTCAAGCCATACAAGACAATGGATATACAAGGAAGAAGATAAATGCCACCGCCTCCTGTAGAAATGGACAACGATGAAGAATTCAAGGTTGAAGAGATTTTAGATTCAAGGCAACGCCAAAATCAACTGGAATATCTTGTGCATTGGCGCGGATACAATATTAGTGAACGCACATGGGAGCCATCAAAAAATCTAACAAACACATCAATAAAAGTCAATGCATTTCATCGACGACATCCACCAAAACCAAGATAAATATTCAAGAAAATCTTTGCTATAAGCAAAGCAGGTTCTATAGAGGTTTCATCCTACCTTGTATCATTATTTGTCATTAGATTTTATTTGTGCTAAAGAGATGGAGGATCGACAACCATCAAATTTAGCTCAAGAGCCATCATTTGCTGATTTACCGGACGAGACATTACCACTATTACAACCTTCAAGACGATGGAATAGAGATGAAGACCCTCAAGAACGACATGTCTTTCCTCAAATTGATGGCAAAATACAACTTGTTTGGTATCACAACCTTGGAAGAGACTCTCGATGTTTGGTAAAACTTTTAGAGGTAGGAAATACACCTGATGGTGTTTCTAATGTTTTCTTTGAAGGAAGTTATGAAGGCCTCAACAATGATTAAATAATAGGGTCATCCTGTCGCCTTGGTATGGGACATTATCGATGGCTGAAAGGACCTATCAACTACCTTCGAAGGGAACAAAGATCAGAATATGTAGCAAGCACAATTCGACGTATTTTAGACTTTCTCAATATGTAATCACCACTGCTTGTGGAACTCGTTCTTAGAAAGGGGGATAATGTCACGGATATAAGATTTATTCTAGTAAATTACTTAAGTAATAATAGACCAATAGAAGTAGATAAAATAAGTTGATTTGATAATATCTGATAGAGAAGCTTCTTAGAAGCTATATAGACACGAAATCACCTTCATATATGTGTATAGGTGATTGGTAGGTTAGAAATTTGGTCAACAAGGTAGTCACATGGTGCACATGTTGGTAGCTTGTAGAACAAGCTAGCCATGTATCACACATGTTGGTAGCTTGCGGAACAAGTTAAGTACGTGGCGCACATGTGAGAAACTTGTCGTGCAAGTTTGACACGTGTCTTATAAATTAGACACGTGTATGAGGTCCTATAGAATATCGCCATGTAGCTCTTAGTTAGATAGTATTTATAGAGGCAAGAGTGAAGCCCTCTTCACTCTTGTCAACTTCTTTCCTGGTTATAGTCTATTTTCAAGAGTCTTCATGTTTCTAATCTTTGGCAATAGCCATTCTAGTTTTTTTTGAATATACAGACTTTCTTATTCTCATTTTGTGATTTTTACTTTGATACAGTTCCATTAGATTATGCATCTTTTTCTAATTCATGTCCTTGATAATTTTTTCTTTAAGGTTGATTGAACAATCATATAGACAATATTCGGAAAGAATATCTGCATTTTTTTTCTCAAAAACGTCTTGATAATCTTGATACTGACTTGGAATGCTACTTGAAGTCTTTTCGTCATTGGAAATAGGTGTAGCATAAATATCAAAAAGTGATCCTTCTTTTGCAGCATGTAAGAAAACTCTTGCATCCACAATTACAGGTTTAATTCTACTAGACTTATAATTTTTTACTTGATTAACTATATTATTAGCTATACTTTTAGAAAAGTTCAGAGTACGAGAAATCCAATCTATTCGAGGGTTGTGTTTTTTTAACCATGATAGATCTAGAATAACTAGAATAGAGAAAGATCTAATTATGTTGAAAATTACGCAACTATTATGGCCATTTACTACTACATCTAGAAGAAGTGTTTCATGAGTAACATCTCGAGAAGATAAAAGATGACCATCTATGACTTCTACGTGTACAAATTTAGATTTTTGTACTATCTATATTCTATGGCTTTTAGCAAATTCTTCATCTGAAAAGCAAGCTAAGGCTTTTAAATCTATTATGGCAAAGGCTTTGTAATTATTAGATGCTAAATATACATCTATTATAAAACAAGAAGATGGTTGTAAGGAGAGGATAGGACCTTCATTAGAAATTGTACAAGATATAAGCCGCACGGTTCTTATTGTAACTAGACAAACTCATTTTTTGACATATTATTTTCTTTGACAGTCGTACTCCTCATCTTGTGGTTGAGTTGTTTCTTTAGACAATTTTGAGCAGTGTGTTTAGGTTCTCCACAATACAAGCATAATCCTTCTTGATGACATCGAGTCTTTTCTTGTTCAATTAGGAGCTTGAAACGTATAGCATCAATTTGCATGTCCTCGACTTCTGAAGGTATATATTGAGAAGACATTGGTATTGCCACTGAATTATAATGTTGCTGAGGTTCTCTTGTACGACTTTCAGATCTGAATTCAAAAAGCCGATTATCACACTTCACCGCAAAGTCTATTGCTTGACTCAATGTTTGAGGATCGAGTAAGTTCAACATCAATTTCTTCACTTCATATTGTAATCCGTAGAGAAATTGACTGATGAGTGCAACATCGTCTCACTTGATCTCGATTGCTAGTTGTCAAAATTGTGAAGCATATAATGTCAGTGATCGATTGCCTTGTTGTAGGATATGAAGCTTGTTGGTTGCAACACGAGTTGCATCGTGTTCTCCATACATAGATCAAAATTCTGCTAAGAAAGCTTCTAAATTATCCAATATTGGATCACGTCATTCCAGAAAAGATGAAAATCAAGATAAGGCAGAACCTGAAAGTAGTATATCAATAAATCTCACTTGTGATTCTAGAGTTGGAAAACTTTGCGGTTGCAATTTAATCACCAGTTGGACTTGGTTGATGAATCCTTGAAATTTAGATCTTGTGCCATCAAACTTCTCAAGTAGACCAATTTTTTATTCTCTGATGTTTGGACAATGTTCTAATGGAGGAGGAATTATATGGCTTGGTGTAGATGTTGAAGCAGCTCCAACCATATCTATATCTTCATTATTTGATAACCTTGTTGCTCTTTGTGGAGGTACAGTGAGCTGATGCATTGCAAGCATCAATTCTCTCATTTGCTCTTGCATTTGTGCCATTGCAGTCTTCATTTCGGCAAGCTCTGCCATGATAACATTTCAAAAAATATCTAAAACCACTCGAGATAAGTAGAAGGGAGAACAAAGAAAATACTAGGATTAATATCAGTTTAGAAGAGGGTAATTCACAACTTCTAAAGTGCTTGTGTCTTATCGAAAGAAAGGGGTAATCCATTCTTAATCAAGATAAGACAAAGCTATGATATTATAAGTATACTCTTGTCAATGTGTCAAGGATATGAACTAGAAAAAGATACATAATTTAATAAAAATTGTATCAAAGAAAAGTCACAAAATCAAAATAAAAAAGTATGTATATTCAAAGAAAATTGGAATGGCTATTGCCAAAGACTAGAAACATGAAGACTCTTGAAGCTAGACTAGAACGAAGAAAGGAGTTGACAAGAGTGAAGAGGACTTCACTCTTGCCTCTATAAATACTATCTAACTAAGAACTCTGTTGCGGTATTCTATAAGACCTCATTCACGTGTCTAATTTACAAGACATGTGTCAAACTTGCATGAAAAGTTTTCTACATGTACGCCACGTACTTGGCTTGTTCCGTAAGCTACAAACATGTGCGCAATGTGGCTAGCTTATTGTCCAAGTTTTTAACCTACGAATCACCTATAGATATGTATAAAGGTGATTTTGTATCTATGAAGCTTCTAAGAAGCCTCTCTATTAGATATTATCAAATCAATTTATTTTACCTACTTCTATTGATTTATATTATTTAAATAATTTTTTGGAATAAATCTTATGTCCGTGACACAAAGAGGGAACTCAACTTCAATTCGGACCGATCTACAGTCTATCTTAAAATGAATTGATTGAATTCAAGAATTATATTGATGAAAACTTGGCCAAAAATTTCATACGCCATTCAAAATCTCTAGCAAGAGCTCCTATCTTGTTTGTAAAGAACAAAGATGGATCAGTACGGATGTATGTAGATTTTTGAAGATTTAACAAGATTACCATCAAGAATAGATACCCTCTAGCTTTGATATTTAAACTTCTTGATCAATTGAATCAAGCAAAGATCTATACAAAAATAGATCTAAGAGGAACATACAACCTAATATGCATCAAAAAAGGTGATGAATAGAAGATTGCATTTCGAACAAGGTATGGACATTTCAAATATAATGTCATATCTTTTTGACTTACAAATGTACCAACTGCTTTTCAACATCTTATGAATGATGTTTTTCATGAATTTTTTGATACTTTGTTATTTATTATATAGATAATATTTTATTCTGTTCTAAGAATATAGAAGAATATGAATTTCATGTTCGTTGTGTGTTACAAAAACTTAGAGATACAAGATTATATACCAAGATAGAAAAGTATATATTTCACACTATTCAAGTTGATTTTTTAGGATACATCATTTTGAATGATAGCCTCAAAATAGATCCTAAGAAAGTTGAGACAGTCATAGATTAGAAGACTCCAAAAATAATAAGAAATGTGTAATATTTTTTGGGATTTACCAATCACTATCGAATTTTTATCAAGAACTTTTTTCAAGTTGCAGCTCCATTTACACGCTTAACTTGTAAGAACAAATTTGAGTAGAGTAAAGAAGCAGAAGCAACATTCAAGGCTTTGAAGATAGTTTTTATTTTTGTACCAATCTTACATCGCGTCAACTTTTCCAAGGCATTTTTTTATAGAAATAGATACTTCAGACTTTGCTTTGAGGGTAGTATTGTCACAAATGGGAGAAGATGACAAACTCCATGTAATAGCTTTCCATTCTAGAAAATTTTCAATAATAGAGATCAATTACAAAATCTATGATAAAGAACTTCTTGCAATTGTAGATTCTTTTTAAAAATGGCATCACTATCTAGAAAGTACTTCTAATCTAATCATCGTGTATACGGATCACAAGAACATTGAGTATTTTATGTTTGCGCGGGTATTGAATCATTGTCAGGCTTGTTGGAATATGTCTTTACCAAGATTTGAGTTTATTATTACCTATTGGCTAGGAAAACAACAAAGTCTGTCCGATGTTCTTTTTAGACGTTCTTATCTTGTACCAAAAGAAGAAGATTCAGCTTTTGATCAACAAAGAACGATCTTTTTGAAGTTGGAGCAATTTCATCTTTGAGCAATGAAATCAACATTGACTATTGATTCAATGTTTGTTAAACAAATCTAGTGGAATATGCCTTCAGATCTTCTTATTCATGAGATTGAGAATAATTTGTCTAAGTCTCATGATACTTCCAAGTTTGAATTCAAGAATGATCTACTCTATTTTGAAGGATGCCTATATATTCCAGAAGGTGCAATATGACTATGAGTTCTAAAAGCTCGTCACAACCTCCCTGCAACAAGACATTTTGGATATAATAAGACTTTGGAGTTAATATCAAGAGATTTTTGGTGGTCCCAAATGTGGAAGGCTATTAAAGAATTTGTAGAGTTGTGTGATGTTCGTTCAAGATAAAAAATTCCTTGTCACTAACCTTACGGACTTCTTCAACCATTACTTGTACCAGAACAACCTTGGTCTTTTATTTTTATGGATTTTATCACAGATCTTCCAAAGCCAAGTTCATATGACTTTACATTCGTGATTGTAGATTATTTTATCAAAATGGATCATTTTATACCATGTACAAAATCTATTATAGGAGAAGAAACAATTAAATTCTTCTTTGATAATATTTATCGCTATCATGGATTACCAAGGAATATTATATTAGATAGAGGAATACAATTTATATTAAGGTTTTAGAGGACTCTTTTTAAAATATTGAAGGTGGATATAAAATTATCCTCAGCTTTCCACCTTCAAACTGATGGACAAACAAAATAACTAAATCAAGTTTTAGAGCAATATTTGAGATGTACCATCAACTACTATCAAGATGATTGGACAACTCTTGCCGTTGGCAGAGTTTGCTTATAATAATTTGATACATTCTTTTACTCAACAAACTCTATTCTTTGCAAATTATGGTTATCATCCATGATTTGATACTTTTGACTTTTCAAAAATTGATAATCTTGCGGTGGAAGATTTAGCAAATTGATTCTTAGAGTTATATGCAATAATATAAGTATAACTAAAGAAAGCTCAAGAACAATAAAAAATCAATGCAGATGTCTATTGCAAGGAACAACCTCAATTCCACGTGGGCGATAAGATATATTTTTTTTGTTGTAATATCAAAACTATTCGTCCTTGCAACAAGTTGGATTATTATAGGCTTGGACGTTTTTTTGATTTGTGAACAAATCAATCCAATTGCTTATTGATTATGTCTATAAAAATCTATGAAGATCTATTTTGTATTCCACATATCATTACTCAAGCCATACAAGATAATGGATATATAAAGAAAAAGATAAATACCACCGCCTCTTATAGAAGTAGACAACAATGAAGAATTCAAAGTTGAAGGGATTTTAGATTTAAGGCGGTGCTAAAATCGACTTGAATATCTTATGTATTGGCATGGATACGATATTAGTAAATGCACATGGGAGCCATCTAGGAATCCAGCAAATGCATCAACAAAAGTCAATGCATTTCATCAATGACATCCGTCAAAATCAAGATAAAGAATCAAGAAAATCTTTGCTCTAAAGCAAAGAAGGTTCTACATAGGTTTCATTCTATTTTGTATCATTGTTTGTTATTTCCTTAAATTTGTTTGTGCTAAAAAGATGGAGGATCAACAACTAGTGAATTCCACTCAAGAACCATCATTTGCTAATTTATTGGACGAGACATTACGACTATCACAACCTTCAAGATGACGGAATAGAGATGAAGATCCTCAAGAACGACATGTTCTTCCTTAGATTGATGGCGAAATATAATGTGTTTGATATCACGACCTTGGAAGAGACTCTCGATGTTTGGTAATACTTTTAGAGGTAGGAACTACTCATGATAGTGTTCCGAATGTTTTCTTTGAAAGAAGTTATGAAGGCCTCAACAATGATCAAATAATAGGGTGGTCCTTTTGCCCTAGTATGGGACATTATCGATGGCTGAAAGGACCTATCAACTACCTTCAAAACAAACAAAGATCAAAGCATGTGACAGCACAATTCGATGTATTTTGGACTTCCTCAATATTTAATCATTGCTCCTCATGGAACTTGTCTCTAGAAAGGGGGGATAATGTCATGGACATAAGATTTATTCCAATAACTATCTAGTGAATATAGATTAATAGAAGTAGATAAAATAAGTTAATTTGATAATATCTTAAAAAAAAGCTTCCTAGAAGCTTCATAGATGCGGAATCACCTTTATACATGTCTATAGGTGATTAGTAGATTAGAAACTTGGTCAACAAGCTAGCCACATGTCGCACATATTAGTAGCTTGTAGAATAAGCTGGCCATGTATTGCACATATTAGTAGCTTGCGGAATAAGCCAAGTACATGGTGCACATGTGGAAAACTTATCTTATAAGTTTGAGATGTGCTTTGCAAATTAGACATGTGTAGGAGGTCCTATAGAATACCGCCACATAGCTCTTAGATAGATAGTGTAAATAGAGACAAGAATGAAGCCTTCTTTGCTCTTATCAACTCTTTTCTTGCTTCTAGTCTAGTTCAAGAGTCTCAATTATTTTCTAGTCTTTGGCAATAGCCATTCCAATTTCTTCTTGAATATACATATTTCTTTATTTCTATCTTGTTATTTTCTTTTGACATAGTTTTTACTAACTTATGCATCTATTTTAGTTCGTATCCTTGACAATCAAATAATAATTTGTCTATTACTCCCTAAAATAACATGATGGCTTTTTTTCCTAGTTTTATTTCTTAGACTTTAATGCCATACAATCAATCTCTACAAATTCTTCTACTATGTTTTGGCATATCATAACATTGGCAATTGCTTTGGTTTGTTAGACTTTAGATAGAACTAGATCATAATAGAGGATCCACAATTATGCATCCATTTTTTGTATTTTGATTTCAGTAGGTCTTTGTAAGGCAAACCAATCATTTTTTTGGATTCTTATATATTGATTATGTGTTTAAAGAACAAATATAGATATGAGGTCCTCAATCAATTTGCATAGCTTAATCTAATTTTTAGCTTTAGATGGTAGAATTATCTCTTCTAACTTGCTTTGCTAATTTTCTAGATATAAGGACCAAATGTGTTTATAGAAGATTTTATCATCAAATGTAATTTGAATTCTTTTGGTATTATTTTCTATGGTTTGAACCAATTATTAAAAAAATAAAAAATAATTTATATAAAGTTTAAAAATTCTTATATATATATATATATATATAATTAATTAATAATATTATTATTTATAAAAAATATATCTATATTATTATGTATAATATAATAATATTTTATTAGTATTTAGAATATATAAATATTGATACATTTTGATTATATAATTATTTTTATGTAACTATATATCTTGGTTGTATTTAAACTGTAATATTAAAAACTAAAAATATTAGTAATCTCATATATATATTTTTGGATTTAATGTAATAGAAGAGGACAAAAAAAGAAAAGAGAACCTATCGATATATCTTTATCAAACTCTTTTTTTATGGTTATGTATCAACGTTTAAATAGTAGTCAATACAGAAATTCTTTTGTATCTTTTCCACCTCTTCTATCTGTCTTGATTTCTCATTAGAAATGGAGTACTTATACATGTCTATACTTGCAGATGGTACATGTTCTTCATTATTACTAGCGAGAGCTACATGTCTATAGACATATATCAATCTCTCTTCTTCTTTTAAGAGGTCATGGGATTGACTCTTCACTGCTCTTTTAATTGCTTGTACTATCGTTGACTTCTTCCAATGAGGAGTGACAATTTGAACTTAACTCATGTTAACCAGACTTACGCTTTCTCCACTAATCCTACTTCCAAGTAGAACCTTGATGTATTCTCCATATTTGTTCTTTGGGGATCTAAATCCATTTAGTCTCTTTTTTGGATTTGGGCAAGCAACAATGTCTCCATTATATAGTGTGTACCTCAAGCTCTTATCTATCTCATCTATATTCTCACCATTGTATAATTTGTACGCAAAGAGTTTAAACATGCAAGCCACCATGATTAGTCCACTTCCTTTAATCTCCTCACAGAAAATAAACGTCAACATGTTATCGTTGCTCTCTATGATGTCTAGCATAGTTGCGCATTTACACGAGTACATGCCTATGTTGCTCATGTTTACATATTGAGCAACTTGTGGGGCAAACCTGTATATTATCTTGTCTCCTCGTTTGACCTTTATCACTTTAGCAAAAGCTCTTGCACCGTATGTTTTATTCCAAAGGGTCATCAAAGAATAATATATAGAATTTCTATATACACTATCATTAAAGTGATCAAGGTTTATTTTCTTGTACACTTCAAATTGATGATCCTTCATATAAGATGACATGACCCTCACAGAGTATCCCTTACAAGTGACCCCTCCTTCTGTGATTCTTGCCATTTGATGGTTATTCTTCAAGTACAAGATACATCCTTGGATGGCCCTTTTAAATTCATTCTCTATAAAGAAGAGTGATGTATCAAGTTGACGATGCTTATCAAGTATCAAATTAAGTAAAAACAACAGTTCTTCAGCTCTATCTATCATAGGAGTTGCACTCAGCAGTAGTACCTTGCAATCCTTAACAAGATGAGAAAGTCTCCACATCTGGCAATATATTGTTAATTAATATGAAAGTATTCAATTTCAATGAAAATTGATAGGGTTTTGATTTTTTAAAATCAAGGGATGAAATTCGTGGCAAATGTTACAAAATTTGTATGGGAAGAAAGCTATGATAAGTTAATTAAAGATCACAATTATATATACATTTAGTTTGATAAGTTATCAAATTTGCATAAGAAATAAGCAATTTGTCTTGATGCAAAAGAAATGTAATCAATCAAACTTGAAGTATGAAATTACATAGAATGAAGTTGATTGATTATGCTGCAGCTTGAATCTGATATTATATTGGAATCTATTTAGAAAGGAATTGATTTTTTGTTTAATTACTTGTTTTTTGTGAATTTTGTGGATTTTGACTTAAAACTATCAAATTATTTTGTTCAATGAATGTTCATAAAACTTTCATATCACAAGCATCTACAAATTGAGAATGCTCACATCCATAGTCGTCATATGTAGTAGAAATATATCACTAACACAGCAAGTTTCAAATACTGCTTCAACTTCCATTGGTTAGAATAAACACAGTTACAAAAAACAGATGTATTTTCAAAGTAGTATTTCTATTTATAAATTACTAATCTTGTAGGATACAACTCATACGGAAAAATAATGAAACTTTGATATTCATCAGTAAAATGATATCATCTAGCAAAAACACCAAGAGGTGTTTCAACATCTTCACATTTATATCCATACAGTTCTAGTTAGAGCAGAGGCAATAAAAATTCGCTTAATTTCCATCATAAACACATGGTAGGAGGTGCAGAATTCCTTCTAGATGCGGACATAGGTGCTGCTCGGTTCAATAGAATTGTTAACCTCACAAATGCTTGAACTGAGAGGTAAGCACAAGAAGGTAAAACAACAGTTGAACTACAGACCCTATGACCGTGGGAGTTGAGGAGAGGCGTGTGGGTACGATAGCATGAGCCTGAATTATACAAATCGTTTCCCTGCCTGACGTGGCATCAACTGCTATTGCTTAGCTGGGTGGCAACTTAACAATGGTGACAGGGCAGGGCACATTATTCGACACGTAGTTGCTGACGCTCCCCAATATGGATCTGCAAAACCACATGCCTAGGATCAGCTTCTGTTCATTTTGTACCAACAAGCTTCACTGGTACTGAGTATATGACGTGAATTGTTCTTCACTTGCTACGAAGAATCTCAAGACAAGGAGACAACATCAACGACATCGAGATTAGCTCAGTAATCATACACTGAAAAAACTTAATTAGCACAATGGGAACTCAAGTGATCCCAACCGGAGGACTTGTGAGAGGCTTCTGGCAGTGGTACCTTCTGAGCCTGCTAAGGCCTCGGCATCCCATGATAAGAAAATCAAGTGGCGCATCTACTACAGCATTGCAGATGCTCTCTTTGGGGTCTCCCCAGTAAATCTTAAAGACCACAACAACCTGCACGATGCAACGGTAACGATCTGATAGGTGTTGATCGAGGAATTCTAGCAAGGAACTGATCACTCATGGCATAAATGAGACCATATCTGGTGATGCTGAAATGACATATCAACACTGAATTAGGAGAAAGGGTGGTTCCAGGCAGCGATTGATCACCTTCTTCGCAGCGGCTTCATGTAAAATCTTCGAGATTTCCTCGTCAAGCTTCAGTTGGTAAGCCTGCTGATTGACTGGGTTCTCTGCATCGGCCAACGGAATAAAAGCTACATACCACCCAAAGAACCTAGTCAGTGTCCAGAAACGAAAAATTATATGGATAGAGAAAGGCAGATGAAATGCTGTTGAGATGCGTGTAAAGATGTCATCTCGTGAGAAGAGAATTTCAATCTTAAGCAAAAAAGGTGGAATCATACTAAAATGATGAGCACAGACACACGAGGGCATCGAGCTGAAAGCTGTTTTTTGTCTCACGTATCAGATACCGATCAAAGTAGTTCGAGAATTCTATGTCAAAAGCACACAGGGATCAAAGGAGTCCGAAAACTCGCGTGAGTCCTCTGCCTCAATTTTTTTAATTTCGAGAAGGGACGGTGGAACGCTTACGAGTTCCAGTATCTTGCCAAAGAGCGGATCGACCACCTTCGAGCATCGCTTCCTTATTCACCACGACGACTATGAGGTGGTCGTTTTCGCGCAGAATGTTACTAACGGTCCACTGTAAAGCATACCTGCTGCTTGGTGAGAAATCCAAAGCCACTCCGATATACCTTTCCCCGTTCATCTTCACAGGCTCTAAATCGGACTCTCAAAAAAGCTTTACCTTCACAGCAAGAAAAGAGAAGACACCTTCAAGCCAACTTGTTTATCACTCACGTTGACAAAGACTTTTGATAATCTTTGGAAACACTACGGCAGAATGAAAAGGACCCAAGAACTAGGGCGACGACCGCGAGGATAAACACGGCTTTCCATCACTGTTTCCTGCTTTCAGTGGGCGGCGAAGATCCACAATTCGAATTTACAATGAAAAGAAAAGAAACATTGTCCCGTAATTCAGCTCAAATTAGCAAACTCTTCCATCATAATTATGACTACAATGTACAGACACCCAACACAACAATCTCAAACGGCAGGACTGCAGAAAATGAGAATCCGATCGCGACCCATCAAAGTAAACCAAACACTCACAGCAGATCTCAACTCCTCTCTCGCTACCTCCACCAAGCGTCTCGACAACAGACGCCTCGCTCTTGTGAGAAGAAAGCCAGCCAACCCAACAACCGTTCCAGACTGACAAAGAGAAGTGCGCTCTTGCGCTACATTCACAAGCTGCATAAAACGACCAATGGATTTTTTTTTTGGTTTTAGTTTGTTTTTCTTTTCTTTTCTTTTCTAGATTCCGTTGGAGCGGGTCTGGCCTTGAGAAGAGCAAGTCACAGAAGGCGGGGGGAAGAATCTAGGGAAATTCCAGCTGCAGGCCAACAGTCCTTCCTTCCAGCCACAAGTAAAGGAGAGGGCGGGGAACACCAGGCTGGAGGTTGCGACACAATTGCTGATATTATTATTACCAAGTTGAGTGGCTCCCGGAGGCTTGCTGATTCTCCACAGCCACTAAGCGCGAGAGCCGCACCCGTACACGTTAGACGGACAACGCCCCATGCGCTTCGGGCCCAGACTGCGTCGTCGTCTAGGACTTCGCCGCGGTGCATCGTTGCCTGCTCGCAGCCACCATAGGGCCCTCTTCCCTATCCTTGAGTTATCGTGTTGCCGTAGGGATTCGAAAGCGGATGGATTTAAGGATTGCATTGAGAGTCGTGTCACGTGTGACTACTTGCTATATTTATACTTGCGTGCAATTCCTCATGCGATTCGCGCGGGCGGGGCTCTTGGCCACAATGAGCGCCCCACATGGAAACTGCCTTGGAAAGGCTTGGATCCTCCACCTACTACTGTATATGTCTTTCCTGTTTTTTGCACATCTTAATCTTATCCCAATTTATGCACGAAACGGTTGTTGAGTTTGATTTGTTACGGAATATGTCTATTAGATGCTTTGAAAATACTAGTTAAATAAAAAAATAAATTTGTGACACATGAGGATGTTACACTTTTGTGGAAGATTTCATCAAGAAGGGTTAAAATTACACAATTCGAATTACACAAATTGAATTTTAAAATAAATAAATTAAGATATGTTTTTTAGTCCAATTTATTATTTAGTAGTTTGAGGTCATTCTAGACCAAAAAATAGGATATTTTGTTCTAACATTCTTATTCAAAAAATTGCTGCAGTATTTTATTTTATTTTATTTTTATTTTTTTGTTTTATGTTTTTGTTTTTTTTGATGAAGTCTTATTTTAAAACTTGTATTCAAAAGTATCTTCTATCTTTTTTTCCTCCCAAAATTTCACTAATTAATTCTTAACTGTAGGTGTTGCACACTTTTATCAATTATTTGTAATAATTTTGATAGTGTTTTTAGAAATTTTCATAGTCATTCAATAGCTTCAATAAATAACTCTGTAAACTTCTAAAATCACGTTCTTGGTCTTTCAAAACCTTGCATAAAAGGTAAATGAGTATTTGAGTTTAAAATAAAAATTAGAGTTAAGATTAAGCTGTCCCTCAATGTTGTCCAAACAATTTTTTGAGCAATCTGTAATATTGTCTTGTTTCTAATTATTATAAATATTTTTATTTTATGTATCTATATATAATTAAATATGTTATTAATACTATTATAAAAATTAACTATGTGAGTGTGTGTGTGTGTGTGTGTGTTTTTATTTATTTATTTTTATTTATTTATTTTAAATTTTAAAAAAAATCTCATCTTATATCTTGATAATTATTTTGAGAAAAAAAAAAAAAAAAAAAAAAAAAAACATCATGAAGTTTTACATCACATAAAAGTAATTGCTAAAGACTAAGTAATGTTCTAATTAAAAATATAAAAAAATATTATTATACTTAAGAAGTTTTATAAAACAAGATTAAAGTTTTATAGTTTTGTGAAACACATAGAATCTTTCTCGCATCTATCTTTTTAATTTTACTTTGATGGCATTGTTTAAATAAGATTTATTGTTAATTTTATATTTAATATTAATTTTTATAGTTTTGATTATTAATAAAAATATAATAATTTATATGTAGATTTTTTATAATTATTAAGATATTTATAGCTATATTTAAAAAATTTATTCAAATTTACTTGTAAAAATATATTTAGTTAAAAATATATATCCTTAAATTTTAAAAGATTATATATGACTTTAATTGGAATAATAAGATTTTTATTAATCAATCTTATATAATTTAAAAAAAAATTAAAATAATGTATATATTATAATTTCTTATAATTTTTTCAAGAGCTACTTATATTTTAGAATATTTTAAATTTTTTTTTAGAATATTCAACTTATGATATAAGTAGAATATTTAATTTAAAATATAAGTAAACATTCTACTTATATTTTAATTCTTTAGAATTTAATTTTTTACTATTATTTTAAAAAATAAAATACTTGGTTAACATACTACCTTAATAAGTATTTTGATATTATTTTTTAAATATAAATTCAGTTTTTTAAAAAAATATTTATTTATTTATAAATAAAAATATAGATATATTATTAAAAATTGATTTTATAATAATATTGTTGAGATATAAGAAGGATTACAATCTTTATTAAGCTTAATTTATAACTTATTATAAAGAAATTGGAAGAAAAAATAAAATACAATAATAAAATTTTAACAAAAAATTTATTCAAATTTACTTGTAAAAATATAAATATAAATTTAGCTTATCCCTTTCATTTAGTAGCATATAAGTTAAGATGAACAAATACAACTCTATAGAAGGTAGTTGTTAATTAATCTAGATAACTAAAAGTGGTTTGGAAGAACTAACCCAATAGGGAAATCTAGACCAATAGGGATTGGATAATAGAAAATAGATTGGAGATATTCGAATCACATAGAACCAAATCAATAGGGACTAGATAATAGACAACAAATCAAAGATAACCAACTCATGTAAGAACCAGACATCTTGAAGTCTAGATTAGAGTAAATTAGGTCAAGAGAATAAGTAGCTTCAAATAAAAAGATAGCTAGTTGCTAGCAATTAATTGAAGTTATATAAGTAACTACTGAAATTGATGATTAGTAAAGAAGTAGTAATAAGTATCAAGTACAAGGCATAACTATTATTATTGTTATTGTTGATTACAAAGTTTCATTCAAATTGACTATGAATATGTTAATTGATTCAAATTGACTATGAATATATTAATTGATATAAAATAGACTATGTTTTAAATCACCATTTTGTTTCTTTTATATGTTTGATCTGAGTTCAATCCATGTAGTCTCTATTAAAGTTGAGTTGTATGTAGCTTGAGTTAAACTAATAGTTGGTGCAAAATTCCTCTTAATATGAATTTTAACTACAACTTGTCAACTTCAATATCAGAAGAATTATTTTTTGGATTAGAACTTATGGATCAATATAATACAAGAGATACAACCATTTAATGATGATTTAAGGTGATCAACAAGCTCTCTTTTCAACCAAAGCCAAGTCCAAAGAGAACTTTCCAACCTATTGGATTTTAGATCTGCTTATATCCAAAATATTGGAATTTGGACCTTAGATCATTCAACAATAAATTTTTGTTCTCTTTTTGTAATGACATATATTATGAATCCAGATAGTTCTATTGACCAATTAGCTATCCAATAAATTTAATATCTAAGGTTAGGAATAGCTCATAGATGGGTTGTCTTTTTAAATTGATAATTTAATTTGGTAATAAATACACATGACAAATTACAAACTACATAGGTTTAAATTGGCAATCTTGGAGGTGTTGAAAAACACACTTATATTTATAACTCAGTACATACAACTATATATAAAAAGAAGAATATTTGCCGCCCGCTTGAATATCTGAAAGGGTGTAAAAGTCTTTGGCTAAGCCTTAAGTCCTGCAAACAATAATTTACTGAACATATTCATTTATGGATTGAGTCTAGGGATTTGTCTACACAACCCCTTCGATACTTCCTAATCCTTTGACCTTATTTACCCGGCTAGAATCGATTAGAGACGAAGAGAAAGGCAGATAACCAGTTTTCATCTACATCCATCTCACCCAATGCAGTTCAAAACCAGCATTCATCGTCGTTGACGAACGAGCGACGTTCAGTCACGACAACGAACGAACGTTGTAGCATTGTCCACTTACCTACCAAGTAAAGAACAGAACCGACTGACACGGTGGCGCGCTCTTCAATCTCATTCACTAGATGTCCACTGCGCCTTGCTCGCAGTTTTTCGAGGGGTTAGCCCCTTCGACTTCGCCATGGCGGCTTCCGCAAGAATGAAAATTGGAGCCTATTCATTCATGGCAGTGTTCTGAAGTGAAGAATGAGAACTACATCAACAGGAACTGATTCATCGACATCACATTCAATCAGGAGCCAGCTGGTGGTATCAACTTCGGGTTTATTCGTTGACACAGTCTCCGACATTGATGACAATTGTTGTCTTGGCACAGGTCAGCAACTAGCTCTCCGTTTGAGTGAGCATGCCTACTTCAATGGCGACATGTTTTGACATTCTCCCGTATCGTTTTCAGGGACAGCATTTCCTCCATGATTTCGGTAATTCCAAGTGGGGATTTGTCGGGCATGGTATGATATACCACTACGGGACTAGCTTCGATGGTCCGTGAGTCTGCGCGTTGGCACGTGCTCCGATTTCCGAACCAAAATTGAAATCATGATAGTGCGTTGCGTGGTTCGTGAAGTTCTGATAATGGCAAGCGTTAGGGGTGGAGAATTTCTTACTGGGAGAGCAGTGAACGATTGAGTGTTGTGATTCTAACATGTTGCAATAAACTGCCACGAATTGGCGCTCATCAGCTTTTTAAAACCCCTAAGCGACAGCGGTAGTATATATCAGAATTTCAACTGTTACGTGTAAATTGGTTAGTTGAGAGGCAGTTTGATGACAAGGTTTCGGCGTTTCACCGTGTAATCAAGGAGTTTATAACTTATGGTGATTTCGACCAGGGCAATGTGCGATTCTCTTCCTTGTTGATCAATTTGTTTGATGTGATAGAGACCTTTCCTTCTGATTCTCTTGAGTAGTAGTGATACAGGAGCCGCAATTTATGATGATATTGATTTGTCCGACCTCTTTTCAGTTACTTTTTACAGGGCATTGATGGATTGAGTATTTGTGGCTATAATTTCAAGGACGATAGCTCAAATGTAAGCTGTAGGTACAAGCTCCTGACGTTTTCCATGCTTGCATCTCATTTGTAACTTCTTCCAAGTGGTCATGATTTATTCATGACTCAGGTTACTAGATTGGTGTGCACCGAAACATAATGGAGAGGCAGTATTGAGTAGGGTAAAGCGTGGACTTAATGCCTGTGGAAGCCAGTCTTCATCTGAACTATAAATGTATACGAAAGGTCTATCACTTCTGTAGCGCAGGTTGCTATTCCTGACTCTGTGTAGAAGGTGTTTAGAAAATGTGGGCATAGTGGCAGTCCAGATGAAATGAAGAACTTTGAAATTCGTAGTTACTTTTGAATGTTTTGTTTCAAGAGAGGAATTTCAAGTCGGAATCCTCGTTATTTTGGATGTTTGATAAATATAGAGCTACGCCGGGCATGGTTGATAAAAGCTTTAGATAATCTGGTGTGCGTACTTTTGGCACTGAGTGTAACAGGTTGTGCTGTCACATTTTATATACGCTGATAAATCACTGTTTGGCAGCTTCGGCTAACCTCGTGGCTAAATGTCAAACATATTGTGATTGGACAATAATTGAAGATATGAATGTGGTGAAGGCAATTTAGGGGCAAAATACTGATCGGAACGACAGACCCAGAAATAAATATTATTGCTGATTTTGTTTCGTAGATATCGCGAAGTTTTAGAGGTACTGCAGGAACTTGCTTTCGCTGAACTTCATTGATAATGCAGCAGCTTTGGAAGTTGAGGTTGAGGTTAGTATTTGCAGTAACTGTCACCTTTAGGCTCGTAGAACTCCGTATTTTGTGCAGTGTCAAGGCATGTTGACTTGCTTGACTCCTTTCTTCACACAGCCGCTAATGCTTCACGACAAAGTTTAACATGAGACTTGCGCAAATCTCGGAAGGCGTGTGACTATGTTACGTGTCTATTTCACAAAATATCTCATTGTTGTGCCCAATTCCCTGGTGAGTATTCGTAATCAGTATCGCTATTTGTATAATATTCACATGCGAACATGTACGCAGAGGTCTGCCTTGAAGCAAGGATTTTGGAGATTCCGCCATTCTTGGCGATGCCTGTCGTCACCTCCTTTCGAACTCAAAATGAAACCATGTGTTACAGGTACCAAACATGAATCAATAAAGTTCTAAAAGAACTTGCCTTTCAGCAGCATCTTGTTATTGATCTCCATTGGAAACGAAATAGTAGGAACATGAAGAGAAATGCCAGATATACTCAAATCTGTACCCAAATTCACAATTAATGAGCAGGTAAAACGTTTTGTATCACAATTTGCAGATTTTCCCCAGAATCTACATTGTAGCTGCATCACAACAACATATGTATCTTGTGAGGTTCATCTCATGGGTTGAGGTTTATATTCTCAGGTAGTTGCTGATGCTCAAAACAGAGTTTTTGAACTAGCTCTCCAGCATCAAAGGTTGAATTCAAAACATTTTTTGGGTATACTGTCCCGTTCGTGCAGTCAACAATTAAAGGACATACATAAGTTGTGAGCCTACACTTTGAGCCCTAAAATTAATTAGAGAGGGGTGACTGCATGGGACAGTGTTGAAGTAGATGCACTGGACAGGCTTGTCATTCAAGGTATTATTAATCCATGTGCTGCAAGGTCATTGTCAATCAGCCTTGTCTCATAACAGGATGGGCTGAAACTGGGTGCAGGATTGAATGATGTGCCTACTTGTACCCCGTACCAAAAAATGAAGGGCCAGCATTAAGCGTGCTCCAGTTGCCAGTATTGTTTATGTGGCAGCTATTTGGTGACGTGGTGGGTAATGTGGAAAGCTCCCAGATGGATGCACCTTGGCATTTTTTGCAGTTGATTCAGCTGTATGGGCCTCCTCAAAAACATGAACTACTGGTTCACTTGGCAGCTTACCAATATCAGTTGCACAAGCTGGAATAATTTGAATAGTTTGGTGAGTGGTGCCTGTCTTGGAAAACCACCAAGAGTGATGGTGTTCCAGGAAAAGACATCGGTGGTGTAGAGTAGAGCTGGCAGCCAATAATGATGTATACGTCCGTATCCTTGGCAAAAGAAAAGCTATCGTTTGCAAGGACTTGCTGAATGACAGTGAAGGGACCTTCCCCTTCGACAATTGAAACGGAGAACAGCCTGACAGTACTCCAATTATAAAAGTGCTCGAGTAATCTCATCATTGCATTCAACAAAAATCCTTCAACTGTACAACTCCACTCCATGTGAAAGTTCATGCAGCACTGCTCAGTTGAAGAATGCCTACGGTATGAGACTGTAGATTCTGCTTAGCGTAATGCGAACATTGGTTTAGTTAATAGTCTAAAAGCATGGAATCAGTAGAAGAGCCTTCTATACAAGAAAGTTCAGAAGTGAATAGTTGAAGAGCCATAAATAGTTGAAAGACCACCTACTTGAGATTGACACCAAAGAGGAATGGCCAAAAGATAACAGTGTACTCGTTTGATGGAACATACTTTGGACAATTGTTGCAGTGAATGATTAAATGATTCATTTCGTAGCGCTTGTTTGTTTGTTTGACATGCTCCTCCGTGCTAGTGGCATATTCACGACTGAATGGCAATTCTGATGGCACTGCTGTACCTGCCTATTGTTGGGGGCATCTCTCTTCACCTACCGCCAGCTTTGTCCTCCAAACATTCCTTCGCACCAGTAGGCGTTCATCGCTTTCTGCACGCAACTAAGCCTTGGTGTTAAGGGAAGTGACAGAGAGTAGATATATTTTCCTACTGGGAAAAATTCTAATCTGTATGTCTTGACTGGTAAAGCTTGTCCTGCAAAGAGGCAAGTACCACAGGAGGGAAAACCCCTGCCAACCATATATTGCATGGAGTTTCGCAGGAATGTGACGCTGGTGGAAGAAAAGTTAGGTAGTCACAGGTACTACTTCCATCGATCTAGTCTTCATTCTTGATCATCAGCAGTATTTTGAAATATGTAGAACAATTGGTAAGCTCCGCGGGATGTATCATTCGAGCACTTAATCTACTGTATGTAGTACAGATCTGGGATTGATCACCGGAAGAAGCTATTGTAAATGCTCAAAACAACTGGGTTCAGTTGAGAGTCCCTCGTTCCATGTACGATGACTCCTATCCTCTCAGGCAGTTCCACGTTGACCACGCTGAGTTTCCTTATCACAAGAATTTCAACTTCCGACCACCTTCACGTTTCCATCCTGACCCGTTATAAGGAATAATGATCCAAAATTTCAGAGAGTGTAGGTCCTGCAACATCACTAGGTGAGCTCTGAGGGACTAATTTACTGCGCACCTGCACCCTCTGAGTCTGCAGCATTTAGGCCTTCCAAGGTTAGTGCAAAGTTGATGGTGTCTCTCCTATGGCTCCTAGTCTGTGGCTCCATGTAGTTCACCTTGACATTCACCTTGATAGGCTCCGAAGCACAGACACTTTCAAGAATTAGATGAAGCCTTGCGTGAGCGTCCGTCTTTAAAGAGTGGTCACTCTGTCAGCTTTCTCATCAAAGGTTGTAGCACTTTACTTCGTTACCTTCAATCACGGCTACGGGTTTGAACCAGAATGCTGCATTCAAATGTTGGAAAACATTGGTCAAAAAAGTCTATCACCCCAGTCCAACTCATGGTTATGAAAGTATAGGGCCAGTTTCTCACTCTCCCCTGGGTTTGATAGCAACAACTGTTTCTGTAATTTATGCTGCAATCTGCATACATGACAGGAAAGGCACAGATTAATCCACGCTCGTTCAGGTCTGCAGCAACTGCATTAATGAAGCAGTGATGCTATTAATGAGGACAATTCTCGATTTCACCAAGCTGAGATAACTTTATAGTGACCTTGGTCAATGAGTTAGGAAGACAAGGAGCTTTATCCCTGCAAAAAGGTTTTCTATCACGTAGGCATTGGAGCTTTCCAGTAGGCATGGTGTTTGTTAGCTGGTGATTGGCAACATGGCTGACTCTTGTTGGGGAAGTCGGCTTCGTTCTTTGCTGCATCGTCCAGGCGTTCAGGTATACTCTTGTCAAGTATTCCCTCACTCTTCGTTGCTGAGTGGTGTCTAAGACAAGTAATCTCGTTGCGTCTGAGATGTAGATTTTTCCTACTTCGAGGGTGTTAGTACGGTCCCATTCCAAACGTGTGGCAACTTACACAAGCTCATACGCTTAGTTTATCATGGTCATGTATATGCTCCATCGCTAAATATACCAGTCATACTTGGTTCTCGGAGTTTAGCATGAATAATTATTAGTACAGTATTAACTGTTCTTTGTGCTGCTTCACAGCTATTTTTGTGTTGGGTTCTATTTCTCACCCACGACAAAATTTCTTTTTCGAACATTGCTGCCACCAGTAAACATCTTGAAGTCTTTAATCGTTCTTATTTTAAGAAACCCGTCTTATTGCACTACTATATATATATATATATATATATATATACGTGTGTGTGTGTGCGTGTGTGTGTCGAGGGAGGGATGAAGAGAGAGAGACAGACGTTCCACATGGTTCCTCCTGATAACACTGTGTTGCAGTCTCAGGAATTAGTTTTTCAATACTGGTCCGCCAGAAAAAGTAAAGCTGACTAAGTTCAAAAAAGCCCTTTCTGCAGGCTTTGTTCCCAAACCTTCAGATGCTTCCAAGCAATGTGAGCTGCAAGCTAATGTAATGCAAAAGACCTATTAGCATCCCTATTAATCTAAATAGTATCAACTGCTGACTCAGGTCAAAGAGCATATTTCCTCAATCGATAAGGTTTGCGGCACAGGCTCGGGTAGCAGAAATGAGATCACATGTGAAGGAAACGCAGAAAAAGCCAATCGCGGCACACAAATGGGTTCAAAAACTCGAAGGATTGGTGGTTGGAGAAGTACACCTTTCATCTTTGGTCAGCTACTTATCCCGTAGCATAACGCAAACTTATTAATAACGCAATCCCGTACCGCTGTGCTTTGAAATGTTATTCAAACAATTTTGATAAGTGACAATGACTATATTCTTTCTAGATTCTTACCACGAGAACAAATAACCATGTTCGACGGAATACAAAAGCTGCTGACAAAAATTAGTGGCCCTTTTGGTACGAAACCTTTGCAGGAAATGAGATGGGTGAGAGGCTGGCAGGGTTTGGGTTATCAATGAACCTGATCACATTCCTCACTTTAGAGATGCACATACCGACAGTCAAAGCTGCAAACATTATCACCAATTTCGGAGGAACCTGTGGGCTGACCCCACTAGTGGGAGCATTCATTGCAGACGCTTATCTAGGGCGTTTCAAGACAATCGCCATAACCTCGATTATTTACATGCTGGTAATGACCCGAAGAATTCCAAAATGCTGATATTCTTGCATCCATTATGCTAGTACCACGGCATGCGTATACTCTTTCGTCACAAGGAATAGAGTCATCTGCAATTGAACCATCTAACACCAATTGTGAAAATCACACTAATCTGCTTTTGGCCTGTGCGCAGGGTATTGTACTATTGACTTTATCTGCAGCGTTTTCCTCTCTCCGACCACCTTCATGCAATTACCATATGGGCGTCTCAAGTCTAATCTGCAAAGAGCCTTCATCAGAGCAACTGTGGTACTTTTTCAGTTCTCTCTTCTTGTTGGCAGTCGGAACAGGTGGCATTAGACCGAACACAGCCGCATTCGGAGCGGACCAATTCGACCCGTTACACCCTAAGGAGAAAAACCAGCTTTGGCATTTCTTCAACTGGTATTACTTCTGCATTGGTATATCAATTCTTGGAGCGCTTACCGTAATAGTTTGGGTACAAGACAATGTGGGATGGACATGGGGCTTTGGGATTCCAGCAGGCGCAATGGCGATTGCTTTGTTGAGTTTCTTCATCGGAGCACCATTCTTTCGGTACATGCCTCCTGTTGGCAGCCCCTTCACACGCATTGCACAGGTCATTGTGGCTTCATATCGCAAGCGAAAATTCTCATTGCCAAGCGATACTTCACTGCTTCACAGAAGGAATGACAAAGGTGAATTCATCAACTATCAAGCAGTTATCGAGCTCCATCACAGCAATCAATTCACGTAAGGGACATTGCTCCTGCTGAATCTTCCTCTGAAGAAAATTGGCATCTCAGTTTCTCGGCTTTCAAATTTAAACTAACCCTGGATTTCTATGATTTCAGATTCTTAGACAAGGCTGCCATCGTGGAGGAAAGAAACAACATGAGCTCACATGCAAACCGATGGCGCCTCTGCACAGTCCATCAAATTGAGGAGTTGAAGTCGCTTCTGCGCATGGCTCCAATCTGGATGACCACCATCCTCGTCTCCACAGTCATAGTGCAGCAGGGAACCTTCTCAGTGCAGCAAGCACGCACCATGAATAGGTTTGAACATTCAAGACAGAGAATACCTACACAATTTACATTCAAAATACTTACATCGGTCTACTCAACAAAGACCATTAGCTCCAAGTTCTTCACCCATGGCTTCAGTCTCGCTAACGAATTCTATGTTCACATGCAGGTGGATGGGATATAACTTCCAGATGCCAGCCGCCTCGTTCGGAGTGTTCGGCATACTCATGCTCCTCACTTGGGTCCCGATTTACGATCTATATGTCATGGGCTGGCTCAAAAAGGTCACTGGCAATGAGAGAGGCGTGACGCCCCTCCAGCGCATTGGCACGGGCCTCTTCATCGCCATTCTGTCCATGGTGGCTGCAGCGGCTGTGGAAGTCAAACGTCGAAATGTGGCGCACCGACATGGTCTCCTTGACAGACCAGATCTTACGGTCCCCATCTCTGCGTTCTGGTTGGTCCCTCAGCATTGCCTCTTCGGCCTCGCAGAATCGTTTGTGTTCATCGGAGAGCTGGAGTTCTTCTACGACCAGTCTCCTGAAAGCATGCGCAGCACCGGTACCGCTCTGTTCTGGAGCACCTTCGCACTTGGGAACTATGTAAGCACGGCCTTGGTGATTCTCATCGATCACAACACGAATTGGTTAGAAAACAATCTGAACCGGGCTCATCTTGACCACTTCTACTGGTTCCTAGCCGTTCTGAGTGCTGTCAATCTTCTGTTCTTCCTCTTGTCTGCACACTGGTTCCGATACCGCAACGAGGGGTTAGACTCCGACCTGGACATTCCTCTCGAAACCACAGCGGCGTTGAAACCCAACTGACATACTAGACTTGATTTCTCAATAATGGGGTACACACGATGTTTTCGTTTAAAATTTCTGACATAAGGAACACTTAAGTACGCATCTCGACGCTCACGGACAGGTCCAATTCCACCGCAGGTGCTGGTTGCCAGGATGTTAGTTACAGAACCCTGACACAGGGAAAATGAAAATAATTTTTTAGCCGTGGAGGCAGAGAAAACCTACAGTTTTTGAACACTTGGAACAAAACTAGACTTCCTGAAAGAATTAGTAAAGCATTCTTTTGAGTATTTTTCAAGGTGTACATTATCTACAAGCTATTGTGTTGTCTGAAAACTTCTTCGTTGCTCCGTCAACGGTGAGCCAAGAAAACGCACAGAAATGCAGCATATGGGGCAGTTGATAACAGTCGTGTCTCGATGACTCCGATGCACAACAGCTCTGCTGAAGTGCATGTGTCGGTAAGGGTTTGCGTCTGCCTCTAGACTTCATTTGTAGATGGGCATCGTGCGGGGAGTTATTGGGCAGTTGCTGTCCTTGGTTTTACACTCTGTGTTCCTTTGGTTTTTGTGTCTTTGATTGCTACTTTGTTAAGATAGCCTTCTGTGCCTCCTAGGTTAATCTGGTTTTGGTTGCTACATAGTTAAGATTGCATGCAGTACGGGATATTGAGTTTTACTTTGTTTTATTTTTCTGTGGTGGCCGAGTGGAGCCTTGGGATCTGCATTGTTCGATGATATGAATGTTCATATATCATCCTTCAATTTCTTTTAAATAAAATTTGGCATTTTCTTGGATTATATCTAAAATAATTTTACTAGGTTGTGACATACTGTGGCAATAGTAGCAATAAAAGTGAGATTTATCTTTGATTTAATAGAATATAATTTATACTTGTAATGCAAGCAAAGAGGTGTAGAATGCACAATTCTAGCATCCTTTGTACTATGTTTATTTTGCATACTAAACAACTTATTGCTTTAATTGTGATGTAGATATTGCAATAAAAGTTGTAGCCACATTCCAATTTAACTTCATCCAATTCTAACACACAATAAATTGCAAAATTTTATGTGTGTGGAACAATATCATGCTAGTTTATTTTTTATTAGTTATAGGATACGTCTAAAATGTGCATAGTTGGTAGATATGTAGTTGAAATAAAATCATTCATGGTCCAGTATCTTGACAAAACTAAATACTCTTGGAGAATTAAGTAAAGGGACATCTCATTACATGTAAAAGTTAGAAGCATCCATATGAATATTGGACAAGATGTAGATTGATTTTTATATGGTGCAAAAAATTCTCATTTTGTATGTCCAATTAGAGATTTTTTGAAGTGAAGGAGGCATATGAAAAAGTTAAAAGATGTAGTTATATTTATTTGAAAGCATTTACTAAATTGAGTTGTAATGTGAACTTTATATTTATATTTGTATTAGAATAGAGTTTAAAAAATATGTGATTTAGAATTGGTCATATATATATATATATATATAGAACAAAGTATATTAGTTGCTATTTGAATTTGACTATTATATACTAAAATATCAAAAAATATAGAATTTAGGAGTAATTATAGTACTTATATAAAATATTTCATTAATTGAATATAATGTTGTACTTGTAATAATAAATGATTGTATTAATATGATAGTATTTTAGTATTAATAATAACTATGATATTTGGAAAGGAAAAATTTGTTGACAAAAAATACTTGTAATATAATAATTTGGAAGTATTGTAAGAAGTTGGAAGAAGATGAGGCATAGTTAAATTGTAAATATTGCTTGGTTATGAATATCAAGTAATATTACAAGATGGCATTGTTAGAAGTAGTATGCAATGTAATTCAAAAGTATATTTGATAAGCTATACAATATCTTAAGTATATATTTGCTTTCTTACAAAACAAATTTGTTTAAACAAGTAAAATAAAAAAATGCTTGTGACTTCTTTTGAAGCTTTATTGAGAAATAGAAGGTTGGATTTGGAGGTTGTAGAGTGTTATTAAAAAGATTGTATATTTATCTACAAATATAGATTTATATTAGAATAGTATTTTTGTATTTATATAATTAGCTTAGATAAGGATTATATTTTATAATTTATATATGCATAAAACATAGAAGATTTGGCTTAAATTAGTTAGTTCATTATATAAGTTAGAGGTCATACTTGATTTGATGAGATGAATGTGGATTTATTTAATAAAGTTTTTATACTACATATAATTCCAATAATTAAATTTATTATTACTATTATTGATATTAATAATAATATTATTATTATCATCCAAATTTTTATTATTTTATAATATTAATATAATTATTTGATATGCCAAAAGATTTCTCTTATCTTAACATGAATTTAAAGGGACTTAATACACTTAGTTAGGGACTTATGTTTAATTTAGAAGATTACTAGATCAACAAAATCTACTAATGATGATAATAAAAAAATCAAGCTTATTTGATGTGGTGGATTAAACCACAAATAGAAATAAAAAGACAAAAGAAAATAATGGTCCTATATTGTATTCTCATACTAATAGGCCAAAGTCTAAGAAATATTATAAGATTTTAAGTAAGGAGCAAATATTGTTGGTAATGGCAACATAAAATAAAGTTTTTGAATAGTATTGTGAAGAAGATATAATTTTGTATAGTTTGTCTATAATTTAGCCAATTACGATATATAAATATATATAATATTATATATATATATATATATATATATATATATACACATTAGATTTTAGAATGTGTTTAAATAATAAATGTTAAAAATATGTATAATCAATGGATGTTTGTTAGGATGTTATTAAGATTTATAGTAGATGAAAAGAATATAGCAAAGACCATAATTTCTTTTGTTACTAATAGTATATATATTTATGACAAAAAAAAGTTAAGGATACTATAACCAGGTTCAAAGGATTTATAGCACTCTAAAAGAAAGAATATGGAAGAAGTAGTATTATTATTGCTAAGATTAGTATTATTATTATTATTTTTTAAAATTTTATTTCTTTTAAATAATATATATATTTTTAAATTTTGATAATTTTAAAAAAATAGAATATTTTAATATCATTATTTCAATTACTAACACCAATATAATAGGATCATAAATTTAATTTTGACTTTGTTTAATATATTTAAAAGTTTTTAATATTTTAAAATTATCTTTTCTTTACCATGTTATTAATATTAGATTATGATTTAAACTACAAGGTTTTGATTTTACATATTTAAAATATTTTTTGGAAAGTATAGAATACTTAGATATTGTATATGATGCATTAAAATATAAGACTCAAGCATCAAAATACCACTATCATGCATTTCATATGTTAAAAAAAGAATTGAAGCATATTGATAAAATTATAAAATAATTAGAATAATGTATTAATTATTTATTTTTTTAGAATATAAAACCATTAATTTTTTTGTAATATTTTTAAAAATATTTCAATTTTTTTGTGTATATATATATATATATATATATATATATATGCATACATTAAATATTATTTATTATTATTATATACAATAAAACTGCCTTTTTTTCATGAATAAAAAATAACTTCATTAATTCCATTTTTATTTGTATCTAAAAAGAAGCAACCAATATTTTGTTGAATCCTAATCATCCTAAGAAAATAACATATTTTATATTGGTTGATTTTTTATTGATTTAGAGTGATAATTTTTTTATAAATATAAGAAAATTAAATATTTAGTAGTCATACTTTGGTGATATTTTTAAAAGCTATTGTAACCCTCCAATCTATCAAATTTTTATAATAACAAGAGTATTTTTAAATGAACTAAACCATATTTAATGAATATATTACTACATTTGTACTATTAATTAATTAATTAATTAATTTATTTATTTTGTAAAAGAACAATCTTATTTTATTAGAATTTTAAGTAAAAAATTATATATTTATTTTAGTTTATATATTTTAAATCCTTTTTTTGTAGTATAAAAATTCTACTAATAATTGGTTTTTGTTTTGATTTATATTGATTTATTTAAATTTTTACTTAATCACAATTAAATATTTTTAATAAATACACAATTACATATGTATATTTTATTGCATACAGTCAAAATATTAGTAATATAAAGGTTTTTATCATGTTTGGCATATATATAATTATTGTAGCTCTAATAGTCTGCATTTTTTAATTTATTTAACAAAGATAACCAAAAATACCAAAAATAAAAATCTAAGATATAATAAATAATTAATATATATATTAAAAATTTTATAATAAGCACATTTTAAAAAGAAATGTAAAATATACACGAACTGCTTGCTGTTGCGACGACCTATCTGTTGTGTTCGAACATCCAAAATCGAGTCCAGGTTTTAAAGCTGTGATATAAAGGATACAATTGGTATCGATTTCTGTGGGATGAATCTGGTTCTGTTCTTCGACGAGATCATCATGGTCGGATGCGGTTCCGGGGCTGTTTACAACGTGGTGCACGCAGCCACTTCCACAGCTCACATCATGCGGCGGTTCCGCGGACGCAGCAACCGTTGGGATTCTGGAGCGGTGACGGGCACCCCCGACAGCCACACGTTTCCACGCCAATGCAGTGGATGTCTCCGTCGCAGTTTCATTCGTCTCACGGATGATGACCACCAATCATTCTCGTTCTCATCCTGAGCATGACCAGATCCAAGCAAAACAGAGCCTTGCCTGGCCTCACCCACAGTTGCTTGCCTTGCCTTGCCTCGCGATCGATGAAAGCTTCGTGCATTCTCTCTTGCACGCATGTCCACACGCTGTGATGTTACTCTCTTTGGTGCAAGTAGCGCCGTCGCCGGAGTAGTTAACGAAGATTGCTTTGCCTCGCCTGCTTCCTCCAGAAAATAGCCAATTGTCTAAACCCGCTTGGATTAGGGAGTGGTTTGTCCAGGGTATGGTGGATTGGATGGATTGCAGCGTGAGAATAGCATCCTCAGGGCCGAGTTGCTACCTATTTGAAGCTTAGCGTTTTGGTTTATTGTTTGTTAGTAGAAGTGAAAAGTGATTGACTTATTGTATTTATTAGAAAATTTAAAATGAACAGATACAGTTCATAAAATATAAACAATTAATATTTTGAATTTATATATATATATATATATATATATATATATATAATTAGAATATACTAAAATTTTATTTTTTCAAGTTATATTAAACTTAGCTTCATCCTATTTGCTATGTGGAGGAACTAACAAAGGCATAGGTGTAAAAAGAGCTTTGAATTGGTGTGGAGATGGATACTTTTATTATTTTTGTTTTGTTTTAAATTTTTTTATTTTTTTATTTTTATGGCAAGATTGCAATAGAGTGATGATGAATCAATATAATAAATAGTATTAGATCTAGCAATTGTGGATATTATTTTCTTAATTAATAAGTATAATACATATAATTTATAAGTTTAAATTTGAGATGAAAGAAGTTTGTAAGAATATAGATAAAATTGAGTTAAATAGACAAGTGAATCCTAATTATGATATCTTAATTGGTAGAATAAAATTAAAATATTTTTATATTAAATTATCATGGCCTATCTTTTGGAATTAATCAAGCAAAGTATATTTATGGTTTGGAGCTAATTACATGGTTTTTTCATATTAAATTTTCAAGCATCATGGAATGATATTATAAAATATTAAATATGCAAGGTATTTATAGAGATACTTAGAAAGAATCTCAAGTCTATATTGAAGTATTTAAGAATTATAGAAGAAAAAATATTAAATCTTAAATACTTAAGTCTATATTGAAGTATTTAATCTCAAGTCTATATTGCAATTATTATAGAAGAAAAAATTATTGAATAGAAATCAATGTATAAATTTATGCAAGAATATTGAACATGTTATAAAGGTTTTTGACCATCTAATGACTTGTAACAATGATAGATTGGAATTTGGACTTTTATTGAATGAATTATTTTTTATAATAAATAAATCTTATTACTAGTAGAAAATTGTGGAAAACCAAAGTGGTGTGAAAAAGCTATCTTCCAATTGAATGACAATGAAACTTTTAGAGAATTACTTTGGAATTTGAACTATTGTTATGATGTAATAAGTGATATGCTTTCAAAGTATTATTCCAATAAATTTGAAGACAATAATCTTGCTTCTTTTAATATTGCAACATATAATAAAGTGAAAGGTGATGTTAAATTTTTATATGATAGATTAATCCATGCAAATGGAAAAGAGGATTTTGAATATTATGGATTACCAAAGTATCTACTACAAAGATTGGAAGACTTGTATTGCATAGAAGTTAAAAAATTGAATGCTTTGAAATCATCTTTAGGTATTATTAGTCTTAAAATTATAGGACTTGTAAAAAGAGAACCTAGATCTTATGGACAAGTTTATAAATCAAAGTGGTAGGGACTTTTGTGTATAACTAAAAAGATAGAAGTTAAATACAAAGAATTTTTTAATAGAGAACTGAACATTCTAGCCAATTTATGCCATCCCAACTTGATAATATATTTTTTTGCAATAAAAAATAATACCAATGAAACTAGTGAATCTTTTATAACAGCAATTAAAAATGATTATTTGTATATGGAAATAGAATTGATGCAAACAAATTTAAGTGGCATGTTACAAAAAGAAGAGCAAGTATCTCAGATTTTTTTATTTTTTATTTTTTATTTATTTTTATTGATATTATGCATCAAATTGCAAAAGAAATATGTTACTTGCATGACATGCATATTACACATCGTGATATGAAGCTTGACAATATTTTAGTTAATATTATAGAAACAAAAATTATGGATAAGATTATTCAACATGTTATTGTTAAAATAATTGATTTTGAAATGTCCAAGATTAAAGTAGGAATCAATCCAAAAACTACAAAGAATAATATTTTTTATGATAGTATTAAATATATGGCTCCGAAAGTATTGAAAAATAAAATTTTAAAAATAATAATATGATCTTTTGAAGCAAATATTTATTCATTTGTAATAGTATATTTTAAGATTTTTTTAAAAAAATATCTATTTTATAATATTTTTATAATAAAAGAGATATTATAATTAAAAAAGATAAAAGATCAATTTTGCCTTCAAATTGTGATGAATTAATTGAGGTAATTAAAGAATGTTGGAACTCAAATCTTTTGCAGGGACCAAAATTTGCAAATATTTGTAAAAGATTAAGCTTAATAAAGTATAAGTTTTTAGCAAAAATTAAGGTGGCAAATGTACTATACTTTGGAGACTCAAAATGCAATAGTCATTACTATATAGAATCTTAGTAAATACACAATAGATTATCTTTTGATAAGACTTACATTAAAAATTATAGTAAGTATATATTAAATTCATTGGATCAATTATATTTTATATTTGTATGCACTCTTCCATACTATAGTTATGTTTAAATGTAATATTTTAAATTCAAATTAATAAGAATAGATTAAAATATAATATATACATCATTCTTATTCTTTTGTTGATTTATGATTGAAATTCTAATTATAGGTTGATTTATTTGAGGAAGAAATATTTGATTGAATATAATATTTATTACAAATAAGACAATAATGTACAAATAAAAAAAAAAAAATGTGTCTTATTGGAATGGATGAATTATACAAGATTATAATAACAAAGGCCATATTAAATGATATGAATCACATGTATAATGCCTCATGCTTTATTGAGAATATATTAAAAGTGGCGGTGTCAAGGATATGAATCATAAAGGAATAAAATATCAATATACTCTCATGTCACTCAAATAAATAGAAAATCACTCAAAGATGGAATAATATTAAAACTAAAAAGGCTATTATCTAAGACAAGAAGACTAGATACTCTTGAAATAAGACTAAGAATAAGAAAGGCATTGATAAGAGTAAAGAAGGCTTCACTCTTGTCTCTATATATACTATCTACTTAAGAATTATGTGGCAACATTCTATTAGACCTCCAATACGTGTCCAATTTGCAAGACACGTGTCAAACTTGCAAGATAAGTTTTCTATATGTGTGTCACATATTTAGCTTGTTCTATAAGCTATCAATATAAAAAACACATGGCTAACTTGTTAGCCAAGTTTCTAACCTATTAATCACCTATAGACATATATAAATTGTGTGTATGAAGCTTCTAAGAAACTTATAAGATGTTATCAAATTAATCTACTTTTATCTACTTCTATCTATCTATATTAGTTAGATAACTATTGGAATAAATCTTATATCCGTAACATTACTCCCCCTTTTATGAATGAATTCCACAAGGAAAAATGATTATATATTGAGGAAGTTCAAGATACGTCAAATTATGCTTACTACATATTTTGATCTTTGAAAGGTTTTCTAGACTTTTCATTTTGATTTTGATAGATGTCATCAATGAAATATATTAACTTTTGTTAATGTATTTATTAGATTCTTACATGGCTCTCATATGCATTCACTAATATCATATCCATGCTAATATATAAGATATTTCAGCCAATTTTGATGCTACCTTGAATCTAAGACCTCTCCTACTTCAAATTCTTTATTGTTGTCTACTTCTATAAGAGGTGGTGGCATTTGTCTTTTTTTTTGTATGTCCATTATCTTGTATGGCTTCAGTAATGACATGTAGAATACAAGATGGATCTTTATAGATTATGATAGGTGCAATCGATAAGCAACTGGATTGATCTGTTTATAAATTAAAAATGGTCTAAGCTTATTATAATCTAGCTTGTCACAAGGACGAATAATTTTGATATTACGACAAAATAACCATATCTTATTGTCCACGTGGAATTGAGGTTGTTTCTTATGATAGATATCTACATTGATCTTTTATTATTCTTGAGCTCCTTTTAATTATGCCTTCATTGTTGTATATAGCTCTTACAACCAATTTGTTAAATCTTCTGTTGTAAGATTATCAGCTTTTAAAAAGTCAATAATATCAAGTCGTGGATAATAACAATAATTGGCAAATAATTGCCACAAACATAAGATTTACTCCAATAAATGACCTAAGTAATATAAACCAATAGAAGTAGGTAAAATAAGTTGATTTGATAATATTTAATAGGGAAGCTTCCTAGAAGCTGTATAGACGCGGAATCACCTTTATATATGTTTATAGGTGATTGGCAGGTTAAAAAACTTAGTCAACAAGCTAGCCACATGGCGCACATATTGGTAGCTTGTGGAATAAGCTAGCCATGTGTCACACATGTTGGTAGCTTGCGGAACAAGTCAAGTACGTGGCGCACATGTGAAAAACTTGTCGTGCAAGTTTGACATGTGTCTTGCAAATTAGACACGTATATGAGGTCTTATAGATACCGCCATGTAGTTCTTAGCTAGATAGTATTTATAGAGGCAAGAGTGAAGCCCTCTTCACTCTTGTCAACTCCTTTTCTGATTCTAGTCTAGTTTCAAGAGTCCTCATGTTTTTAGTCTTTGATAATAGCTATTCCAGTTTTCTTTGAATATATATACTTTCTTATTTCTATTTTATGACTTTTACTTTGATACAATTTTTATTAGATTATGCATCTTTTTTTAGTTCATGTCCTTGACACATTGACAAGAGTACACTTATAATATCATAGCTTTGTCTTGTCTTGATTAAGAGTGGATTACCCCTTTCTCTCGATAAGACACAAGCATATTAGAAGTTGCAGATTACCTTCTTCTAAATTGATATTATTCTTAGTATTTTCTTTGTTCTCCCTTCTACTTATCTCGAGTGGTGTTAGATATTTTTTGAAGTGTTATCATGACAGAGCTTGCCAAAATGAAGAGTGCGATGGCACAAATATAAGAGCAAATGAGAGAATTGATGCTTGCAATGCATCAATTCACTGTATCTCCACAAGGAGTAATAAGGTTACCAAATAATGAAGATATAGATATGGTTGGAGCTGCTTCAACATCTACACCAAGCCATATAATTCCTCCTACATTGGAACATCGTCCAAGCATCAGAGAACCAAAAATTGGTCTACTTGAGAAGTTTGATGGCACAAGATCTAAGTTTCGAGGATTCATCAACCAAGTCCAACCGGTGATTGAATTGCAACTGCAAAGTTTTCCAACTCTAGGATTACAAGTCAAATTTATTGGTACACTACTTTCGGGTTTTGCCTTATCTTGGTTTTTATCTTTTCTGGAACGACGTGATTCAATATTGGATAATTTAGAAGCTTTTTTAGCAGAATTTCGATCTATGTATGGAGAACATGATGCAACTCGTGTTGCAACCAACAAGCTTCGTATCCTATGATAAGGTAATCGATCACTGACATTATATGCTTCACAATTTTGACAATTAGAAATCGATATCAAGTAAGACGATGCTGCACTCATCAGTTAGTTTCTCTATGGATTACAATATGAAGTGAAAAAATTGATGTTGAACTTATCCGATCCTCAAACATTGAGTCAAGCAATAGACTTTGCGGTGAAGTGTGATAATCGACTTTTTGAATTTAGATCTGAAAGTCGTACAAGAGAACCTCAGCAATATTATAATTCAATGGCAGTACCAATGTCTTCTCAATATGTACCTTCAAAAGTCGAGAACATGTAAATTGATGCTATACGTTTTAAGCTGCTTACTGAACAAGAAAAGACTCGATGTCATCAAGAAGGATTATGCTTGTATTGTGGAGAACCTAAACACATTGCTCAAAATTGTCCAAAGAAACAACTCAACCACAAGATGAGGAGTATGACTGTCAAAGAAGATAATATGTCAAAAAACGAGTTTGTCCAATTACAATAAGGATCGTGCACCTGGGATCTTGTACAATTTCTAATAAAGGTCCTATTTTCTTGTCACAACCATCTCCTTGTTTTATAATAGATGTATATTTAGCATCTAATAATTACAAAGCCTTTGCCATAATAGATTCGGAAGCCTCGGCTTGTTTTTTAGATGAAGAATTTGCTAAAAGCCATAGAATATAGATAGTACAAAAATCTAAATTTGTACACGTATCAGTCATAGATGGTCGTCTTTTATCTTCTCGAGATGTTACTCATGAAACACTTCCTCTAGATGTAGTAGTAAATGGCCATAATAGTTGCGTAATTTTCAACATAATTACATCTTCTTCTATTTCAGTTATTCTAGATCTATCATGGTTAAAAAAACACAACCCTTGAATAGATTGGATTTCTCGTACTCTGAACTTTTTTAAAAGTATAGTTAACAGTATAGTTAATCAAGTAAGAAATCATAAGTCTAGTAGAATTAAACCTGCGTTTGTAGGTGCAAGAGCTTTTTAGCATGCTGCAAAAGAAGGATCACCTTTTGTCATTTATCCTACACCTGTTTCCAATGATGGAAAGATTTTAAGTAGCATTCCAAGTCAGTATCAAGATTATCTAGACGTTTTTGAAAAAAAGAATGCAGATATTTTTTCAGAGCATTGTCCATATGATTGTTCAATTGACCTTAAAGAAGGAACTCAACCACCATTTGGATCAATCTACAGTTTATCACAAGATGAATTGGTGGAACTCAAGGCGTATATTGACGAGAATTTGGCCAAGAATTTCATATGCCATTTTAAATCTCCAGTAGGAACTCCAATTCTATTTGTGAAGAAAAAAGATGGATCATTACGAATGTGTATTGACTATCGAGGACTCAAAAAGATCACAATCAAGAAGAAATATCCATTACTTCTGATATCAAGACTCCTTGACCAGTTGAATCAAGCTAGGATTTATACAAAAATAGATCTAAGAAGAGCATATAATCTAGTACGCATCAAAGAAGGAGATGAATAGAAAATTGCATTTCGAACAAGGTATGGACATTTTGAATATAATGTCATGCCTTTTGGACTTACGAATGTACCAACTGCTTTTTAATATCTCATGAATGATGTTTTTCGTGAGTTCTTATACATTTTTGTCATTTGCTACCTAGACAATATTTTAATCTATTTTAAGAACATAGAAGAACATGAAGTACATGTTCGTCAAGTATTACAAAAACTTAGAGATGCGGAATTGTATGCTGTCAAGTAGAAAGAATTTATCTAGGAAAAACACCAGGTTCCTAGCTGCTATTAGAACTAGCAGGAAACATGAGAGGAAGCCGTGCAAGTATCTTCTATACTTGCACAATATTTGTTCAAGCTTTCAAATTATACTTGTATTACACTTGTTCAAGACTTGTACAAATATAAAGTATAAATCCTTGAATAATACTTGTACAAATACTTATATAAATATTTGTACAAATATTTATATAAAATAATATATAATCCTTGATATAATAGTTATATAAATACTTATATAAATATTATATATATTACTTGTAAAATACTTATATAAATACTTGATATAACTACAAGTATATATACTTGAATAAAAGATATAAGCAAAGTGTGTATATATTCAAGTATACCTCAAAATACAAGTTATACAACAAGCTGAAACTAATTTAATCACTAAAAATTCATCCAAAGGTCAAATCAAGTGTGCTTATAGCCTATGGAAAGCCAATGATCCATTGTAAAACATATCAAAATTTCACAAATAGATGTCTTACCGTTTAATATTTATGGCTAAAAGAAATAGGCACCAAAATTTCCCATCAAATGCAAAGGCAGCAAAGCTCTTCTTCACTTCAGCCTTTGTTGTGATTACTTTCCTTCTCCAAATTAGGCATGCATTAGCTTTTTAGAAAGCTCACTCCATCATCTAACTTGTTCTAAAATTTTGCATGCATGCCTCTCAAACTCCAGATTTCATAGCTAGTTGATTCTACTCTTCAAACCCTAGCAACAATTTGCCCTCTTGACACTTCACAGCTTATAAAACTTTCATAAAAGCTCCAAATGTATTGATTTTTGTTTTCATGGAAAGCTTATATAAGCTAATATAAGAATCTTAAATATCAAAAATATTGAAGATATTTTCCGACTTGGGTGGTTGAACAAAATCTCTACCCCTCTTTGTCAGGTGGCAGCAATCCCTTTCCCACTCTCAAGCTTACAACTTTTTTTCTCCAACTCCAAATGCTATAAGAAATGTCTTAATAGAAATCTAGCACAATTTCCTACATTTTCCATAAATTCTACTTAGAAAGACTTAAAATCAAACTTGCAGTGGCAGATCAAAGTTTCTGCCATCACTTTTCAATAGCAGCAGACCTCACTCTACTAAAACAAGGATAAGTATTTGCTCACAACTCCAATACAAGCAAGTGAGTAGGTTCTAGAATCCTCTCAATTCAAAGAATACACACCTTAATTTTCATTACAAACGCTTCTATCTCCTTGGAGCTATCTCTCTCCAAAGTTCACCACTCAAAAATTGCCAAATCCTAGGTCTAGCAAGAGGAGAATATCCCCTTTTCCTTCCATATCAATCTATGAGACGCCCACATGGGCAGCCAAATCCTATTGGATAGGCCCTATTCACCCCATGCTCTTCTTTTTTATCCCTCATAAGATCAATTCTACCTCAAAAGTCAACAAAAAAGGTAAAATAATCTTTACCTTTCTTCTAATTATAAAAGAATCTATTCTAAGATATAAGTAAGATAGGAACAAAACAAATAGCCATCTTAATTCACTAATTAAGTGGCTAAAATAAATCCTCTCCTTATAATATCTTCTTAAATAACCTTTAGCACTCACAAATGTAATAACAATAGATACAAAATATATAATATTTTTGCACACTGCACGTAAATGCAGTATGACAACGCCAAGATGGAAAAGTATGTATTTCTTACTACTCAAGTTGATTTCTTAGGATACATCATTTCAAATGATGGTTTCATGATGGATTCTAAGAAAGTCTTGACAATCATGAATTGGAAGATTCCAAAGACGATAAGAGATGTCCAATATTTTTTGGAATTTGCCAATTATTATCGGATCTTTATTAAAGACTTCTCTCAAGTTGCAGCTCTACTTACACGTTTGACTTTTAAAGACAAATCCCAATAGAATGAAGAAGCAGAAGTAGCATTTGAAGCTTTAAAGACATCGTTTGTTTCTGCACCAATCCTATATTGTGTAGATTTTTCCAATGCATTTTTTATGGAAACAAACGCATCAGAGTTTGCCTTGGGTGCGATTTTGTCACAAATGGGAACAGATGACAAACTTCATCCAGTAGCTTTTCATTCAAGAAAATTCTCAACAGCCGAGATCAATTACGAGATCCACGGCAAAAAACTTCTTGCAATCATGGATTCTTTTCAAGAATGGCGTCATTATCTAGAAGGCGCTTCGAGTCCAGTCACCATATATACAGATCACAAGAATCTCGAGTATTTCATGTCGATACACGTGTTGAATCGTCTCAAACTTGTTGGAGTATATCTTTGTCAAGATTCGAGTTCATTATCACTTATCAGCCAGGAAAACAACAAGGTTATTCCGATGCCCTTTCTAGATATTCTTATTTTGCACCAAAAGAAGAAGATGCAGCTTTTGAGCAACAAAGAACGGTCCTCTTGAAACTAGAGCAGTTTCATCTTTGAGCAATAAAATCAACATTGACTGTTGATTCAACTTTTCTCAAGCAAATTCATTCAAGTATGTCCTTAGACCTTCTTGTTCATGATATCAAGAATAATTCTTCCAAATTTCATGATTCTTCTAAATTCAAGTTCAAGAATAATATACTATATTTCAAAGAACATCTATATGTTCCAGAAGGAGAAGCACGTTTATGTGTTCTTCAAGCACATCATGATTTTCCAACGGCAGGACATTTTGGATACAACAAGACTTTGGAACTTATATCAAAAGATTTTTGGTGGCTTCAAATATGGAAGGCAGTCAAAGACTTTGTACAATCATGTGATATCTGCTCAAGATCAAAGACTCCTCATCATCGATCTTTTGGGCTTCTTCAGCCATTACCTATTCCAAAACAACCATGGTCTTCTGTTTCTATAGATTTCATCATAGATCTTCCAAGCTCAAGATCTTATGACTCTATATTTGTGATAGTAGATCGATTCACTAAGATGGAATATTTTGTGCCATGCACAAAATCTATCACAAGTGAAGAAACACTTAAGCTTTTCATTGATAATATCTATCGCTATCATGGATTACTTAAGGATATTATATCGGATAGGGGAACTCAATTTGTGTCAAGATTTTGGAGAATCCTTTTCAAGATCTTAAAAGTAGACATAAAGTTATCTTCAGCTTTCTATCTTCAAACTGATGGACAAACAGAGCGCGTGAACCAAGTCCTGGAGCAATACTTAAGGTGTACCATCAACTATCAACAAGATGATTGGATAGCTCTTCTGCCATTGGCAGAATTTGCTTATAATAATATGATACATTCTTCTACGCAACAAACACCTTTTTTTGCCAATTATGGTTATCACCGACGACTTGATGTTTTTGACTTTTCAAAAGTTGATAATCCAGCAGTAGAAGATTTTGCAAATCGTTTGTCAGAGTTATATACAATAATGAAGGTGCAATTAAAAGAAGCTCAAGAATGACAAAAAAAAAATGCAGATGCATATCGCAAGGAACAACCACAATTCAACGTGGAGGACAAGGTATGGTTACTTCGTCGCAATATCAAGACTATTCGTCCTTGTGATAAATTGGACTATCGTAGGCTTGGACCTTTTCCTATTTCTGAACAAATCAATCTAGTTGCATATCGATTACACCTACCGGAGTCCATGAAGATCCATCCTGTATTCCACGTGTCATTATTCAAGCCATATAAGACAATGGATATACAAAGAAGAAGACAAATGCCACCGCTTCTTGTAAAAGTGGACAACAATGAAGAATTTGAAGTTGAAGAGATTTTGGATTCTAGGCGGCTCCAAAATCGACTGGAATATCTTGTGCATTGGCGTGGATATAATATTAGTGAATGCACATGGGAGCCATCAAAGAATCTAACAAATGCATCAATAAAAGTCAATACATTTCATCGATACCATCCATCAAAACCAAGATAAATACTCAAGAAAATCTTTGCTATAAAGCAAGGCAGGGTCTATAGAGGTTTCATCCCACCTTGTATCATTATTTGTCATTAGATTTTGTTTGTGCTAAAAAGATGGAGGATCAACAACCAACGAATTCAGCTCAAGAGCCATCATTTGCTGATTTATCGGACGAGACTTTACGACTATCACAACCTTCAAGACGACGGAATAGAGATGAAGACCCTCAAGAATAACATGTCCTTCCTCGGATTGATGGCAAAATACAACGTGTTTGGTATCACGACCTTGGAAGAGACTTCCAATGTTTGGTGATACTTTTAGAGGTAGAAACTACTCCTAATGGTGTTTCTAATATCTTTTTTGAAGAAAGCTATGAAGGCCTCAACAATGATCAAATAATAGGGTGGTCCTCTAGCCTTGGTATGAGATATTATTGATGGCTGAAATGACCTATCAATTACTTTTGAAGGGAACAAAGATCAGAGTATGTGGCAAGCACAATTCGACGTATCCTAGACTTTCTCAACATATAATCACCGTTCCCCATGGAACTCGTCCCTAGAAGGAGTGGTAATGTCACGGACATAAGATTTACTCCTTTAGATGACCTAAGTAATATAGACCAATAGAAGTAAGTAAAATAAGTTGATTTGATAATATTTGATAGAGAAGCTTCCTAGAAGCTTTATAGACTTGGAATCACCTTTATACATATCTATAGGCGATTGGTAGCTTAAAAAACTTGGTCAACAAGCTAGCCACATGGCACACATCTTGGTAGCTTGTGGAATAAGCTAGCCATGTGTCACACATATTGGTAGCTTGCGGAACAAGCTAAATACATGGCACACATGTGAAAAACTTGTCATACAAGTTTAACACGTGTCTTGCAAATTAGACACGTATATGAGGTCTTATAGAATACCACCACGTAGCTCTTAGTTAGATAATATTTATAGAGGCAAGAGTGAAGCCCTCTTCACTCTTGTCAACTCCTTTCCTAATTCTAGTCTAGTTTCAAGAGTCCTAATATTTCTAGTCTTTGGCAATAGCCATTCCAATTTTCTTTGAATATACATACTTTCCTATTTTCATTTTGTGACTTTTATTTTGATACAATTTTTATTAGATTATGTATCTTTTTTTAGTTCATATCCTTAACAATAATAGAGTTTGTTGAATAGAAGAATATATCAAATTATTATAAATAAACTCTGCCAATGGTAAAAGAGTTGTCCAATTATCTTAATATTAATTGATGGTATACTTCAAATATTGCTCCAAAACCTGATTTACTCGTTCTATTTATCCATTAGTTTGAGGGTGGAAAGTTAAAGATAGTTTTATATCAACATTTAATATTTTGAAAAGGATTCTTTAAAATTTTAATATAAATTATGTCCTTCTATCTAATATAATATCTTTTTATAATCCATGATAGCAATAGATATTGTCAAAGAAGATTTTAGTTTTTTTTTTTATCTGTAATAGATTTTGTATACGATATCTTATTGTAATATGTTTATGTAGTAAAAAATTTAAATAAGAATGATTTCTATTTAATATTTAATTATCTTGGTTCAATATGAATCCAAGATAATTAAAAAATGATTTATAAAATCTTCTTAGATTTTTTTCTTGTTTTAATAGCTAATAGATAAAATTTAGTTATTAAATTTTTCTTTTAGGTTATAGAAACTCTTTCACTGCTTTTAAAAAGCCATAAGTTAATAAAAATAGGATAGAAGAGATAAATACTTAATATGATTGATACTAGAATTAAGTTGAGGATAGGATCAAGCTTAAAATTTTTTAGAATAAGTTAGATTGATATTCGGGGATCGATCGTATATGAGATAGGATCGAAATCAAACCTCTAGCGACAAAAACAGCCACTAAGGGCAAGATATTGGGTTATTTTGAGATCGGCGACTAGGATTGGAGAGCTAGCTTTAAGCTTGTTTCTATAGAGTTTGGGAGAACTTAGTAATTACTATCAAAAGTCAAGATTTTTATGGAGGATTAAGTTTTTATGTAATAAAGTTAGGACTAGCATTCTTGGTTATTGTGTGCAATTGAAGTTACATCTATAGGTGAAAATTTGATAATATGTGGATGATTGAATGTGCTAAGATTGAATAATCATTTATAATAATCTAATAGTGCAATCAGAATTTATTTGATCTTTAGTACAAATAGGTACTAGAAATTGGCAGTTTAAGATTATTTAAGATTTTTACAATATTTAAAGATCTATTTGTTGGAGAAGAAGAAGTTAATAGTTGGAAAAGGAGAAAATACTATTGTGATATCTACATCAACTTTCAAGTTGGCGGCCAAGTGACATTAATGCGGTTTTTGATTAATTTTTGACAATCTGTAAGTTAAGTTGAGTTGAAACTTTTTAAACATATAGAAGACTTATATTTGCATTTATATGCAAAATTTCACACTAAGTTGATAATTAAATTAAGAGCTATAGCTTACTAAGATTAGGACTTGCAATGAGAAATCTAAGTTGCTTAATTGTGACAAGTAACAAAGCAATTGGATTTTATATATGATTGAAGTTACCAAGAAGAGTATTTTTAAGCACTTTGTATTAACTTAAGCAATCTAAAATTGAAATTTGAATCATATTCTTCTTATATAGATGAAACCTATTAAAGATTCTTGAAGATTTGTGAATTGCAATCTCATCCTTTATAGTCAGGTGCTTGGCGCATTTCCAAACATGACAACACATAATATGATAGCATGTGTGCATTGATTAGTAGAAATTAAATAAAATAATGGTAAGAAATCATTATCTATTATTATTAATCTCATAACTTTTAGAAGAACTTGGCCAAGCCAAGATCTATATTAAAATAGATCTTTATGGAGCAAACAACTTGATAGGGAACAAAGAGGGAGACAAATAAAAGACTATATTTTAGACAAGGTATGGATATTTTGAATATAATATCATATCCTTTGAATTGACAAATACACATACTATCTTTTAGCATGTAATGAATAACATCTTTTGAAATCACTTAAACAAGTTTGTGATGATCTATCTTGATGATATCTTGATCTACTCAAAAAAATCTAGAAGAACATGAGGAGCGTATAAAATTGATATTACAAAAGCTGCGAGATGTAGGTTTATATGCCAAACTAGAGAAATGTATATTTCATCAATCAAAGATGGAATTTTTGAGATATGTCATATCTAATGAGGGTTTGATGATAGATCCCAAGAAGATGGAGGCAATTATGGAATGGGCCATTTCAAAGAGTATGAAAGATGTACAAGATTTTTTTGGATTTGCTAATTTCTATCGGATCTTCATCAAAAATTATTCTTAAGTTGTTGCCCTTCTTATTCAATTGATATGCAAAGATAAATTAGAATGAGAGCCTCAAATAGAAACGACATTCTAAGACCTCAAGACGACGTTTATCATAGCCCCAATCTTAGTACATCTAGACTTTTTAAAAATATTTTACATAGGAATTAATGCTTTGCATTTTATACTAGGGGCCTTACTTTCACAAATGGATATAGATAATAAATTCTATCCTATTATATTTCATTTTCAAGAATTTTTTATTATCAAAATTAATTATAAAATCTATAGTAAAGAATTTTTTGCTATTGTAGATTCTTTTCAAGAATGGCATTATTTTTTTGAAGAAGCAATGTATCTTGTGATTATATACACAATTCATAAGAATTTGAAATATTTTATGTTAACTCAAGTTCTTAATTGTCGCAAAACTTGATGGAATATGTCATTATCTTTATTTAATTTTGTCATTATTTATTGACCTAGGAAGCAACAAGGATTATCCAATGCTTTATCAAAGAAATTATATCTTATACTAAGGGCAAGAGAGGTAGTGTTTGATCAACAATATACAACTTTATTGAAGCTAGAGCAATTTTGCGTTTATGCTACTATTATATCAGTATCTATTGATTCTAATTTTCTTGATGAAATGTGTGTTGCAACCACTAATAATGCTTTGGCCTTTGATATCAAGCATCATCTTAATAAAAATACTAATAAATTTAAACTTGAAGAAGATCTTTTATGCTTTAAAGAACGTGTGTATATCTTAGAAGAACCTACACAACTATGTATTCTTCAATCTTGCCATGACTTTTTAGTTGTGGATCATTGTTAGGGACATATACTATGAAGGATCACAGAACCTTCTAAAATATTTTAGAAGCTTCGTAATTGGTGAAAGTCAATTGAAAAGTTTTCTAGTTAATAGAAGGAGCTCAAGTAGCTTCCGAGTTAGTGGAAGAAGCTCAAGAAGCTTCCTAGTTGGTAGAAGTTGCTTGAGAAGCTTCTTATTTTGATGGAAGCTACTCAAGAAGCATCTTAAATAAGAGTATATATAGGGGTCGAGGCGGAAGAGTTCTTTAATCTCAACAATACATCTCTTGAAGTTCTAACTCACCTTTCTTGGTGTTGTATGTATACTCATCTGTTTAATTCAAGTTCTTGTTGATTTCTTCTGGAAATCTTGTCTTAGTTTTAAGTCTCTTGTTTTATATTCTTATGTCCTTGACAGTTTGTCAGGACTGACTTCATCTTCAATATTAGAGTTGGATCTTTCTTATTAGAGAGTGGATTACTCTTCTACTCAAAGGAATACCAGCGCTTTAGAGGTTGTAGATTATCCTCCTCTAAATTGATATTTTTTTTATCATAATATTGGAGCTTTGTCCTTCTTGTGAGAGAATAGATCATCCTTCTCCTTGAAGGTCTTAAAATATTTTAAAGACTGCGGATTATGCTCTTCTAAACTGATATTGCTTTCTTATAGATTCATTTCTTCTTTTTCTTATAATGACTGAATCTTTTGAGATCAAGTTAGATGCCATTATAAGTGCTCTTACTACTTTATCTACTAGGATTGTGGAGATTGAAGGAATTGTTGCAAAACTTTATAACGGCACAACAACTAGAGTATCACAATCTAAACTACATCCACTCCCAACTTCTGCATTTGAAGATGCAGTACTATCTATGCTATGCCAAGAATATCCACCTGTTCAACAACATGTCAAGGATGCAGGATAGCAGGTTAGCCAAGAACTAAAGAAAAGAAATCAAAATCAGAATAACTTTAAGAACAAAGAATTAAATGGACAGAAACAAGAACTAGGTCAAGAATAAAAAACTAGATTAATATCAAGAACAAGGCAATACTCTGGATTTCTTCGAGATTTTTTTTGGCAAGACTGAGGTGCTCCTCAATCTTGACTCTTATTTATACTATGAGGCCTTATGTCCTATTGGACCTTCTAAAAATATCTTAAGATATTCTAGAAGCCTGAAGAAGATTTTAAAAGACTCTAAAAAATCTACGGAAGATCTTAAAAGGTTAAAGAAGATTCTAGAGGATCCTAAGAATATCTTAGAATATTCTAGAAGTTTAAAGAAGATTCTAAAAGACTCTAAAAAGTCTATAGGAGGTCTTGGAAAATTGAGGAAGATTCTAGAAGATTTTGGAAGATTCTAAAAAGCTATAGAAGGTTCTAGAAGACTACAAAAAATTCTAGTAGTGGCTTAAAGTATATCTATGATATCACCTTCCATTCTAGCAATGAATTTCACGAGGAGCTGAAGCAATTTGATGATCAAATCACATGCATAAAAATTCTAGAATTTGTTGGAATAGAAAAGCAATATATTTTCTCTTTTGTTTGTTGGTTATCGATTCAATAGGATCTTTGAGATGGCGTCGATGACCTCTAGATATAACCTATATTAGACCAATATGCCATCTAAGAATTTGCTCTTTGTTGCGACCTTCAAAACCTCCTCTGAATATAATTTCTAGTCCACTTGGAATCATCCTTCTAACTTTGAGGAGTATTATCAAAGTTCAAGCATTTGAATTAAGATTTTTGTGATGAGGCCATATCTCCAAAGACTCTAAGTATGGCCTTATTTGACATTGGAATACTCCTTCTTCATCTTGTCTATGTTCTTCAAACCTAGCAGATTGTGAAAATTGCAATGATTCTCCAACCGCTTGTATGGTAGAAGAGTCTTTTGACTCTTGTTCCTTCAATTCCTTTGAAACACAAAGATTTGGTATAATAACTGATTAGTTTCTAGCAAGATCTATTCTATCCTAGAAAAATACAAGTACAAGTCTTATCATGGCTCTTTCTTTTTTATATTGGTCTTTTATTGTTGATAGGAAGTATCATTTAGAAGCCAAGAGATGTTACTGTCTATGAAATCTTCAATGACCATTGAATCTAGGTTTTTTAGAATATTATTGATGGAATTGGCGAACCTTCTTAGGTGCATTTTTAAGATTATCTAAAGATTCTCATGTTCTTTCGCTAACTCCATAGCCCTTCCAATGGATGAAATATTCCAATCGTCCATGTCTTATACGTGAATCCAATATTTCATCCATCTCATATTTAATCTCTTGATTGACTTCAACTGGAGCTGGTGGTGGAATAGTTCTTCTAACAATATTTGATTTATAATAGATTTCTAAAAGTGAAACATGAAAGACTAGATGAATATGCATGCTACTTGGTAGTTCGAGATGAAAACTTACTAAATTTACTTGGTATAGAATTATAAAAGGTCCAAGTCTTTGATAGTCTAATTTTTGTGATGGTCGATTTGTTTGTATATTTCATCAAAATAATCAGACATAATCTCCTACTTTGAAATTTGGTTGATTCTTGTGATGAATATCTGCATTATCTTTATATCGATCTTGGATTATTTGTAATTGGAATTTCAGTTCTTCATAGATGGTTTTTAAATAAGTAGCTTGACTTTCTGCAGTAAGGCTTTTCACATCTTCAATTTGGAATGGATCTGTTCTAAGGTGGTATCTATAATTTGAAAAGAATGAAATTTTTTTTATTGAAGAATGTTTGAAGTTATTGTATGCCACCTCAATCAATGGTAGAAAGTCTGTCCAATCATCTTGTTGGTAATTTATATTGCAACAAAGATAATGTTCCAAGATGTGATTCATTCATTGTGTTTGACTGTCAATTTCAGGATGATAAGCGGATGAGAGGTTGATCTTGACCTTTAAAAGCCGAAATAGTCCTCTCCAAAAGTTTGATACAAATTGTGGTCCTCGATCTGAAATAATGTCAATTGGAAGGCCATGTATTTGGTAAATATTATCAATAAAAAGCTTAGCTATTTCATCCCAGAAATAGTCTTATTGCACAAGATAAAATATGTCATCTTGATAAGACGATCTACCACCACAAAAATTGAGTCTTTTTCAATTGAAATTCAGAGGTCTGTAATGAAATCCATAGATAACAATTGCAATGGACCTTTAGGAACTGGAAGGGGTTGCAGAAGTCCATATAATTGGTGTCTTGGGATCTTTTTTTGCGCACAAATTTTGCATGATTGGATGAATTCTTTCACCAATTTTCACATTTGAGGCCACCATTAGTCTCTTAATATCAATTCCAAGGTCTTATTGAAGCCAAAGTATCCTGCTACTAGAAGGTCATGTCGACCTTGAAGAATTTGAAGTCTTATAGGTCTTGGAAGAACATATAGGAGATTCTTAAAGTATAACAATCCATCTTTGAATTTGAAATTATTGTTTTCTTCCACATGTGCATTTTTTAAATATTATTGGATATTCTTTATAAATGAATCTATTTTCATTGCTTTCTAGATTTTCATCTTAAAAGTTGTATTTGTATAAGTAGATATCGTTAATGTCTTTAATTATAAATTAGACGACTTCAATATGATTGATTTTTGTTGATCCAATATAATATCTCCTATTCTTGGTGTAAGATATGATCGTCGAAAAAGGACATCTGGTTTTTCCTAAAGTTTTCTTGGATGATATGTAATCACAAAATCAAATCAAGATAATAACATGCTCCATTGTGCTTATTGACGATTTAAAATTTGAGCACTCATAAAATATTCTAAATTTTTGTAATCAGTATATACTATGATCTTGTGTTGAGTTCCTTCCAACAAATGGCACCATTCTTCAAAAGCATCAACAATTACTAATAATTCTTTGTCATGAATCTTGTAATTGATCTCTGCAGCTGAAAATTTTTGAGAGCGGAATGCTATTGGATGTAATTGACCATCATCATCAATTTGAGAGAATATAGATCCTACTGCAAAATCTGAGGCATCTATTTCCAAAATGAATAATTTTGTTGGATGTGCATGCACAAGTATAGGAGCAAAAGTGAAAGATTCTTTTAGCTTCTTGAATGCTTCTTTAGCCTTATTATCTTAAATAAATTTGTCCTTGCCTATGAGTCTTGTTAATGGAGCCGCAATCTTAAAATAATCTTTGATGAAGATTTTGTAGAAATTTACAAATCCCAAGAAATATTATACATCTCTAATTGATGACAGTTGTTTCTACTCCATAACAGTTTGTATCTTCTTTGAATCCATGGAAATCCCATTTTTTGAAGCAATATATCCCAAAAATTTGACTGATGGTTGGTGGAAAGAACATTTCTCCAATTTGACATACAATCCAGTTTCTCATAATTTCTCTAATACCTTTTGTACATGATATTCATGTTCTTCTTCATTCTTAGAAAAGATCAAGATATCGTTCAAGTAGATGACTACAAAGTCATCTAAGTATTTTTGTAAGATATCATTCATCATATGTTGGAAGACTGCAGGTGCATTTGTAAGTCCAAAAGGTATAACATTGTACTCGAAATGTCCATACCTTGTGTGGGATACTATCTTCTATTGATCTCCTTCTTTAATCCTGACTAGGTTGTAGGCGCCTCTCAAATCGATCTTTATAAAAATCTTTGTTTGTCTTAATTGTTCCAATAATCCTGAGATTAGTAGTAATGGATAGCAATTTTTTATAGTTACCTTGTTCAGACCTCGATAGTTAACACACATACGTAAGGAACTATCCTTCTTTTTCACAAATAATATAGGAGCTCCAGCAAGTGATTTTGAATGTCGAATAAAATTCTTGGCTAGATTTTCATCAATATATTCTTGCAAGGTTGTAAACTCCATTTGTAACAGATTGTAAATTGGACCAAATAGAGGTTGAGTTCCATCTTGTAATTCGATTGCACAATCATAAAAATGATGTTCAGGTAATATATCTACTTTTTTTTTTTCAAATACGTCTTCTAAGTCACAATATTGACTAGAAATTTCCTGCTTCAATTGCTCCGTTGGATCTTTCATTGGAATAGTATACAATATAAATGCATCTTTTTTTTTTGTTGCTTGCATAAATGCTTTAGCTTTAAGAAATAGAGCAGTACTTTATTTCTTCTTTTGATGTGTGGATCTTGAGAAAATCTTTCATGTACTCCAATCAATATTAGGATTATGTAATTCAAACCAAAGGAGTCCAATGACAATAGGATTTGTCACACATCTGATGATGTTGAAAATAATTTGTAATACTTGATCTCCTAGTATCACTTCCAACAATTGGATTTCTTCGACAACATCTCTTGATGCAAGGTTTCGTCTATCAATGACTTCAACGGGTGCAGGATGGATCTTTTTTATAAATAGTAGATTGTACCTGGTTGCAAAATTTTTATCCATAAAGCATGGTGAGGCTCTAGTATCTAAAAGAATTTTAACAAAAATTTCTTGTTTCAAGGTTCTTATATATACAAGAAATATAAAACAAGATGTTGGATCCAGAGGTAAAAAGAGACATTTTTTTGGTGCTTTAGATTTGAGGGTGTCTAATCGCAAGATCCCAACTATGGCTGGACGTCTTTATTTTTTGACCTTTTTAATTCAAATATTATACCTTGTGCCTTGAATTCTCTAGACTTATTTAGACAATTTGCTACCTTGTGATTAGATCTTCTACAATATAGGCATAAATTTTCTTGCTGACATTTAGTCTTTTTCAATGGTATTAATGGCTTGAATTGAGTTATATCAATCTACATCCGTTTAGGATGTATTAATGTCTTTTCCAATACTCTTGAAGATGTAGCAGTTGTACCTTGATAGGTATTGTTGAAAATTGATCGCCTTTCTTGTCATAGTTCAAATAATCAATTGTCACAAGTAATAGCTTGAGCTATGAGTTCCTCTAAGCTTTCAACTCTTGGCATTGTAATCAATAAATTCTTTACATCATCTTTTAGGCCATAATGAAATCGAGTCATAATAGCCTTATCATTCCAATCAAGATCACAAATAAGTTGTTTAAATTCTGCAACATAAATTACAGCTAAACGTTATTTTTGTCGTAGATTTTAGATCTTCTTCTCTGCCACCCTCTCTCAATCACTGTCTCCAAATACAACAGTAAATTTTTCCATAAAAACTTCTAAATTATATAGGATTGGAGAATTATTTTTCAATAGTGGTGCAAACCATGATTGAGCACTTTCTGATAAAAGGGTGCCCACAAAAGCAACTTGAGTGAATCCATTTGGATAACAAGAAAGATATCGTCATAAATAAAGTTGCACTTGTTGTATAAATCCTCGAAAGTTGGATCTTGTTCCATCAAACTTATCACGCATATTAGCTTTTGGCTCTTTTAAAACAATCCTTGGAACTTCTAAAGAAATTGTGTGCATAGCTTGTCTATTGCTTATTTCTCTTAATTAAATAATCTCTTGTTGTAAGTTATAAATCTCTCGCTTAGTTTCTTCAGATACTTGTTCCATTTGCGATTCTTTTTTTTGGGTTGCAAAAGAATGCCATTTCTTCTTGTACCATTGTCATACTGTAATTGCTTACAGTAAGTAAAATCCACTCAAAATGCATAATATGTTTATAGGTTTAGATATGTGTCAGAATGGTTAATAAAATTAAAGGGAGTTGGTGTAAAAATTTATTTTAGATTTTTACTTAATTTGGTTATGGGATTTAATTTACATAGATCTAAATATTTAGTATGAAGCCTTGAGAGAAGATGGGAGCCTAAGGATGAAAATTTAAGCTAGTAGGAGGCTATTTGGAAGGGATGAAATCAAGGCATGGTCGGATGAAGGCAAGGAATGGAGAACTTCATCCCTATTGGTTGGATACCATATCCAATGGGCTTTGAGGAGGCTGCCTACAACCTTAACAAGGATTTTGGCAATATCAATGAGGCCATTCGAAAATCAGAGACTAGGATTAGAAAGCTTGTTTTTTGGACTACAATTTTGGTATAAAAATCGAGGGATTTGGAGTTTTAATGAGGGAGGAGTAGGCGCTTGAAGTTAAGGTGTACAAATTATATCTACTATCACTTTTTTGAGAATTTGAGGAGTTGTATATAAGCTTTTGGAGATTGAAAGGTGTGGTTGGAGAAGGGGTTTCAAGATCTACATTTGATGAGAAAGAATTATTACCTTTGGAGTTTTGAAAAAGGAGTTATTGGAAGTCAAAGATAGTAGATTGAATTCCAAGGCAATAAGTAGGCCGTTTTATTCATAGTGATGGATTTTGCCATATCTTGAGTTTTTGGACGAATTTTTGTCTAAAAATTTCCAAGAAGGTGAATATTTGTGCTAAAAAGCTATATATTAAAGTTTTATAGCATTTAAACATTGAATTTGTGAGATATGAAGAATTTAATACACAGATGTTTGTAAATAAGGGTTTGAAACTACGGTTAGAATTTTTATGATATCTAAAGATCAATAAATAATTGTCACTTAAAACTTGTTGTGCTAGTTATTACAAGCACATTAGTACTTCATATAAAATTGTAGTAGATTTGAATAATTAGATTAAGAGTTATAGGTTGATGAAGTTCAAGAAAAATTCCCCTCTTATGAATGAATGAGGGTTTAGAGTATTTTGTTATAGTTTGAGTGTTTTTGTGAAATAAAACTTATATATAGGGTGTAATAGCCCTAAAATAAAAACTTTTATAAAAATTTGAGGATTTTATTATTTTGGATCTTGGTTGAGTATTTAGTTGCAGCCAGAAGCTCAATACTTTCTTGAGGCAAATTCTCTCTACCACGACACCATATCCAATAGGGCTTAAAAATGTGCAAGTGTTGCCACTCTATTCTCTCTTTGTGAGGATGCACCTCCATTAACCTGATCTATTTCTATCTTAAAAAAGAAAAAATCGATAAGTCATTAATATTTTCTATACTAAAAAGAATACTTTTAGACAGTTAGTTTAAAGGAGGGTAATCCGCAATCTCTAAAAATGTAGTGATATAAGTTAAGAAAGGGGTAATCCACTCTTTCTAAAAAAAAAATCAACTACAATAAGTAAGCATATCAATCTAGAGGGAGGTAGTTCACATTCCTTTAGAACGCAATAGTATCTTCGAGAGAGATAATCCACTTTCTATCAAGAGATCTAAGCTCTCATATGATTATGTAAGTCAATCTTACCAAATTGTCAGGAATACAAGATAGCAGATTAGCCAAGAACCAAAGAGAAGAAAACAGAACCAGAATAACTTCAAGAATAAAGAAGTAGATTAATATCAAGAACAAGGCAACACTCTAGATTGCTCCAAGACTTGTGTTGGCAAGATTGAGGTGCTCCTCAGTCTTGCCTCTTATTTATACTATGAGGCCTTATATCCTATTGGATCTTCTAAGAATATCTTAAAATATTTTAAAAGCTTAAGGAAGATTTTGGAAGAGTCTAAAAAGTCTACAAGAGATCTTGGAAGATTAATGAAGATTCTAGAGGATCCTAAGAATATCTTAGAATATTCTAGAAATTTGAAGAAGATTTTGGAAGACTCTAAAAAGTCTACGGGCGGTCTTAGAAGGTTGAAGAAGATTCTAGAAGGTTTTAAAAGATTCTAAAAAGCTATAGAAGATTTTAAAAGATTACAAAAAGTTCTAATAATGGCTTAAAGTATATTTGTGATAAATTCAATAAAATGATATAATAAGATATTATTTTTTGAAAAGATGGAAAAGTAGCATTAAAGGATACTAGTGATTTTTTTCAAATCAACTTTGGTAAGAGAAGTAGAAAAGCACTAATTAAAGATTATTTTGGTAGCAAATAGGATTGCAACAATAGAAGGTGCAAATTATGGTACTAGGATGGATAATGATGATAAACAAGATTTTTTTGGAAATATTGAATCAAGTGAATTTTGGTCTTCTGTCATTTCTACAATATATAAAAAGAAGATGCAATAGAAAGCTTTATTAAAGATTGCTATAATAATTTGTGGAACTACAGATTGAGAGGATTATGTAGAAGGTTTGTTAGCGCATGCCTATATTGCTAAGAGCCAATATGAAGCTTTGATAGAAGAAAAACAAAGATGGAATTTTGATGACATAAAAGAAGAAAATTCTTTTAAAAGATAAACTTGAGGAGACAAGGCTTGTGAGATGGCTTCACAAGAATTACTAGTGGAGGATGTTCCAATAGCATTAAAAAAAAAATCAAAAGATATAAAAGAGAAAGATAAATCCACAACTTATAAACTGCTCTCCAATATTGAAGCAACAATATATTTAAAAAGGGTAGCTGAAGAGTGTGTGCTTAATATTAAAGTTGAGTTTATATTGAAGGAGATTTTAGAAATTATAAAGAAAGAATTTTATGATGTCATTATTGACAATATTAAGTAGAAGAGGTAATTAATGGATGAAGCTGGATTAAATTATGCTATTGATGTATATATATATATATATATAAAGATGAAGAAGATAAATTTGATAATTATTGCAAAGAATGAACAAGTGAAGAAAAGAGTCATAATCAAAGAATACATTTTGATGATCAAAGTGATAAGAAAAAAAAGATTTCAAGTCATTATATTCAAAAGCATTAGACTAGGGCAACTACAAAGATATTAGTGAAGATTGGAGATATGGATGAGCTAGTTGTTGCTTTGATTGACTATGATTTGGAGATAAATTTTATATCCAAAGATCTTTACATGAAAAGAAGGTAGCTAATTGATATGGAGCATATATGGATAATACAAATAGTTAATAATATACAAAGTGAATTATATGATACTTACTTAGATGTAAAAATTTAGATTAATAATGTTACAATAGAATAAATTTTTTTTGTTTAAGATGTAATAACTTATTTGTTTATTTTAATGCAATCATATATTACGACAATATAAATGGAAACAAAAGTGCTTGATAATGATTCACCTTACACACAAATATGTAGTAAGGATGGAAGAAAGATAGTATAATTTTTAACTGTGCTTCTCAATTATGAGCGGAATCGAGATAAATTGAGGGAGAATCTATTATCAAGGATTGTTGAAGGATTTGAGATTTTTGGTAAAGTACCACTATAAAGCAGGATTATACAGATACAAAAAGAAAGATATTCTCAGAAGATGTAAGTACCTTTGATATAAATTTTATTGGTATTTTTGAAAGTAGAAGTATTATATATAAGAAAATTTTAAATTTTAAAAGAAAAAAAAAAGATTGTAATATTGAAAAAGAATTATATGAATTGAGAATATCAAAAGATGTTGAAAGGATTTTTGGTGTTTATGAAAAAAATGGATTAGAAGATTTTTTGAAATTGATTGCATCAATTGGATTAAGAGATGATAATAAGGTTATGCAAATTCATTCAAGAAAAATCTATTCTATCCTTGAATCTTTTTAAGTACCAAAGATTATAGTTAAAACAAAATATAAGATAGTAGATAAGAAGGTGAAACCTGTTGCTAGATTTTTGCTAGAAGATTCTAAAGAATAGATGGAAGAAGTGTCAAGAGAAAAGAACTTAAGGGATCCAAAGAATATTGGACACAAGTTTATTAAAGAGACTTTTGAGAAATTGAAGATTGGTTCTGATGGTTCTTTGTTGCTAGAAGAAATTGTGTACTTTAAAAAGATGTTAATAAAACAAGGTAAATCATTTCCCTTTGAATCTCATGAAATTAGATGTGTAGATCTAAATATTATAATTTCAATAGTTATTTTCACCATATCACATGTACCTTGGAATTTGTGACTAAATTCAATATTGAGGATATATTTTCCAAGTTTGATGGAATTATTGAAAGAAAAGATGAAGATGAAGATTTTAAAATTTTTTTTTACAATATATTCTAATTAATGGTTTACAATGCCTAAGAAAAATAAATCATTATAATTTATTCAAGATATGGAGCCAATAAATGTAATGACTATCAACAATGTAGAAATTGGATCAATAATAGATAAATTTGCTGAAGCATTTGGAGGAAGGATAATCTATTCAATAGGTGATTTGTATTTAGGCTATGACCAATTTCAACTTGCAAAAGAGAGTAGAGACATGACAATAATGAAAACACTACTTAGGTTGATTAGAATGTGTACTCTTTTTTAATGTGCTATTAGCTCAGTTGTGCATATGATGAACATGATGAACAGGGTGTTGAGAGATTTTATTTTTCTAAAGATTATGCTTTTTTTACATGATGTTTTTATTAAAGGGTGTAAAGAAGAAGACAAAGATGAGACTTTAGATAAAAAAAAATGTCGCAAGTATGTCATTAATCATATATAAGATTGTGAAAAGATATTGACTCAGCTTGAAGAAGTTCACCTTATATTATCGGGTGCAAAATTTACATTTGGAGTACAAGAAGTTATAATTGTTGGATATTTATGTGGATTTTATAGAAGAAAACCTGATCCAACCAATATTGATATAATTGGGAGAATGAAAGAAGATTATAATTTTTTAATAGAAATACAAAGATTTTTGGATGTATATATATTCTATCATATTTAGATTCTTTAGTATACTCACATAGCATATCTATTGTATGAATTATTATGTAAGGATTATTGATTTAAATAAAAAAAATATATCAAAGTAATGCAAAGATTAAACGATTTATTGACATCACTTCTAATGTTGAGAAAAATTGATTATAAGTGCAATAGACCAATGATTCTTATAATAGATATTAGTCCAATTATCATTAGATGGATTGTAAGTCAAGATGATTGAAATAGATACAGATTTGTAGTTCAATTTGAAGCTAAGGTTTTAAATATTTTCCAACATGCATATCCATAGATAAAAAAGGAATTATAGAGAGTTGTTTCAGCTATGAAAGCCAAAAAAGATTATTTAATTAGAGCAATGGTGGTGATTGAAATAAATTATTTATCTTTATTTGGAATGATTAATAATTGTATAATATTGGATATTACAATATTGAAATAGATTGTTTATATCAAGTCATTAAATCCGGAGTTTAGACATGTTGTAGTATCATATTACATATTGTCCTATTTGGAAATGCGCCGAGCACCTAGCTATGGAGGGTGGAGTTGCAATTCACAAATCTTTAAGAACCTTTAATAGTTTCATCCATACAAGAAGAATATGATTCAAATTTCAATTTTAGAATACTTAAGTCAATATAAAGTGCTTAAAAATATTCTTTTTAGTAACTTCAATCACATATAAAATCCAATTGTTTTGTTACTTGTCATAATTAAGCAACTTAGATTTCTCCTTGTAAGTCCTAACCTTAATCAATAAACTTTAATAAGCTATAACTCTTAATCTGACTGTCAACTTGGTATGAATTTTTTCATACAAATGCAAATATAAGTCTTCTATATGTTCAAAAAATTTCAGCCCAATCCAACTTATAAATTTTCAAAAATTAATTAAAAATCACACTAATATCACTCGATTGATGTAGATATCCTAGCACCAATTTCTCCTTCTCCAACTATTAATTTCAATTAAAAATTGGTATAAAGCTTGCCTTTAAAGTCTTCTAATATAATACCAAATTTTAGCTTAATTCAAGTAATAGATCTTTAAATATTACAAAAATCCTAAACAATCCTAAATTATCAATTTTTGGTACCTATTTGTACTAAAGATCAAATAAATCTTGATTGTACTATTAAATTGTTACAAATTTTTACTCAATCTTAGCACACTCAATCACTTGCATATTATCAAATTTTTAACTATAGATGTCACTTCAATTATATATAATAGTC